>OZ026626.1:24767510-24977510 GCA_964020975.1 Hermodice carunculata
AGGGTGTTATCCTTTATAGGTATCGGTTCTTGTGCCTCCTTCATTTTTGCTTCTCTTACGAGCCACAGTACTCCCACTGCATTCAGTATTACTCAAGATCACCTGGAATTGTGAGGCTGATTCCAGTGTATGGGCATGCGAGGAGAGTTATTTTACTTGTACAAGTCTATGTTTAGTACCACGTACCTTTCTTTTTTTTGACAGAATTTCATTGAGATCAAACCAGTCCGTTTGAGGCAATATCACAAGTTTCCTCTATGAGAGTACTGTGCTGTTATACACTTTACATCTTTTACATTCCTGAAAATAATCGAGAGTATGACCCATATGAGTGTAGATTAGAGAGGAATATGGTACTTGACTTTACCTTATCGATTAATAATGGTGTGAACGACATTATGTGACATGTACCACGTCCTTTTATTTTCATGACATCCAGTACTATTCTAAGAATAATTCCTTTTTATAGTATCTGAATTCAGTAAGATCTTCTTCAGTTTTTTTTCAACAAACATTTCATACATAAATCGAATATTGCAAATGATATTTTGTTTTTCAGGAGGGACGCAATGCCTTGCATCACGTGGCTTACAACGGCAACAAAGCTCTCTTAGAAATTCTTTTGGCCAACCATGCTGACATCAATGCTGAAGCTTACAATGGTGAAACACCTTTGGTTTCGGCCATTTTGGGTGGGCAGTTGCAATCAACGGAAACGCTTCTTGTGGCCAGTGAAGATGCAAAGCATCTGATACAAGAGATGCCACTGTTGCATCTTGCCGCTATGAAAGGCCACTTGCAAATTGTGGACTTGCTGCTTCTTTATGGTGCAGATCCCAAATCAACCAGATCGTGGGGAGATTTCACGGGGTTGAGTGTGATGCATGATGCGGTGCAAGGGGGCCGTGCAGAGGTAGTGCAAAGACTCATCGAAGCTGGTGGTTGTGTAAATGCCGAAACAAGCGACGGATCAACTCCATTACATAAAGCATCATTCAGTGGAAATGCAACCGTGATGGAAACATTGCTGAATGCTGGTGCTTACATACATAAATCTTGGAATGATGGCAAAGGATATAATGTTCTTCCCTTTCATTTAGCATGCGAAAATGATCATATCGAATGTGTAAAACTACTTATTAAGGCAGGGAGCAAAGTTAACAAATGTAGAACATACGAAAGTAGGGCGAAAGTAACTGCTTTACACATGGTTGTCAGGAAAGGCAATGCTGAGCTTACAGACCTACTTATTCAAGTAGGAAGCAACGTGGATGCTCAAGACAGCAGTGGATTCACAGCTTTGCACCATGCAGCCATTTGTGGTCACGTGAATATCGCGAGATCTCTAGTGGCTGCCAATTGTGCCCTTGATCCAGGAGCAGTATCGCACGAAGCTGCCAACCAAACGCCTCTGCACATGGCGATTAGAAACGGGAATGTTAAAATAGCAAAACTGCTGCTAGACGCAGGATGTAAGTTAAATGAAGCTGAAAAAGTTCCTTTGACTTGCAGCACATTGAAAGAAACAAAGGTCACTGACCCTGAGCTTGAAGAGTTTACATGCTATGAAATATGTGAGGAAGATGTCAGTGGGTATGCAGGCATCCATTGGGCAACAGACAAGCGAGACTTGGATATGGTCAAAATGCTCTGTGAAGCAGGATGTGATATAAACCAGAAAGCAAAATTCGACGACAACTTTGACGTTACCGCACTTCATCTTGCAGCCCAAGATGGATGTAATGAGATTCTTCAGGAATTAATAAACGCCCATGCTGATGTTAACGCTGCCAAACGTACAAATGCCCGTTGTGGGCTCACTCCCTTACACCAAGCCGTGTATAACAAACATCTCCATACAGTTGAATTGCTATTGACAGTTGAAAACTGTCAACTTAATGCCCAGACAGAAAACGGGTTTGCTCCATTGCACTATGCTGCTCAACAGGGAGATTCAGATATTGCATCATGCCTTATCAAAGCTGGTGCCCGCGTCAGTTCAACGGCATCATTTGACGGTCTTACCGACGTGACACCACTGCATCTAGCATCGCAAAATGGACACGAATCAATGGTGCAAATTCTAGTGGAAGCCGGATCGGATGTAAATGCATGTATGTATTCGAAGCAATCAGAGAAAGTCACGTCTCTTCATTTAGCGGCAACTGGGGGTCATGTTGACACAGTTAGAGCGTTAATTCGTTTAGGGTGCGATGTGTCTGCCGAGTCCAAAGGAGGGTTCTCGGCCCTCCATTTGGCGTCTCAGGCGGGTCATATACAAATAGTGAAATTATTATTAGAAGCCAAAGTTGATGTCAACCAAGAAGCCGGTTATGGGGACAATATGAAGATGACTTCCCTCCATGTAGCAGCCCAAGAGGGCCACACTGAAGTGGCTGAGACTTTGATTAAGGCTGGAACCGACTGCAATGCTACCCGACATCACAAAGATAGACAAGGAATAACCCCTTTGCATCTGGCAACAGAAAATGGTCACTGGGAGATGGTATCCATGTTAATTCAGAACGGATGTGACGCAGATGCACAGGATAGCGCAGGTTTTACGCCGTTACATCTTGCTGTTCAGCACGGCTTTACGCACGTCGCGGAAGTACTACTTCGGGCAAACTGCAATATGGAACGGAGAAATAGTATGGGAGTGAGCCCCTACAAGATGGCTGTTGTAAGAGAAAATGACAAAATGGCAGATTTATTGCTTGAAGAACAACACAGAAGAAGGAAAAAAATTAATTTTGACAATCGAAGAGCGAGCATTTTTTCACGTATGAAAGACATGTTTAATACTTGATAATATAATCACACTAAAGTAGAATACCACCATTCCAGGTAGCTTTACAAGATGTCCCCCATAGCATGACCCGGCGGACTGGAAATAGTATGATACGGGTACTGTGCCCCTTGACTAATATTAATAGCGGCCATCGGTAATTTCGTGCTCTAAAAACAATTCGTAAGTACAACTTGGTATGTTATCATTTAACATTTTTTGAGTGAAAGGTAAAATAGGCAATGACATCGAAGATGTGAATCATTCCGTTCAGTCCGAATGGAGACTTGTCGCGTCAGACTCCGCTAGAGTTCATTTGCAATGGACCGTTCTGCACGTGACACCTTTCGGTGGAGAGCGTACTCAGCAATATGGAACGGTGCTATTAATATATATAGGTTTATTCGAGTTGCTGGAAAAGCTATATCTTTCATACTACTGAAAGAGAAATATCACATTATGCAAGACCAAACAAGAGAAGTAATTAGTCATATCTGTGATGAAATAATCTTGGCTGGGTGAAAAGGAAAATGAGGTGTCATCTTTGTCTCACTTGACAATATGAAAACTTCGGTTACAAAATATCACATTCCGCATTTTGATTTTTAAAGCATACCTCAAGTATGATGATCCCGGCACGTGGATCGATAACGACGTCGTCCATTAATGTCCGTGTGTATCGAAGGCAATGGCAAAGACTGCCTTTTTTATGCGCACCATTTCACTGACTGCCTTGTGAAGTGAAACCAAATTAGGATGGGGCGACGTGAAAGGATGATTTGACGTTGATTTTCCATAGCCTATGTTCGTAAACTTTTTAGTCGACACTGTAAAGCATTACCATGTGAAGAATTGTATATATTTGGAGAGAAAATGAATGCATATTGGTAATAAAACAAATTATTTTGGGAGTAGTTTACATCACGACCACAGTAGAAAAAAAGTTTATGATGAGTGATACAGTATAATACTGTTTTTATTTGCCTAGTGAATGGCAGTGGCATATTATTATTTTTAATCTGAAGCGTAAAGCGGCTGGTAAGAAACATTGAGAAATATTATTTCTTTCAATATCAGAGAAGACAATTAAAATGAAGAAAGACGTGTCTATAAATCTGTCTACGGACAGGTATAAAATAGATTGCTTCCTATCGAATTGAAAAGCAGAAGCATCCAGTATTTTCTTTTGAGGAACCAGATTTCTTTGCGTGTTTTCCTGAGTAAAAATGTTATATATCAGGGAACGTTCAGCATTTTTGATAATTGAATTGGAAGTTATTCATATATTTGTGTTTCTTGTTGCGCAATGTAAATTTATTGGCAACAGTACACAAAAGCCAGACACGGAATAAGCATTAAAGTCTGCAAACACTATCAAATCTGCGGCCATTACAAATGACTATTAGAGAGTCATTTAGTGGGGGTATAAATTATCTGGTTGTATGCCTCGTCACCTTAAAGAAAGCAGCTATAACGTGATTCAATGTTTACCCTTATACAGGGGTGCTGAATAAATATAGTGTTAGCAACACATAGGAAGTACAGTTTATTTAAATTTCATGGGGATGAAACTTAGGTTTGTATGAGCGATTGACTGCTTTGTGTGGCCTGATGTCATTTTGTCTGATGATTGTACACAAAGCGGTGTCTCGGACGTCTTGTCTGATTGGTGAGCAAGGTGCGGTGTCATAAAATCTTCAAGCCACTCCGCCATCAGTCAAGGCACGAAAAGGATATCAAGGGAATATGTCACGGATTTGGTAAACCGGGATTCTATGCAATGATTTATCCTCTGTCTGAACATCTTCGATCACAGACAAACTTTGTCATCATTAAACATGACTGGTACAGTTATTTTGCCCACACTTAATGATAATCCTATGGGCTTTTACGCTTTAATTTTTATAGCGCTTTATTTCTTCACCTGGGTGTATCCAGTTAATCCTTTCATGGAAACGCATCAGACACTCCCAGTACATATATAATTACGACAAAGCTGTCAATGTCTTGAATTATATATAAATATTTGTATACAGTGGAATCCTCCTACTAAGACTACCAAAAGGACGAAAAATGTGGTCTTAATGGCGGTTATGATTTAATTAAGGATAAACAAAAACGGGTCTGTAAGTTGGTGGTTCGAATGTAGAAATGGTCTCTTTATAGAGGTGGTTTTAATTGGAGATTCTACTACTACTACTACACACACACACAAACATATATATATATATATATATATATATATATATATATATATATATATATATATATATATATATATTCATGGACAACGAAAATATAGAGTAAATTTTACCTGTACATAGTCATAATCACAGTTATTGCTGCGACATCGGAATATATGAGGGCCATCAGTCCGAAAATTTGAACCATTTCGTGTACAGAGAACAATTCCCAATGCTGGCTCCTAGATATCATTTTACTCCAAAGAAAGGAGAGAGAAAGCATGCACAAAGTCTGACAAATGATACAAAGGGAAAGAAAATACAGGTCCGTGGGCTTTAAAAAGTTATTCGTGCCTGAAAGATATATGCTGAACCAAAATCTTAGCCATGTTCTATTGTTTTCACTGGTGTGCATTGTTATTTAGTCTCGCGGAATAACCTATCTTAGTACTCAGTAACCATGTTTCAAAAGTTCAAAATTCAGACTAATAAATGACAATGAAAAAATGTGGAGCGACACAATGGTTCAAAAGAGAAAAAATGAGCATGTTTTTGTTGCAAAATCAGTAACGCAGCTTATCACTTTCGGAGAACATTTTTTAAATTTAATGCATACGATTCCACCCAAAACATGAAACAATGATCAAAACATGGTCGACGTAGTATGATATAAGTATATTTAAGTTGCTAATAATGGTTCAAAATTCAGAAAACTGGGCCGATTAAAACGGGTGGTTTCTTATAGTCCTGCACCGGATCATGATGATATTTATCCAGTTAATGGTCCTTTTCCTTTATGGTAATTGTTTAACATGTCACGCTGATAAGTGATCGACAAAATGATTGAACTACATCAGAACTCGCAGACTGCTCCTTCCATATTTGTCAGTGCGTTAATGCAAAAAAAAAAAACTTAGATAAATTCTGCTAGGAACGCAAACTTGTTTATTTTCAGAGAAATGCCTTGGTAGACGGTCCCCAAAAGAATAACGCCAAGCTAGTTTCAAACACTATGCATGTGGGAGAATTGTTTTTCCAGGCCAGAAATCTTGTACAATGTAGTTGACTGAAGCCACTTTGGAAGCGTATTTTGTCTGAATACTTATATCACAATAACGGAAACTCTATCACTTTACATTCATTTCAGTTTCATGGTGTAGAATTACGGAATTTGTCAATGGAAACTTTCACAACTATCCATCGAAATTTATTGCTTGGGCATAGCGTTTAACATGTTGCATGTTTTCCCATCTTATGCTAAACGTGATCGGAGAATCCAATCACAGTATTTTTCTTAAAGCAGTGAACATGAGATTCTAGCCAAGGTGATAAAATAAAATTTTTTGGGCCTACTAGAAGCATTGCATCTGACAAAATAAAACACAAATGTGCTATACTGATAGGCCATGCAGTCTTTTGATATAAATAATATTCATGACAAGCGACTAAATGAGTGTCAAAAACATTCAAAATCTTGCAGATAATAAGTCAAGCATGCAAGCAAGCAACCAAGCAAGCAATTGTTCGGTTTCTCGACGTAACCACATATGTTTCTGTGTGTATAATTATGTTAGTTTTGTTTTGGGTCAAAGGGGTACACGTACAATCTGTAGCCGTGGATAATGTTATCAACAGACAAAGCTTGACCGTTACTAGAATCTGCAGCTTTGTTTAACCTGCGTTGAGTAATATATACCCAAACTGTTTACCTTACATCCACTTTCCAGTCAAAATATTGTATATTGAAGGGGATTTAACGGGAACAATTATAGCAGACGACAGTTTGCATCCGAACAGTTTTGAGTGTTTTGAGCGCGAAAGGGTCAGTTTGCCAGCTAAGTGTGCCTCAAAGTGCCCGCGGCAGAGACAACAGGAAGCCAATACAAGTGGAGTGTGCTGCAGGTTTGGATTGCAAGGATAAACTGATGCCTTTCCTTTACCTTAAGCTTAGTGCTGACTCGATGAGCCACATCATGATCTGCTTATCTTCCCCGGGTATATTGTGATTGGCGGGAGTAAGAGCTCTAGACACGGACCTAATGCCGTCCCAAGGGTGGCATGTGTGTTCTCGCTTCGACTGAACTGTGAGCTTTTGACATGCCCCGCCTTTTAGGGTTCAAAATACAGAAAAATGAATATTGACATGGACTAATGAATAGATTATGTTGGAGTTCTCTGCTATACGTCGACAAAATGTGATTACTAGATTTTTGCATTCCTTTCATTAATTCTGCCTCAGGATGCAACTCCCCTGTTGTAAACAACCACAGAAAACACAAGACATGCCACTCACCGAGAAATAAAGTACATGTTCCGCATACTGAGATACTCAGTTGAAAGCACATCCGCCGGGATATATAGAGGAAATTAAGTTGGTGCAGCTTGTAAATTAAGGCTGTTTCAGATGCTTCTTTAGGACAAAGTCATATCTGGCATTATCATGTTGCACGGCATGTGGACATGCTTTAGCTGAATAACGCGATCGTATTAGGCCATTTAATGCACAAATTAAATTTGTGATTCGATATTACAAATTTAGTGATTTTTCGGGCCCATTAGATTTGAACATTATCGCTTCTTTTGGGGGGACTACGACATTGGCCATCATGCATTTATCGCTGATCAAATTGCTAACCTCTGTAACTCTTTTAACTAAATGTTCTGCTTGATGGATACATCTAGTAGATCATATCTGACAGGCGCTGGCCTTTTCTGATGTTTTGTTTCCGGTCCTGTGTAATTATCTGTTTAATATTGCCCATCAGCAGTGTACTGCAATATAACGTGTTCTAATTGTTATACATATTCAAGTACCCCGCCTGCCAAACTCATTATCACAAATAAGGACTTGATGCATTCTTCTCTGGCCATGTCTTTGCTTTCACTGGGGCACTACTTAGCGGCGCACTGATTCAATTCGGCTTTGTCCATGTTTAAGTCAATTAAGCAGCTCGCCAAAATAGTCTTTTACAATAATCGTTTTTGGAGCACACTGATGCTTCCTTCAATGTAGACTGACAGAATTCAGGAAGTAGATTAATAACCAGCTTTAATCTTGCTATCGTATTGCATAATGAAGTTTTTTCTGAATGACTGACAGGAATATTAATGACGCGCCGAAAATTTCTAACAATATAAAATTACGTTGCAAGTGAAGGAGTCTTTGGTGATGCTTAGATATGAAACTCCTACACGCTGATCTCTGATCAATATTGCATAGAATAAAAAAAGACATTTGAGTATCGTCCCCATATATTGTCCAATTAGATGAGAATAAAAATGTATTCTGGTCCATATTTATATTCTTTTATTCTGCGTGTGGGATATAACTTTCGAGTTACAAACAAAGTCAAGTTTCGGTTTGTTTCATCTATAAAGAATGGGCTATTCTCGTGTCCTCTACAGAACACAGAGACACACAGACACAGACACACACAAACAAGTCCTTTTGCTTAACCTAGTATAAATAACGAGGCCGAAGTGGTGCTCTTGTAACTCCGGATACATATAAAACACACCCAATGTTATGGAGATATGACTGTGCTTCTCCCAATATAACGAGCAAGGCATAGCTTATTTATGAGAAAGAGGAGTCCGGCGGCACCTTGAAACTGCTTACACAACAACTTGTGGTTAGTGCGATGTCATCTTTTCGACTCTTTGCACAATGCAATTTATGAGAATCTTATGCGATGTTGAAACGGTTGTGGTGCGAAGTGTCAGCACAACTAGTTTTACCCAATAAAAATTCTTTCTTTCTTTCTTTCTTTCTTTCTTTCTTTCTTTCTTTCTTTCTTTCTTTCTTTCTTTCTTTCTTTCTTTCTTTCTTTCTTTCTTTCTTTCTTTCTTTCTTTCTTTCTTTCTTTCTTTCTTTCTTTCTTTCCCTTTTCTTTTTTTCTTTCTTTAATTAATTCTTTCTTTCTTTCTCTTTCTTTCTCCGACATTTCATTTGAAGACTACTATATGCAAAAACTCCAAAACTGGCATGATTATACCTCCATACATAAAACTCGGTCTTTTTATGGGGGATGGTGAGAGTTTTGAAAATTATGGTCATTTGAAAAATGAAATTTTGAATATCTTTAAAAGTGTTATAGGTAGAGGTGCCACTCAAACTTCAATTTATGGGTTTGTGCTACAGGCACATCCAATGAACAACAAGCAAAAGTTGTACAATTTACGCTTATTGCATATATACGGGCAATTGCGAACTTTAAATTTTGAATATACTCAAAACCATGATGGGCAGAGGTGTCATTTCTACCTCACAGGTTTGTGCTCTAAGCGCATGCAGTGAACCACAAACAAAATTGTGGAATTTGAATTACATGCACACCTATTAGGGGGACTTGAAAAATCGTACGTTGGATATCTATCTTCAAAACTATTATGCATAGATGTGCCATTCCGACTTCACATCCACGGTTTGTCCTTCCTCAATTTTGTCCAGAGCGAAGTTCTCAGACATCACTATAGATAGAATCCCTGGACAATGTGTGGCTGTAACAATGAAGTTGAAATAATGCAAGTTAGCAGCAACAATGGCAGACTTGTACATATTTGTGATAGACCAGACATACAACAGGTCATTATCTGTCATCAGATGTGAATTACATGTATATATGTACATCGCCAAGATTTGTTGTTCATAATCATGTCAGACAAGACACTTTCATGCCACGACATGGTGACCATTTTGTCACCAGCTCATGCTGTAGTGTCAACCGTGACCCATAAAGGAATCCAAATTGTTTTGTCAAGAATTCTTTCTTTCTCCCTGGCATCTCTTTTATACCAGCAGATTTTATTTCATGCTATGACGGAGCCTTATTTTGCTAGAGTTGTTTTTCCCCTTAAATTTCATGTTTTATCACATATAGATTTTCCAACTTCAGTTTGAATGTATGGGGCAACAACGATCCTTTGTAGGGTACACAGACAATTTTGCTTCGAAGCAAATCTTCTTTTCTTGTTATATACTTGTTTTTGCCCGTTTTTGCAGATAGCCTTCACATGCAAATGTCATGTAAAATTACCTTTCGCAGTGTGGAATGCTGGGATGCGACAAGGAGCAATCTGTGGAGTTCCCCCATCTCAAACGCAGTGTTGCTAGTGTTGGAAATGGATTATGGCTCAGATAAGAGCTACCCGTGTGAGAGACATATACTGTTAAAAGACACTGACAAGAAAGCTCCTGCAAAGTTAGGTTTTTGCCCAATGGTTTAGCTTGAATGTACCAGAAACACCGACACAAATGTCACCAACATTCTCGCATTTAGCATTGAAAAGATGGGGAATGTGGCCTGTGACCGCATGGTGTCTCTGCCGGTGCCCCTTCCTTTCGTCGTGCAATCACGGGCAAAGCCATAATTGGCGGCAATCGCGGGGTGGGTTATTTCACCTGGTTGCATAATAATGCCTTATTATAAATGGACGGAAACAACGTACCATTAATTTTACTGGACCACTTTCACAGTAGGAGATGTTCTATTTTTTGTCTCTCTGTCTCAAAAGTGTGTCTGGAATTGGGGTGCCTATCGACTTTTAAGGGGCTCTTGGCAACACAGGGATCGATGCGACTCCATATTGACACAGCTCACGGCTCTCTGCATTTCACAGAGGCTGGATCACTGGCAGGGTTTGTGGCTGATTCTTCCCAGTGTGATGTTGCCAGGGGAATGGGGTGTTCCTGTTCAGCAGTAGAGACGTGGTAGGCCTGTTTTCAACAAATTCAAGGATGTAAGATAAAAGCTGGATCTGGAAGATAATGACTTTCAGATTGGAAGGATGAACGTTACATAGTGCCCCACGAGAAAAGAGACAGGTTTCGTTCGGTAGAGAAGTTTATTCAGCAGTGGCGCCAGGCCTGCAAGTGCAACATCGCAGCATCACGGCGTAGAATCTACAGATGACTGGTGCTAGCCAAATTGAGGTAATACCGCACTGCCATCCACATCCCTCTTGGTCCTGCACACAGGCTGCAATGATACAGTCGTGTCAGTAGCAAAGTGACTGGACGAGAAATCTGCGGAGGAGTGCGATGCGGTCGGCCAAGTCACGGTTTTGCCTCCATTTCCATGATAAGAAGATACGGGTTAGACAAATGTCTAAACAGAATTTTGTGGGTGGATGCCTGGTTGGACATGACCGCAGCGGTGGGGGGTGGGGGTGGGGGGGGAATCGCACCGACATGAAGAACTTACAGAACTCCACGAAATATGCTAAAATTTTGACGACTTTACCGTGTTGGCCCGACATTGAAACTGCGTATTTTCTTAAATATTCTCTGCTAAATGTGCTCTGTTCCTGATGTTCCTGCATAGCATTTTGCATGTTGGCATCTCTGAACATCCTGCTGGGCTACTGTCCGAGCAAGACAATGTACGGCCGCATACTGCAGGAGTCGGCATGCTGTATCTCCAGCAGCAAAACATCCAAATGATCACGTACGGTCCCCTGACCTGTCCCTCACTGAACATTTATGGGATGTAGTTGGCCGTTGAATCAGGGACGAGCGCAAGTCACCTGCGGCCACCCTGAACCAGCTGGCAAGCAGCTCCCAAACCAGTGGACACAAATTCACCAGGCTGAGACAGCCAAGCTCACAATGGCAAACAGCATGCGAAAGAGGGTCCAAGCTTGCTTGAACAAGCGTGGTGATCACATCTGCTACTCAGTACTGATGCATGCAGCCTTCAAACAAACAAACAAACAAACAAACAAACAAACAAACAAACAAACAAACAAAAAGAACCTTCACAGGACCACCCCATCCTCTAAAGAGAGATAATGAAAACACTGGTACAATAAAATAAACTCCTTTCACGCATACCCGATGTTGACGAAGGGGGTGCTTGTTTCTTTTGATTAGGAGTATATAAATCGCGACGACGAGAACCGAGTGGTAGCAAGGTAGGAGTTTTTAACACAACTTTCCCGTCAGAAGTTCTGTATACGAGCCCCTGTGTCTACGACTGTGCCCCTTTTTATTCAGCGGATACTTTAAAATCGTCAGATCTTCTCGTTCTTTTAAGATATGTAAAACATAGGTACTGGCTGTTTTATGAGCTTGGTTAAAGTCAAATTGGCAACCCAGATTAAATATATGAAAATCAAAATTATCAATTTGTGTGAGGGTTATGATGCTTTTGCCCACCCTTCCCCTAACTTCGGTAGGTCAATACCATAATATGGAATATTGTAAGTAAGCTCTCTAACAAATTTGAAACCTGATGCATACTTTAAGTTAGTGCTCTTATTTCAAATCATAGTGTTTTTGACATAAACACACTGTATTTGCAATTTTAAAATTGTACATAGGTTTTTAATATAAATGACGTTTGAAGTAACCCTAGTGCACTTTACTAAAAAGCTAGTGTGATACAAAAATTCATTGCCGGATCTCAAACTGTTACATACACGTGTTCAAATTTCAGAACACTGCCATCAGAAGAGAACAGCATACAGCATAGGGGTATTCTTACTAAAAGCGTTATCATATCATTGGCTAGTAAACCATAAAGTTTCCTTTTATGTCTCTATCTATTTCACCTCCATTGCATGTGTGACTGGCCCTTTGTTTTTATTTTAGGATCAATCTAAGGAGACGTCCCAAGAAGCTGCTAAAGAGACATCCTTAACAGCAACTGGGCACAGGACCGCGTAATTGATAACCCGCGTCTCGGACTGCCCCCCCCCCCCCCCCCGCCCCCGGCTGATGGCCCGAGTCGCCGAAGAGGATGAGAAGGACGGGCATTAAAATTTCACATTTTGTAGGTCATGCCAACATATCCGTGTTTTTTATTGAAACAAAAATAGGTCAAACATGTTTTTCATTCATTTCTTGTCCTTTTACCATAATTATTTCTTGCTAACATTGCTCTGTCTGTGCATGGGTAATTAATGATCAAATTCGACACATTTATTGCTGAAGCGGCCAGGATACTTTTGCGAAAGAAACGGGCATTACACCTCTACGGGCTGAAACCTTGGGCGTGCTGTGATTGGTCCAAAGGTTTAGCTTGCTCTTGTATGCTTCGAATTTACAAGTTCAACACTGCGCCAAATGATTAACACTGAAAATACTGCGACTTTTGGACCAATCTGAGTACGCCTAGCGATTCAGCCCGTTTGACTCCCCAGGTGTATCCTGGTCGCTTCAGCGATAAATGTTGCGAGTTTGAGCATCGATTACCCTTGCATAAACAAGCAAGGTTAGCAAGACAATAAGTAAGGTAAATAGACAAGAACTAATACCAAACATGTTGGACCTACCCTTATTTCAATAAAAAAACACTGGTATATTGACGTGACCTGCATAATGTGAAATTCGTCCTTTTCATCTACTCAGGCCGTTAGTACAAGGGGAATGGGGTTAGTCCGAGAGGGGGGTTATCAATTACACGGTCTTGTGCAACTGGTAAGGTAACTTTAACAGATGTTTCACCGTGTATACGGGACAGGTAGACTGCTGGCGATGTGTATGGTCTGGTCAAGTTTTCATATGGCCTTTGTGAGATTGTCCCTTATGCAATATTTGGTTTGATCTTAAGTCTTGATAATCAACCTGAAGTGGATCTGCTGTCATGAGAGATTTATCAGCAAGAGGAAAATATATAGGTTAATGTTAGTGAATTTATGCAGTGCATGAGCTGTAAGCACGACCAGGAACTACTGTAAATCAACACTGTCCGAATCCTGTGCGTCCTCTAAGTGAAGGATCAGTCATACCCGTATTCCGCAACCTAACCCCTTTCTTCGAAACTGTCTACAGCAAACATGTGTTCTGATGTTTGGCGCCTCACGAAAATTTATTAAAGAATATTATACTGTAAATCAACACTACCCGAATCCTTTGCGTCCTCTAAGTGAAAGATCAGTCCCCATTTTTGCCCAGAGCGTGCGTAATATGTCCGTTGTAGTGTGGTACAGTGTTTATTAGTTTATTTGTAAACATGTTTATTTCTTTATTTACTTACTTTTTGCATAGTCAGAAAGTAAATTGAGGAATTTATAAAACGTACTTCTGTTGTAATTGATAACAGATGCTGATTTTGTACTTTACATGCATATAAAATGTTCCCCATAATACTAATCTCAATCTGTGTATTCATGAAGGGCCCCTGAAAGAATATGCGTGTTTCAGAAGTTGTGATGCAAATGCATTTCTAATCGTGCAATAAATAAAATTTCCGTGAATGTAACAGTGACACTTTCTTGTAAAAATAGATTTGTTAGAACCTGCTGGCAATATAATTAAACTAGAACAAACCCTGTGGTATTAGCAAATAAAAAGAAACATATCAATGCTAATTAGTGTCATTAGTTGTCTTGCGATGCGCATGGTCCATATTGTATCAGTTATACAACCTAGGTACGGCGTTGTGAAATGAATGCGAGTTTCCTTGTTTGAAAGATTGATGACCGATTACACATCAGCATACACTTCCAGTATATTCAGGAAACAGACGACCCAAAGAGATAATATTGATTATTTGTTCATGTAGGCAGATGTTCTTTATACCAATGACAAGAAAAATATCCTCTGCATCGATATGACTATGTACAGAAATGATAATTTATTCTCAATGTGGAGCAATGGCTGTGCAGAATGAAAATTTGTTGCAAGGAAATATTGCGGTTTGAGATAACTGTAGCATGGAGTAAATGTCACATCTGCAAATTTCCCATATTTGGTCGAATATACAGGTTTTTCTTTTTTCTTTTCTTTTTTTTTTTAATACTTTGTAAGGACTAGTTACTACAGTTCATAACCCGCTTTCTTCCTTTTCACACATTTACTAAAGAACATTATCATAACAGCTTTGGTAACTGCCTTGTGCTGAATGTGCAGGACAATTTCTGCTAAGACATTGATAATAATATTATTTGAACTATTACAAGGCACGCAATTACAAAATTCTAATTTGAGTGTGTCAAATTTGAAGGAAGGGTGGTAATATATATTGAAAAAAAATTAAAATGTCATGCTCGTTTAAAAATTCTTCTTATGTGGCCGATAAACAACCTCGGCATACGTATGCAACAGTATCTCTGACCTCGATTGTGAATGTCATAGAGGTATAAAGCTTTGCTGTATATGTCATAGCGCACTCAGTTTCATTTTGGCTTTTGTAGAATGCTATGTATCCATTTGTAATTTGGCAAGTAAAACACAAATGATATTTTTGAGAGAGGAGAGGAGAGAAAACATCTGAATCGAACTTTCTAGAGCATAATAGTGTTACAGGTAAAGAATGTTCATGCTACACTTAGTTCAGTTTAAACCATTTGTTATGTCCAGTATGTGATTACGACCTCCAAACCCACCCTACCCCATGCTCCATCAAAATCAGCATGAAACATTTCGATAAATTTGCATCGCAGAAGGTTCAAAACGTGCCATTTTCTTTGTACGCTATGACGATTCTCGACTCAATGAGGAATTGTGGAGGCACGGTGTTTGAATAACTTATAAATTGCATAAGGTTTATATTTCCGAACTCTCGAGAACGTGATCAAAACTGACAGAATGATATTGTAGTCTGTTTTGGCGTACAATTTTCCTTCTTGCTTTTCGCTGCTTTGCCACTTTTTCAGAAGATGCTCCGAACTCCCTGAGACCCAGGACAATTTCAAGGTGACCTTGTTGCAGAGCACGGTTCAGTGGCGTATATCCAAGACTATCGCGGCTACCGATGTTTGCTCCGAGTTTAATTAGTGTGCCTACTGTTTCCAGATGACCGCGGTATGCAGCAAGGTGCAGCGATGTGATGTTTAGTATATCACTGCATCTTTTCCCGGCATCAATTGCACTTCCGTTAGACACGAGCATTTCGACCACGCGACAATGGCCGTTTTGGGCGGCCAGGTGCAGGGCAGTTACTCGAGAGTGCTTGCCAAGTGCAGCCAACTTCGTGACGTCACAATTTTTGCATAGAAGAAAATTGACAATATCATCGTTACCTGCTTGGGAAGCCCAGTGTAAGGCAGTATATCCACAACTGTTTTGAAGATCTATGTCGGCACCCGTATGGATCAACGCTTTTACAATATCTAAATGACCGTATGATGCTGCCAAATGCAGAGGTGTATTCATATTCCTGTCATGGTAAGTCATTCCGACATTGATGATAGTCGTTTCATTTCGTAATAAGGCCGCTGCGACTTTCAAATGACCAAACCTGCTGGCCAGATGAAGGGCTGTTACGTTACTATATCCCTTGAACGTAGCACCTATATTGGCATCAGCGCCTGCAGCAAGCAGTTCCTTTGCGACTTCTCCATGGCCGCACGCAGCAGCTGTAATGAGAGCCGTGGCTCCCTTTTGCATGCGCTCAGACAAACCTCCGAGCGATTCTGAGGGTCTTAAACAATATGCTTCAAAGCTCGATTCCTCAAGGGACGGTAGTTCGTGAGAATAGGCAAGCTTGCGCTGTTTCTGTAGTCGTGCTCTTCTCTTTCTAACAGGTGCATTAAAGTTCGTAAATCTGCGTTTATTTTTCTGGAATTTGGAAGCATTTTCTTTGTGGTGAGTACAGTTCTCCCCGTTTGGCGTATCTAGGTCTTTAAATGCAGATGAATATTTAGCTTTTTGATGGTCAAGTATGCAACCCCCTTGAATCAATAATTTCACTATTTCCAGATCGCCCCTTTCGGCTGCTATATGCAGTGGTGTGATTCCACTGACTAATCCAATCTGCATCTCCATATTTACATCACTTCCTGTTTCGATCAGAGCACGCGCAATCGCAGCGACGCCATTTTGAGCAGCTAAATGCAGGCCACTTACACAATATACAGGGCATTTGCAGTTAACGCTTGTAGTCCGTTTCACATCACATTGTGCTTCTATCAATAGATTCACTACATCTACATATCCTCGTTCAATGGCGACCAGCAGAGCTGTAGTTCCTCTTTTAGACTGAATATCCACGTTGGCTCCTGCTGCAAGCAACATTTCAAGTATATGCAAGCATCCATTGTATGCCGCACAATGTAGTACGCTAGTACCGATCTGAAAGTAGACAAAAACTTTATTTTTTTATGCAACATGACAAAAAAAAAAAAAAAAACAGAACGGCATACTTAATACATGGATCCAATTGTGTTTCTGGCAAATTGTGGGGGCTCGTCCGGCATCAATCCAAGACAAACGGGATCCAATTCAAGATAAAACATAGAATTATTTTGTAATAAGCACATAACTTTTGAATCATCTGGAAAATTCCGGAAGTTTTTCAATACTGAATCTCACTGTTTGAACTCAACAAAGAATATCTGATATATAAATACATAGTTGTTGGTTAATATACAGGTGATAGGTAGGACAACATGTCAATAATGTTCCAAGTGTGTTTCTGGCTAATGAGGACATAACAGTCAAAGATTTTGATAAATTGTCAAAGAAAGACCAGGAAATTGTGGCCAAATACTTAAATTTAGAAGTATCATCAGGTATCAGGAAAATACCTTTGGAACAAATGATAATTTCCCATTTGGTTAAAGAAGGTTTCCTTGAGGATGAGGCATCAGAGGATAAAAATTTGGCAATTCAGCTGGAATTAGCTAAATTAAAACTTGAGAGTGCCAGAAAAGCAGCACAGGCAGCAAGAGAGGCTGATGAAAGAAAGGCACAGGCTGAAAGAGAGGCAGCACGAGAAGCAAGAGAGCATGAGGTAAAATTAGCAAGAAAAGAGAAGAGAGAGAAAGAGAATTCTGAAGGATCTGACAGAAGCTGTGCGCTGTCATCAAGTCATTGGGACTGTGAACCATTGTTTACATTGTACCTGTGGAGTGTGGACAGTGACTGGTATATTGTACCACATTGGAACCAAACCGTAACTCTGTGGGATTGGATCAGCACCACACCTTTCAGTACCACATTGGACTCAAACTGTACCTCTGTAGGATTTGCACCAGATCATTTTGCACCTGTCATAGGACTTGGAGCTGTGGGGCAGTACCTGTGGATAATCTCACCAAGGATTAGGATTTACCTAAGACTGCTAATATTCAAAAGGTGGGCATTGTAATTTGTTTCGATGCCCACCTTTTGAAGATTAGCAGAACTCAAGAAAGAATGACAATGATATAACTTTAACAATAACAATATATTAACAATCAAAATCAGTACAAAGTAGGAAAACTTATCTCCACAGGTAATTCATCAGTCAAACAGTCTTAGGCAAATCCTAATCCTTGGTGAGATTATCCACCGATACTGTCCCACAGTTCCAAGTCCTATGCCAGGTGCCAAATGATCTGGTACAAATCCTACAGAGGTACGGTTTGGGTCCAATGTGGTACTGAAAGGTGTGGTGCTGATCCAATCCCACAGAGTTACGGTTTGGTTCCAATGTGGTACAATGTACCAGTCCACTGAAAGACACTGTCCACACGCCACAGGTACAATGTAAACAATGACTGACAGTCCCAATGGCTTGATGACAACACACAGCTTCTGTCAGATCCTTCAGAATTCTCTCTCCTCCTCTCTCAGTCAGGAAAACATCTGCTTTACATATCTACAGGGAAATCTACAATTTGTTCCAGAGTTTTCCACTTAGTCACATATCCCAGTGCATTGAGACCTGTCTGGATCACCTCATCTGAATGTAGGTCACCATTCTAGCTTATTCCACATGTTTACCAATTACATGTGAGTCACCCACAAAACAGGCCAACTCAGTCACTCTGTAGTGACCCTGTAAAATATTCATTGAACTCAATGACCCGTCACACACTGAATGAATACTGTGACCTCTCCAAATGAAAACAAACAGCCATACACATTTTCATAAGACACTGACGTAATATGGAAGTGCAGCATACGCAATGAGAAAACTGGAGGTGCACTTAGAACAGTACACTGGTAACACTTTCAATGAACAAAAATGTGTTCATTGACACACACTGGCATTTTGTGTGCACATGTATGATTATGGTTATCAATCAATTTGGCAATGTGGTCAAGGCTGATAAGGCTATGTGTTTTACTGATCATTGGTTTCTATTGCGTTTTAGAAAACAATAATTGAAGTTCACATTTCTGTAAAAATGTCAAAAAATCGGCTTAAATCTAAAACATACACAATTAATCTATCACAATTGTACTAAAATAATTGAAATTAAAAGCTGCACATGCACGTAATGGCAAATCAGTAATTTTGATGTAAGTATATGTAAAAGTCTTTGATTGGGTACCAAATTTGTTGATTTAGTATTGTATGTGTTGGACCAGATTTCAGTTAAAGTTCATCTTGAAACATATTTTTCATTATGATTTTATTCAGTGATAACATTCAAAGTAATGCATAGAAGCAAATAAAAAAATGAGTGACGGGTCTTAACACTGATGCAATTGTCAATGAGAAATTCAAAGTATAAAGCGACAAAGTAGCAAATAAAAATGAAACAGAAACAGCAGATCTTTAACATTTCCCACTTGTTAAAAAGAGAGAAGAGAAGGAGAAAAAAAAGAAAAAAATCTTAATTGGAAAGACATGGATTAATTAATTGGAGGATAAAATTAAGAGGGACACCTGGTTTCTTAAGATTTAGGTAATCAGTGTTTTATATAATGTACAAAGTTATCAGGGGACATGGATGCCATATTGACAACAACAAATAACCAAATGCTCCGTATCAACTCTGAGAGCATTCAGTTGCACACCGAGTCAATAACCGCCGCTGGTACGCTTTGGCACAGAGCACAAAACGTGTAGAAGAAAGATGTTCACCTGGACTATTTGGACGTATGTGTACGATGTTACTTAAATAATAGCCGCGCCTGCTTAGAGCTTGACTCTGGAATCATTATAACCATTAAGATGAATCCGCAGTCATTAGCACGTGACGAAAGGTTAATATTAATTAAAATTTGCACCTGCGGCACAAATACCAGGCAACGGTCATCCAGCAAATGATGTCAAGTCAAATATTGTATTGTAGAACGCCGTCAAGAAATGAGAACTAACTCTGTCAACATGTTGACAATACACGATTTGACAAATATAAAGCACGGAGAAAGCGGTGAAATTAAGTGGTAGGATGTAGCGTTCTTGGTGCAGTCAAATAGCAAAAGTTTGACTCGTAAATGTGTTGTGTTTGCGCTTCATTCTGCAACCCTCTACCATTTTTACGATGGTCTTGCCCACACGCTATATTGGGGGAAAATTTCTAGCGAACATTTGTGCAGGTTGAATGTGAAGACAAGGCATGCAGACTCTCAGACTTCTTTATAATTCGCACCGCAAGATGGAATGAAGACCAGCGACAAAATAACAGCCCACGGAAAAAACGCACGGCGCCCATAGTAGCTACCCTGTAGACCATACACTAGTACTGTAGCGTCATATGGGTGCATGTTATCTTAACTATGGTTGGAAACCAATGGCGCTGACTCTTTATAGTTTGCCATATGAAACACTTCCGAAGTGTTGAGATTACTGACGTGGCTAACGACATGGTTGTTGTGTAGCTATATGTGATGATAGACCTACCAGTATTTCTGTTTATTTTGTGCTGTCTCTGCCATCCTCCTTGTCGTCAGATTCACATTCATGTACCAAGTACAATTCTGTTATGCGATAGATTCCATCCCGGATGAAGGAACAGCGATCATCAGATTATACACAATTCCCAATTACATTCTTTACAACATACGAGGAACTGACAAAGGACGGAGATAAGTGATACAAGAAAAGGTCTTGTTTTCACTAAAAATAGATTGACACTGCTCTCTTCTGTTATATTTATAATTTGCCTTAAGTGTGCTCTTTTTCTAAACGAACAAACTTAATCTTGTTTCCATCATGATTGTGCTGTCGGAATATCATTTGAAAATCATAACGGAGCCAATTCGTCCATTTGAAAATAAAGAATTGTAAAACGAGATGATCGCTTGTACAATTAATGTCAAAACTGCCAAGCAAAAGACAGCTTACATTACAACAAATAAAAATTGGATTTCCCGTGTTCTCATGATCTATACGTGACTTCAATTTATCGAGAATATTAAATGACATCAAATAACTAGAGACAACAGTTTCAGACAATCCTTTGTTACGCAGCAATAATTCTAAACACACGACTATTCGTTTCTACTCAGAGAGCCCATTTTGGAACATGCATATTATACAAATCAATATGTTTTTACGTGACATTTTGTCACATGAAGTGACCTAGCCGTACAACTGTCCAGTCCTTGAGGGATTTAAAGCAAGAAAATGACTACTTTTCCCATAGGCCCTTCTCGGGCACAGCAAATGAAGTTATGGGACAGCGTATTATTGGTTTTGTGGAACATAATATACATATACGGAATTACTTGAACTTTAGAATATGGTTAGAATATATGGCTAGTGACCTGTCCTATGTCATGCTGAAAGCAATTTAACAACTTTATTTTACACAAATATATGAATTGGCACCTATTTATCTGTCTGACCACGTAGCTCTGACGTCCGACATCAATGCCCATACCAGGAGCACCGCTACTTTGGATGTTTTGGTCTCTGTCGTGAATCGTACAGATTTGAAGATTAAAAATTATAATGGTACTTTTACTTGGAACTCTTTGCTTTTTTTTTCAGATGGAAAGAATATTTCCAAACTTTCAAAGTACTGTTCATAAACTTTTTTATTTCAGTTGCGTTCCTTCCAGTTTATTTTATTTTCTGTCAGTTTACTTCAACTTAATTTTATAACCATTTTACTTAATAAATTTACTACTCTGTAGTGTCGTATAATATTTATTTTTTGGAAATGTATATATTTTCATATGCATGTGTAAATATTATCTCGATGTGTGTGGACCCCTTTTGAAAACAAAGATAAAGTCCGAAAAAGTTATCCATGGCAAAGATGTCATAAATGATTAAACAGGTATGTTAAAGTTATAAAAGTTAATCCTGAAATTGCACATTGAAGACGCAAAAGTATTAATTTTTCCTCCACAACTTGTCATAAAACGTGATCGAGGGAGTGGTACAGGTTGACCACCGTGCAAGGATTGTGTGACCGTTTGTGTTTATCAAACGACAAAGAAAGGGATTATCACGACATGGATCAGGAATGTTGAAGGGCAGCTTTCTTGAGGTCAGATCAAATTTTCTTTTTCGTTAGATTTGTTTTAATTCCAAAGTCATTCAGGTGGAAAAGGAAACGTTAAATTGTCAGCGAAACTCTTTTAGTACTAAACAGCGACAAATGTGGTTATAATTCTTTGGTTCAAATTTTAGAAATATGAATTAAAAGTCTGTACCTAAAGAATATGTGCATGTCTGACAACGTAGTCATAGCAACAGAGGCTGCCAAAATATAACCATAACAGAGCAGCGAATGGATGCTCTGACCATCAAGCTTACACATGTGGCCCGTGACCACATATTTACAGCGATTCAATATTCTAATAGTAATGACAAATGCAAAATGCTGATGTACCAAAAACATATACATGATAGTAAATTTAGGTACAAATAGTTTATCAGGCAGCGGTAATTTCCACCAGGCAGCAGTAATTTTGATCTGCAGTCTATTTTAGTACATGCAACTTAGTCAGACCAAATTGGATGTGTTTCATATAAAACTCCATACCACCTGACAGGTGTATTTTTCTCAAACTGCAAGACAGCTGTCAACTGCAACTGAAGCCGAACAATAGGAAAGGTCAGAATTAGCTCTGAAGTGTGTGTTTGCCCCAATACACAACCGAATACACAAAAATTTGGAGGGCTAGAGCTGTGTATTCCCAATGGTTTGCATGTTAAAGTAACCCTAAATAAACTGGTCACTTAAGTAGCTGTGGTTATGTGATTATTGTGAGGTATTTAGTTACACTTTAAGATTTACTGTGTGGAATTTACTGTCTCTATGTGCAGTGGTTTTCAAGCTATTAAGTTGCAAATTACAATGTAAAGTAATAGGAACACACAACCCTAGCCATCCAGTGACTGCAGTGCCCTCTTTTAGGCAAGGCTAGAACCTTCTGTTCTTGCCCTTGCCTATTTAACAGGAACTGCTCAGACTCATGATGAGGGTGCTAGATTCAGGTTTCTTGGCAAACGACCTTTCATTCAAATACTAGCATACCTGAGTTACATTGAATATAATAGTCCAGGCTAACAGCTTTTCGCGGCGCGCTTTTGGCAGATCGTATACAAAACGCGCCGAGAATAGCTGTTGACTCAGCCAAATATGTGACGCTGAAAGAGTGAAACTACGAGGCTGCAGCCAAATTTATGGGGTTGCCTCTCATGGTTGTTTATGGACTTTTGCAAGTAAAAGATTCGGCAGAAAAGTTTGCAAAATGAACCCATGCTTGTCTAAAAGTCAGGCTTTAAAATTTCGCTCAGGCAGTCCTCCCATTTGATTAAAAAAAACTTTTACGTTTAAATGTTGTCCACCTTGGTAATGTAATGCATTGAATATCAACAAGGAGAATTTTAAATGTCCTTAGCTAATGTGGTCACTAAGCAGGAAAGGATACTGCAGTCATAAAAACCCCTAATGTTCAGTTAATGTGATGCCCTCACGCCAGTCAGCATAGATCTGATTCCTGATTTTTTAACATCAGGAGTCATTGTTTCAAACAAGAGAGAAAAGAGTAGAGAATTCACCACACAGATGTATGAGAATGTCGGTACTTTGCAGCTTTGCTGTCACAGTCTGCCCTGAACGTGTGGCGGGCCATGCCAGTACATTGACTCAGTTTCGTGAGCATACTGTCCACTATTAAAGTGTGAAAAAGCTGACGGCAAGCAGAACGAACAGCAACGCATATCTCCGAAATAGGCATGTTTGTCAATTTTTATAACCAATCATTCCCATTACAATTAGACTTAAGCAAAGAAAAAAAACCAGGCAAATTTTGGAACATCAGCGATGTTACTAGAGGTCATAGTACGATGTTATCTTCTGAGTACCTTCTGTCAATGGTTGCATGTTAGTATGTGCCATATACTCGTGGCAGACGAAGTGCTACTGACACAACCTTTTTCACTAATTTGTGGGTAGTTCAAACTTCTGTTTTTCTTTTTGATCAGAGCTTCAATAAACTTATTGACCGTATGGTCTTCTCCAGCGAAAAGGGTAGAGGTTACATTTAAGTATTGCTAGAAGATGCTTTCGCGCTTGCGTCCAAAAAGTCGAATAGATGGTCTTGGCAACTTTCGTAGTTAAAATTTACGACCAGATTAAAAACAGTTTCTGGTCACTGTTCGTATAGAACACAAAATGACGTTGTTGAGACTGAAATACCGCAAGCCATTCTTTTTATTTCAGTAGCGTTGAGACATAGACAGTGAATGAGAATATCCCAGTGTAAGTATATACGTCCAAAAGTACAATTTTTCAAGAACCACAAGTCGGCCTTTAAAAAAGCAACTCTAATTAAGGTACCAGGCTGTTCCGCTGACACACGAGAATTCATGTATCTGTAGAAATTATCCATCGATGTGGGGGTTACTATCCTTAACTTCTCCGAGAATCAGAGAAAAGGCTCCACTTATATATTGGGTTCATTTTGCCAGTATTTGTCACATACTGAATTAAATCCGGGTCATGGCTATTCCAAGAACAGTCTCCAATCAGTCTACCCATGTGGTATGTGTGAGCAGCCAGTGAGATGGGATGACAAAGGAGTCTGCTGTGATATCTTTTATATATGTTTTCATTATCCATGCCAAGTGTGCACTACCCATTCTTACGAACACCTCAATAACAGTACTGTAGCATGGCTTTGTACACAATGTGACACGTTAAGTCTTTCAGCAATTCCATATACCGCTATAACGGATATTTTAGACCCTTTTGAAATTAAACTATCCAGCTCTGGCCTACCCTTAACTTCCTCTTCCACCAACCCCTAAATCCTTTCCAATACTGCAAAACTAAAATATCAATATAAAAAAAAAAAACAAAAACAAAACAGAATTAAACGACATCAAACATTAATGATAAATTGTCAGCCAATCCCATCAAATATAGAAAGGTCCAATTTCATGCAGTTGTAGATCAAATGCAACCAGATATGATTGTAGGATGTAAATCATGGCTTTCCATTGACGGAACACACTCCAAAATTTTCCTACCTCATTATCAGGGAAATGCATTTTGCAAAGATCGAGACACACGGGGGAAGCGTTTTAATTGTAGCCAAAGACGGTCTCATCTGTTCCAGCGAACCAAACCTAAATACAGAACGTTAAATGATATGTCTGTCTCAAAATTGTCTGTGGTAGTAAACAACTTCATACTGGCACTATCCACCGCCCCTCGCAGACATACAAGACATATATGACATCTGGTTAATGACTTTGTTTTGATTGGCCAATATAAATAAAAGGTTTGGTTAATCGGTTACTTTAATGTAAACCAGGGCAACCAGTTGGGACACTCCACAGAAATGCCTAAAGTAAAAATATAACTTACCATGGATTTTACAATCAAAAGTAAAATGACAAAGAAAGTAAAACTTTAGAGGAAAAGTAAAACGTTTGAGCATTGCTGTAGAAAATGCACCAACTTAAGACACCATATCCAAATGAAAATTTGCCAAACCCATGATAAATATATTGCTGATATCATTCCCCCTCCCTTTAGAAATGCCCAAAAGCTGCAAGCAGAAAAAAAGGATTACATGTGCGAATCCTTCCAAAAAGACTGTGTTGGTATATCTCCCTTGAAAAAAAATGGCTTAGCAGTTACTCATGATAAAAGGAATAATAAAATGTTTCATAATCAATTTTAATCAGTCTTTGATAAAAAGACGACTCTTTAACTCCAGCCCCAAATCTTGGCCCCAGTCCCCTTCCCACAATACCTGACTAACATCACAAATGGCACTGACAAGATCCTCTCTGAAAAAAACCCCTCACAAAGTAGCCAGCCTGGCAATGTACAGCCCCTCTGTAGAGATATAGCCCCTATCTGACATACGTTTCAGGGCTGGTTTTTTTCAGGGCTCACTAGTTGGTGATTGGAAAAGAGCAACCATGACCCCCATATTTAAGAAAGGTGAAAAATTCAAAGCCTGTAATTACCGTCCTGTGTCTTTAACCTGCATCTGCTCTAAAGTTATGGAGCACATACTAGTCAGCTCCATTAATAAATCACATGGAAAGAAATAACATGTACCCATGGGCAACTTGGCTTTAGATGAAAAGGATCATGTGAAACCCAAGTACCTTTACTCATAAATTCAGAACCAACATGGATAACTCATAACAAACAGGTGTGTTTACAATGAACCTCGTAAAAGCATTTGGATATGCCACTGCCTCCTCTTTGACAAAATTAAAAGCTATGTCGCAAAAGGTCTTCTTAAACGGAGTATTTTTTTCAGACCCCCCAGTAACACACTTACAACTGGTGACCTTAGATCTGTCATGTTCCTTTATATATAAAGATTATATATATATATATATATATATATATATATATATATATATATATATATAATCTCCCTAAAATATCTAATCCCCAGTAAGATTATTTCCTAATGACTGCCTCCCTTATAGACAAATATCTTAAATAGATGAAACAGTATTATTTCTGAAAGACTTAGATTACTTTGCAAAATTGGAAACCTTTTGGCTTATGAAATTTCACCCCATTAAACGCAACACCCTCAGAAAAACACGGAACACAATCCTGTATCACACATGACTATACCCTTTATGATCATATCCTCGATTCTGTTGACAGTGCAAAATATCTTTATGCCACCATTCCTTCCAATCTTTCTCGGTCTCCACACATAAATTTAATTTCTTTCAAAGATCACAGCATACATGGTCCTCAACGCATAAACGTCGGAAAAAAATCCCTGGCACACATATCCCTCGTGGAACCGAATCTAAAATATCGCCCTAGTGTTTGGAACTGCATACCAAAAAGGATATAAATAAACTAGGAAAGATGATTTGCTGCATAGCAAATCAGTGTGTGTGTCTTCAAAGCATATTAGTATGGCAATGTACAACTATTCTATAACACAGGAGTAGAAGTTGGAATGGCATCTCTATCTATTATAGCTTTGAAGTTATTCAAGATTTAAAATTTCAAATGCCCCTAATTTGCATAATTTCAAACATCTTCATTTCTGTGACAAATGTACTGGTAAAGAAGAAAGAAAGAACGAGAGAAACTGGAAAAGAAGATTTTTTAAAATCTGTCTGTGTGCCTTCAAAGGTTGTAAATATTATATGCTACAACTTTTGTTCTTTGATACTTCACATTCCATTCAGGTTATGGCTGCATGCAAATTTCAAAGTCCAAATGACCTTGACCTTTGACCTTTACAGGTCACATGTAAATTGCACAGTGTTACAATACCCACAATTTGAGCCAGACATGAACCAAATCGGAGTAAAATTGACCAAGTTATGGCAAGATGAAACTTTCAAAGGGCCAAATGACCTTGACCTTTGCCTTTTTGAGGTTACATGTTCTTATAAAAATGTCCAGTGTAGCAATACCTACAATTTGAGTCCAACATGATTAGAACTGGATGGAGATCGGCCACGTTATGATTGGATGAAACTTTCAAAGGTCCAAATGACCTTGACCTTTGAACTTTAGAGGTCACATGTATATTTAAAAATGTGCAAGGTTACAATAGCTACAATTTGAGCCCAACATGATCAAAATTGGATAAAAATTGACCAAGTTATGGCCAGAAGAAAGCCAGCACCGAAAGTGGCCTTTGACCTTGAAATGACCTTTGAACTTCAGATGACCTCTACCTGAAAATAACATTTTGGCTTAAAATTGACCTTTGACCTTGACATGACCTTTGACCTTGACATGACCTTGACATTTGAGATGACCTTTACCTTGCTGTGATTGAACTCCTGTACACTCGGAACCACATCTACTATAGTATATAAGATATTTGAAGATTTAAAACTTTAATTAGCCCTCATTTGCATAATTTTGAAAAGCATGACCTCTCATTATAAAAAGGCCAGACTTTATCCATAGAGGTATAATTGTGCCAAGTTTGGAGTTTCTACATATAATACTTTTCAAATGAAATGTCGGACAAATTTGCCGGTAAAGAAAGAAAGAAAGAAAGAAAGAAAGAAAGAAAGAAAGAAAGAAGAAAGAAATAAAGAATTCCTAGAAAAACAGAAAAGTGTGTGCTGACACACACACTTTAAATAGAAATGGGCCAGTGAACGGCAGGAAGGTTTGCTACTGATCGCTAGCCACCACAGCTCTAGCAGCGTTAGTGACGTATACTGTCCTCCTCATACTGACATTCCTTGGAACTCCGGAGACGCAGTGTTGAAATGGTCATGGTTTACAAGAGAATACCCCATTTAGTTGCCACACTTCCAGAACATTACTTAATTCTGAAAGGCAGTTTATCCAGTTTCATCCGCCCATTCTTATTCAATCAACCACACACATCCACAAATTACCATAACTTTAGTTTTTTTCCCACGCAGCGGCCTCCAATGGAAGAATCTAGCTCTGTCAGTTAAGGGAGCCCCACATCTGGTGAGCTTCCAAAATCACTGGTTGCTCACCAGTGAACATTCAATTAAGTACAACTACCTTTTTGACCCTCTTCGTCAGACTAACAACTAACACCAATCGTCAAGGTACCTGCCTCTTCCTATTACTACTGATAAATTTCTTTAGACTTTTCATGCGCTTGTCACTCAGCAATAATGCTCAGGTTTGAGCGTCTGCCGATTTACAGTTGAAAGCTGAAAGCGACGCATTGGAGGTCAAAGTTGCTTGACCTGCATGTAGCCTGGCAACAAAGGCACACCCTAACTATGAAATCCATCATGCGCTTGGTCGCAGCGCGGAGGTAGCCAGAGTCGATAACAGCATTTCGGCAGGCCCACTTTGACAGTGCATGGTTAAAAAAAGACATACAAGGCATATATCTTCCGATTATGACTTGAATGAGTTTTGAAGGACAAATAGAAAAAGGTTCGATGAATCGGGGACGATAGTGTTAATGTCGGGAACTGGTTGAGACACTCCCACAAAAATCCATGGATTGAACACTTTGCCATTTTCAGAGAACATCTTACAATGTTGACTTGTCGTAGTCCTCGTCGTCGTCATCATCATCACCATCGTCGCTGTCGTCACCATAATCGTTACCATTTTATTGTCAGGGTTTGGTTCATTGTTATGATTGCTTTCAAATAGCATTAGCATCAAGGAAACCCACTTACGAGTTATATGTGTTACTAAATATGGCTCATTTAATTTTTTTTTTTAAAGTTTTAACAAAAACCAGCACAATATACTAAATTTCTATTCTTTTCTTATTTTACTGAAATCATATGTAGCACAAATGCGCCGCAAATGCTCCTTTATATGCACAAACACACACATATACACACACATACATTTGTATATATATATATATATATATATATATATATATATATATATATATATATATATATATATATATATATATATATATATATATATATATGTATACACAAATGATCACTTTCCCTCCAAATCCATATCTAAAAGTGAAACCGGGAAAAGACAACTTTTTATCTTTTTTCTGGTTTTTATCCCTATGCACAAAATATAGTTTCTGTGCCATAAAATTGATTTAGTTAATTATTCACTGGCCAAGGTTAGTAATCATTCCATAAAAGGTGGTATTATTGTCAAATGTGAAGTCAAAACATGCCTGTTTGTATTCAGTTGTCAAAGGCAATGCCACTAGATTGTTTAAGCAGGAAAACAAGTACTTGCTCTCCTTTGCATGTAACAACTTTATAATTTCACAAAACTTTGCAAACAATCAACCGCGAGGATTCAATGAGGAAAATACTTTGTACTGTATACACAAGCTTTGTAAATTACGGATTTCTATCACAAAGCAAATCGTTCCGTTATACGATACAAGGCAAGCCAAAAAGTTGATTATTGTCATTCAAATGCCATCAAAAGCTTAATTTGAAATTTTCCCTTTCTTCAGCAGTTAATCCTTTCATTTACTTAAATTCAAATTGAAAGTGTCTGTTATATTGATTACGAATGTACTAACTACCTTGTTGAATACATCATTGTGTCTTTGTAAACGTGTTCACTTCATGGGTATTTTATCATATGACCCTTCAGTTCCGGGAATTTGGATTTTTTGTCTTAATTTTGGTAATTAAAATGCAACACGTGTCTTTGGATTGACCTGTACAATGTTTAAATCTACGCTGAAATGTCATTTACTAATAGATCAAACAATAGATTGTGACACAGACGGATTGGCAGACAGAGAGCATAAGGAAATGAAAGAATCACGAAGAGTGGCTAATCAAAGGAGTTGCTGGCACTTTTTAAGGACAAATGACTGCCATAAATATAAAACAAAAAACAAAAAACAAACAATTGTAAAAGACGCTGTGAGGACGGGGCAAGGGGGCATTTGCATAAAGTTGGCGCCAAAACGTAGAAGAGAGTATAGGGGACTGTGTTGCTAAAGAACAATTTCCCCCCACACACATGCGAGTCATTGGAAGATCTTGGAAGGGACAAGCTGTCGACACAGATTTAGTTCTCTTATCTGTGAATTTCCAGCTTGCTTCCAAGCTAAAGTAACGGTACAGACAGCTGTTTTTCTGCACAACTCACTATGTTTCAACAAGTGGAGAAAAAGGGTTAGGTGGAGGCAGGAGGTCGCTTTGCTGGCAAGAATTAAGAAAACATGGTTAAAAGTATTAAATCGGAAAGATCATGGAAGTATATTTTGTTGTTAGCACAAAAGATTTTGGTTTATTACTAATCATATCAATCACTGATCTGCTTGAAATATACAAGTTATTGTAAAATTTGCTTATAGAGACAAGCAAAGTCCTGCATGGTATCTGACTGAGTTAAAGGCTAATTGATTAGGATCCTATCACACTCGATGGGTTTTACAAGAAAGCCAAAACGTTTATTCAGAAATGTTGAATTGGCAATTGGGTCGTCACTATATGACTTTACTCCATTCGAATAATATCAGCTTTGCCTAATTCCTGATGTTGCACATGATATACACTGTTTGAAAACATCCACAATAATGTGGAATGATCCAGGTACATAGAATATTACTCACTGTGCCGATTAAAATACATTTAGAATTAAATAAAAAATTACTCTCATCGACTGCAGCATGTCTTCAATGATAGAACTGAAGTTGATTTCTTGGGGCCACTAGTTAAGTAAAAATTATACTTGCAATACTCATATGAACAAAAATAGCTGACAAACTTTCCATTATTATCGGCATATGTTGAGCAGGTTACAAAGCTGCAAGGTCTGTTATCCCTGTGTAATTCACTCTCCTTCGCGCATTTAAATCCCGCTATCCTTAATGGGGTCATTCCTTTTCTCGCATCGAGGAATTAGTTTAAAAATCGTGTTAAAACCGTTTCTAGTTTCTATGCGCATACCGAGCCTCTGTTCAAAAGTCACAACTCACTGAAAGTTCCGAATCTGTTGCATCTAGAAGTTTGAGTAAAAGTTTACTACTGATGTAACCAAAACCATTGAACTCGATTCTTTGATAAGTTATGTTATCTGTAGTCTAACTGTCTTCACCACATTAGCTATAGAGAAGTTCCTCGCTATCCACTACCCTCAAAGCAACCTACTTAAAACTGCATTCCATTTTTCATTCCCTCATTAATGAATGAAACACGTGTTGTGCCGAATAGATCCTACTTTGACTTTTCTTTGTCAAATGATTTCCTTCAAGCAAATACTCAGAAACCTGCGGCATTCCATTGACTGCAGTAGCTAATTTTTGTACAAAATTTGTTACCTGTTAAATAAATCATTGGAGTCCAGCAATTTATTTTGGTGGCGTATAGCTCCGGCTTTTATAAATTTAGAACAGTGTACATTTCATATTTAAATGTAGTGTTCACGCGTATTGTGTAGGAGCAAGACCCCACATTGTATATTGCCTAAAATTAAGCAGAAGCAGAAATGTACTTAGGAATCGGACGGGTTAAAGAGATGTTCACAGCGGTATCTTTTAAACAATTCAGACCTTCTTCTTATGATGGGATAATATTTAATGCAGACGACCAAGGTCTCTGTACCGTTTAAGTAAGTTTTAGGTTGCTCAGTGGACCAGCGAATACGCGTTGGCCTGTCACCGCTGAGGCCCGGGTTCGACCCTCAACGATGGCACAAGTTGTTCGTCCCGGGAAGCTCCTCCGACGGGCGAGTCCGATTCCTCCGAGGGTTCGGATAGGAAAGGTCAGAATTAGCTCTGAAGTGTGTGTTTGCCCCAATACACAACCGAATACACAAAAATTTGGAGGGCTAGAGCTGTGTATTCCCATTGGTTTGCATGCTAAAGTAACCCTAAATAAACTGGTCACTTTAGTAGCTGTGGTTATGTGATTATTGTGAGGTATTTAGTTACACTTTTATATTTACTGTGTGAAATTTGCTGTCTCTATGTGCAGTGTTTTTCAAGCTATAAAGTTGCAAATCACAATGTAAAGTAATAGGAATACACAACACTAGCCCTCCAGTGACTGCAGTACCCTCTTTTAGGCAAGGCTAGAACCTTCTGTTCTTGTCCTTGTGTATTTTGCGGCGTTTTTTGGTTGGGGGTTCGTGGTCGCATGTGGCAAGGTTTCCCAAACACCTGCTGAGCACTGTGGGTTTTCTCCGGGATCTCTGATTTCCTCCTACATTAAGTTTGGGATAATTGGGCTAAGATCTTGCCTACTGGACCCTGTGGAAGAACAGCCATGGGCTGAACAGGCTATCCAGTATAAAGATGTTCAATTATTATTATTATTATCATTATTATTATTATTATTATTATTATTATCATTATCATTATCATTATCATTATTATTATTATTATTATTATTATTATTATTATTATTATTATTATTATTATTATTATTATTATTATTATTATTATCATTAAGTTATATTAATATGCGATTGCATACCCCATCAATTTCAATTGGGTATGAACTTCATCTAATTATTAGAAAATACCCAGGCAAATTTAGTCGATACATATGGTGGAAAGGACATGATTGAAAAAAAAAACACGACTGAAATACCCAGACATCGTTTTATTTATTCATTCATGTAAGTCATCCATTAGCAGCGACGTCAGTCACTGCACATGCTATTATCAATCAATGCCCTGACTCTTGCTTTCCATAAACATGCTTAAGCAATGGTTTGTCAAAATTGGATTTGCCTCGTAAAGAGACCACGGTGCTTGACCTAATTGCAAATAAAAGGAGAGTACATAGGACCATATTTAAACGAGTGCACAGAACAAATGCTCTGACGAAGAGACAGAGCTAATGTTTAGAAGATACAGAACCAATGTTTACAGAATATACATAACAATTGTTCAAAAGAACCATTTCATCGACCAAAGATGAATAAATAAATGAATGAATAAAAAAGTGAGAATATAAAAACAACTGTCTATGGCATATACCAATTTTAAATTGCATTTTAAGATTACCAACACTGGGCTTGGCCAGAAGGTAAATGTTCATACAGTCTTCCCTTTTGCCCATTCTCATCTTTCATTTTTGTTTGGCCTGACTTGGGCATTTCCATTAGTCGTCACAGAAAGTCGGACAGCCTGACATGTAATAAAGTGAACAAGGAAACTTACAGTACAAATATAATTTCATTCAAAACAACTCTTTAAGGAAATGTAATGACAATATAGATTTTAGAAAAGAATAATTAAAAAGTTCTTGATGTCAATGGCAGTTCCGTGCCATCTTTCCCCGCCATAACCCGGAGGACGCATCGTGTCCCATCACCTGTTGCATATCAGTACATTGTCAAACTTAAAGATTACTAATATGGCGACCAAAGCAGGATGTGTGGCATTCATATATGCTTGTTTGTCCACCAGAGTTTCAGACTGTCGACTCTTTGATTATTTTAATATGTGTGTGTGTGTGTGTGTGGGGGGGTCACATGCTGAACGGCAACTGGATTAACTGTATAGACAGACCTAGTAAATGTTTTTCTGATATGAGAAACTGATCATAATAACAACATAGTTATATGAGAAACTGTTGTTCAAGTACTGTACCTCTGTCCTGAAATTGATATCCACCCCTTGCTGCAGTAGGGTTTGAACCTCGTCCGCATTTCCGTTCATCACAGCCCGCATCAGGTCCATGTTACTACCGTGCCATGGGCAGGGAGTTCAGCCCAGTAGATTTCCGACGTCATCAGAGACGGCTGTAAAACAGAATGAGGAAAACAGTGAAATATATCCTTTATGTACCATTCATGCATATTCTAAATCCTGGTTCATGGTATGAGCACGCACAGCCGCATATAACGACTAATTGTGTTAATTGATCAACCGCCGCTGATAACATCACCATTATTGCTTCCACCTGCGAGCAGACGTGTGTACAAACATGCGGTTGTTAGTTCGGAAGCTTAAAGGTCGTCCAACACAATTGGTCAGAAATAGTAATCCTTGAGACCCAAATGTGCGCATATGGAAATTAAGCACAATAATAAAAAATAAGCGCGTTTACATGCCCTTGTTTCACTACATGTACATAAATCGGATTAAATCATGTTTAACACCAGATGTAGGGATGCAATGGGTTGTATAGGAAACTCAATCCTGATAACATTTTAAAATAAGCTTTCCCTCACACATTTTTAAATTGTCATCTGTCATGTCTACTATAAAGAAGCAAACACATAAATCTTTTGGAAGCTGGAAATACCAATCAGTTTTAAATTAAACAAAAAACGAAAAAAAAAAAAAACCCAAAACAAAACAAAAAACACCCCCCCAAAAACAAGAAACAAAAAACAAAAAAACCCCAAACCCCCACCCCCCAAAAAAAACCAAAAAACAAAAACCAAAAAAACAAAACAAAACAAAACAAAACAAAACAAAACAAAAACCAAGAAAACAAAACAAAACAAAACAAAACAAAACAAAAAAACAAAAACAAAAACAAAAAAGAAACCCAAAACAAAAAAAAAAAAACAAACAAAAAAAAAAAAAAAAAAAAAAAAAAAAAAAAAAATCAAAAAAAAAAAAAACAAAAAACAAAAAAACAAAACAAAACAAACAAACAAACAAAACAAAACCGCGTAATCGGATTTTTGTTATGATTCCAGGTTGACATACACGTTCGTTCGTCTAGATTTGCCAAATACAATAGTGCTTTTAGTATAAACTATATTTATTCATGATACAATTAACATCTCGGGATCGTCTATCATGGTCTGTAGCCATCAGGCAACGATCCTGTTCACTGTGCAACACAGGACGTCATTAAATTGTTTGGATGCCCTTATGCTCAGTCCACATGTCGGCATGGCGAGCACTGTTTTAGAGACCAAAGGGACCTTTTCTATACATCCTTTTATTTACAGAAAAAAAAGAGATCATTCTGCGTCCATGATCATTGCAAGTTAACGCTAGAAAAGTGTGAGGAGAAAAATGTTGTTTAGCCTTTTGGGACGAATTGGCAATTTAACCTAATCATAATACTGCCTCCCGGAAAAAAAAAAAAAAACTAAACTGGCATATTTCCAACTCTGTAGTGCCAGCACCTTGTTGTAGCAGCATGGTGGGTATCCTCACCTCACTGATGGGTCAACATTGACCGCAGAGAATATATGTCGATTAAGTAAAACGATGAGACTCAGATAATGCACATCATACTAGTTTCTCAAACGTGGTGTTTGAAACTTTACAAACAAGTTCACATAATGCAGAGTCTAATGACCTTTTATGTGAAGGTTAGCAGAAATGTGAAGTGATGTCACCAGGTTAAGGTGGTTTAAGCGCTGCTTTTTGTTATTGAAGTAAATTTTTCTTTTTCTTTTTCTTTTCTTTTTTCTTGTAAAATTGCTGAAGTTCCATACCTTGGTCACTAAAAGTATGGCCAAAGAAACGAGATTGAACTAGCCTTCAGCAAACAAGTTACCACGGAAGTAGGAGATTGTACCTTGTTGTATATCAATTGGTTGTCATAAAGAATCCATAAGTATGCAAGAAGTAGGATCAACTTGCTTATTCGTCGTATGGTGTTGATACAAATGGATTAGTCCTAAGCAAAACGATGTATTTAATGCAGCCGGATGCCAAGGTATCAAATGGAGAGTAACGTTTCGTAAGAAATCACATGTAGGGATTCATGCCACGTATCGCAGACTATTATGATTATTTTTTTTTCAAAAGACAGGGTAATTTTACATCTTGGTCACTTTAATTAGGATACACAACGCTCTGGTGTTTATTTCCACAGGCAAATACCCACATACATCCCAGTTACCATCGATCGCCCAATTTTTGGAAAAAAAAAATATTGATATCGTATCCTCTCTCCAAATTCTTTGAAGTATAGAATACTTCTAAGAATGATGTAAATATGACTGCCATATGCGATACTCTACATATATGTACATATACAACGGTAATAATAAAACCTGCATCGAACGGATTTTCTTTGAAACTGTATCAACTTGAAGATAAACAGGCATGGAGATGTAAGACTTTTCCCATTCAATAATAATCGTCATTTGAAGACAATTTCTTTAGATGGTTTCAGTGATTCGATTAGTAAATAAAGAAAGCAAGCAAGCATTCTGGTTTTTTTTTATCACTAAGATCGATTGCTTCATCAAACATTTGATAATCGTCTTTCTACGCTTCATTCCAAAAACACAAAAATATTAATTTCTTTAATATTTTCACGGAAGAAATATTTTTTATGCCCGGGTGCCCCTCAATTTTAGCATTAAATAATCCACGAGGAACTTACTCTTTTAACCAAAAAAGAAAAACGATGTCTCCAAATTCGTGCTCCGAAAGATATTCTTGTTATCAAAATGCACAGTAGTACCACAGGCTCGTGTTCTTAAAATTAGACAGTTGCTTAAGGCGCTTGGAATGATTTGATTAGTATCCAAAGCAAGCAGGCATTCTGTGGTTCGCTCAAAGATATCGCTTGCTTCATCATTATGTGTAAATAATCTTACTCCGATTTAATCTGAAATCGCGAACAGATATATATTCATTTCTTTAATATTTTCGCGGGACAATAGGAAAGGTCAGAATTAGCTCTAATGTGTGTGTTCGCCCGCGATACACAACTGAGTACACAGGGCTAGAGATATGTATTCCCATTAGTATGTATGTTAAAGCAACCTGAAATAAACTAGTCACGCATGTAGCTGTGGATATGTGATTTTTGTATTTATTAATGCACCAAGATTTACTGTCAGAAATTTGGTGTTTCCATGTGCAGTAGTTTTCCAGTTATTAAGTTGCAAGTTACCGTATGTAAAGTAATGGGAATACACAACCCTAGCCCTCCATTGACTGCAGTGCCCTCCTTTAGGCAGGTCTTGAACCTTCTGTTCTTGCCCTTGCCTGTTATTTTCTTATACTTGGGTGCCATTAAACCTTGCTTTAAAATAAGTGACAACGGGACAAGTACTTTTAACCGAAGAAAAAATACGATGTCTCAAAATTCGTGGGAAGATAAAATACCAAAATTTGATTTTTTTTACAGTTATATTACAGGCTCGTATTCTCAAAAGTAGATAAAATTTCAAAATCGAGGTCACCTTTCTTATTGTATGCAACTTGCCACTCAGAATAACGGATTTACGTTTCATTGCGAGAGGTATTTATACAGGGCTAGGCCCTCTGCAATTTGCTACTTAAAATATCGGATTTAATTGTGATTGCGAGAGGAATTTATATAGGGCTAGACCGTCTGCAATTTGCCACTTAAAATAACTGATTTAAGTGTCATTGCGAGATGAATTTATATAGGGCTAGGCCCTCTGCAATCTGCTACTTAAAATAATGGATTTAAGTGTTATTCAGAGAGGAATTTATATAGGGCTAGGCCCTCTTTTTCCATTTGCCATAAACCGACTGTTGCGTTTCTGATTATAATATGTTTTAACTAATTTAAGTGTATTCTTACGTGCTGAAATAAATGGATTATTTGAACAACTTTGACAAAAAATTTCACAAGGCTGCCTAAAACAATCAAGGGATGGATGTTAAACTAAATCCAAGTGCAACCGCGGATCAATTGTTTAATTTATAGTCAAAGATGATAAGGAAATTAAAAACTGAAAACATAAAATACGAAAAATTTGCAATACGACCCGGAGTCATTCCTTTTATTTTTTTTTTATTGTCAGGGGTGAGACAGTTGGAAAGGGGAAACTGAAATACGAATATAGTGCAACGCTCGTACAACATGCCATATATAAGTTTTGTTTTGTTTTATCTTCTTTTTTTTAACACACAGCTTTCCCTTAGGGGTCAAACCTCATGTTCTTAGATAATGGAATGATCTGTTTTCGTCTTACGGGCGCCCAGTGCGGCTGGGCCCCGTGTGCCGAGAAAGTGCTTATGACTGCTGTCGATTGATCCTTATGTCATGGGCAGGTTTGTTTGCACCCAAAGTGCGGTCAAGAAAGTTCTTGAAGTCAAGTCTCATAAAATGCTCGGTAAAGATTGAAGCATCTCACTTCCCAGCAAAGAATCTGATGACCACTTTCCAAGTGTTTGAACCATGGCAGATGCATTGAGCTGTCCCCGGTCGTTCACTTCATTCTCGTTGTCATAGTTCGTCGTAAACTGTGATGTCAAAGATTGTAATAGCTAATAGCGCACAACAGCTGTAATATTTGTCCGTTCCTCAACCCCTTCATACACATGAACGCATCTGTTGAGCACGAATGCATTGATCATATGTTTTTAATGATGTTATTAAGAGATTCACCAACTACGCATACGTGCAAGATTAACCCCCTGCGAGAATATGGATTCTATGTAATTGGTTTCCATCAGGTGCTGTATTTTGCTGTTTGCAGAGCTTCCACGGGTGCTCGGGGCATGATAACCCGCTGAGGAGTCCACGGCTACTGGGAAGTCGCAAAACGATTATTTGCATGGCCTGGTGCGGTATGGGATCGATTGCATTTTTTGTTTGTTTTTTTTTTGCTTGGTTTTTGTTCTTGTTGTATGATTTTACTGGAGGGGAGTTTTGACGAATCTTATCCTTTGATTCCCAGCTGCACAATATATCAATAGTGATAATTGTGATGTATCAAGACGAAACAACTGCCAATTTAACAATGACGGCGGCAGGCAAATAAAACATTTGTATGAATTTGGCCTTTATGCTTAATTCATGGTGAACAAAATACCCATTTTGTAGAACACCGGTTACTGTTAAGTCCAGGCTAGCTTACATGCAGGGACATGTCGTATTTATTTTGTACTACTCATAATTTAGGCCTATATACACCGGCAAGAATCTATAATTGTCAATATTTCCCCGACCAACATTAAGCTTATATTGATAACGTAGCAAAAGGAGACGTTTTCTTGTTGCAGAGTGACTATCAGCCAAATTAACATTTTTGCCCATCGGAGTCATAGCTTCTTCTGGACAAAATAATCTGTGCAGATAGCTAGTGGCTTTTTACATTTCCCGAAATTCAATTACTGTCGATCAAGTTGCACCAAGTGATTGCATTGAATGTAATATGCCAATAAGTCTTTGTGGTTAATTAGAAAAACGGAGAGGAAGAGAGAATGCTTTTGTCACACAATAAAGACAACCGGCAGAGAGATTACAGAAATTTACAGCCAGCAACTTACTGTCTGTAAACTAATTTGCATTCATCATGTCATTATCCGAATGGATACCACAACGTCCCTGCAAAATCACGCAACGTTAATGATAAATTACAGTAACTTGCCCTAACAAACTACAGCAGACCGACTTCAGAATACTCTCAATCTTGTTTATTTCAAATTAACGCATTTACGGCGTTGCATTATGTTTCATATTCATTTCATTAATTAATTTGTTTGTTTGCTTGTTTATCTATCCGAATGTTTATTTGTTTATTTCAACAGAAGATAAGGATAGCTGCTCATTTTGTGGAAACCTATGCAACTATATGGTTCATCACCAGATAAACTCTTTTAGTGCCAAGTCTTGGATGAGTCAGACTCAAGCGCTTTCAGCGGCGTGCTGTCGGAGCAGTGCACCCATATTGTGCTGAGGTTAGCTGCCGCCCTGCTGGACCGTTCTTGTGGTCTTATCCAACTGTGGCCATGCTGGTATTGAAATGACAGCTCGGTTAACAAAAGATATTTACCTGGCATCGTTAAATCAATTCAGAGAACGTCGATTTTTGTCGCAACGAAACACATGATATATATATATTAATGTGACATACAAGAAAGTCAAAGTCACACAGAGCAGCGTGAAAGCACACTCCACTCGTAATACGAGTACTGTGTCGAGTTGCAACCAGATGCTCTGATTGTTCAAAGGGTGGCTCTGCACTGGATCCGACCCAATCCTTTGCGGTAATGGTTACGCTTCGCTGTCCGTTTTCGTACGGGATTTGGAAAAAGGTAAAACTCACTGGATCCGTTTTTCACTGCGTTTTCCTATCCGTTTTGGTAGCAGTTCAGGTTTAATTTTCTAAATATTAGACAATTTAAAAAACGATACTCTTTATTTGTGGAAATAAAAGAAAATATGTAACATTCAATGGCTATTGTGACGACTGATGCAAAATCGGATCCCAAGCGTTGCAAATCAAACAATCGGATACCATCGCATCCGAAAAAACCAGCAGAAACGGAGACAAAACACGCAATGAGTTTTGATGGCTGGACTTCTACTGTTTCGTTGTAAACGAAACCGTTACCACAACGGAACGGATCGGATCCGGTGGAAAACCACCCTAACATACGAAGCTAGCAATGCAAATTGTCTGCCGACAGGCTGGGTTCCTCAGGAGGACCTACTTGACATATAGGCCAATTCACTAACACACAATAAATACGTGTAACAGAGGCCTGAAATCATCCCCCAAGGTTTTCTCTGCGAATCCACGTTTGTGGTGACACCTGCGGCTTCGAACTATTTAAAAAAATATGCATACATTCGAGTTTTCTCCCGCGTATTTGGCATGCTTAGAAAACTGAACCAAACAATTCCAAGTTTGCTATATTTTATTGAATTTTCCTTGTAATTTTGTTATATATATATCTTAACATATGGTCGCACTCAATTCACAATAGAATGAATGTTGCAGGAAATAATAGTTGTTGGACAAAAAATAGGACCTTATTGTCCTTGTCAGAGATCACTAATTAAACGATTGTCGAACTATGTTCGACCCTCTGTATTTCGGTTTCTAGATACACATTTTAACAGTCCCTAATAAATTCTTGCAAAGTGACAACCTCCCGCCCTCTCTTCGCTGAATACAATAAAGTAATTTAAAAATGTTGGATATTCGTTTGCCGAGAATAAGCCCCAGGGAGTGAATGAAAGCCTGTATCGTCTGCCGTTTATTCTTGTATTATGATGATGGCTTTTAGACAGCAACAGTTTAAATCTACACGCATAGTCCTCACCAATTCTGGAAACTGCTGAGCCTCAACCACCAGTACCATCCAGGGAATTGCAATCTGAGCAAACTTACCAGTAAGTTAATGTCATTTCCCCCTCTTCCATTACATTGTGTAATGGAAGCTGGAGACAATCTGGTGGTTTGCAAGAGAGTATTGTATCACCATCCGCCATGGTGACTGATGTTTTGGGTATTTCATCATGCAGTAAAGTTACGCACCACATGACGCATCTTGCGTCTTTCAGTTGATTTATTTCAGCGAGGAGTTTATCTTTAAAAAAAAGTCGCATATTCTTTTGAATTAATATTCAAGATGAACTCAGTCTCATTACGCTCTTTACTGTTGTCTGTCAAAACATTTCGAGTACATTAAGTTTGACTAATTTTTTTTTTACTTTGTAGCAATGAAAGTATCAAATCTGTTAAATGTGCTGCTTCGGGTGTTAAGTTCTCAAAAAATGGACGTCTTATGTACTAAAGGATTATCGCATACATGACAAATTTCACGTGTTTGCAAACTTAACATTGAAACTGAAATCTTAACCCTTGCCCCCCTCCCCACACACAAACAGTTCCATAGAATAAGTCACCATACGTTACTTTAGGAGAAAAATCATGTGTCTGTCTCAAATGTTACGTCAAATGTGAAACAGTTTAAGGACAAATAAGACATCAAATGCATTTTTTTGGCAGCTACTACCTATCAAAAATTATACAGTAAGTTATTCATGGAAATATGTCAAAAGTATATATTTTGGAAATGGGCAGAACCCAAAGATTCTAAAATCTGACATTTATTTGAAGCTTTTCATCTGATCTAATATTCAGTTTTGACGCAAACATGTCAAATATCCAATTTCTATGTGAATATGGACATAACTGTTTGCAAGTTTGATAAAACGTTTACGAAGAATTCATGCGTGCCTGTGCACTGTCTCAAACAATCTCTTGTCACGGGCTTTTTCATCTATTTTTGTTTTGCGGTTATGAAAAGCCAAAATTGAGGTTTGCATTTTTGGGTTCTGTCCACATTTTTAAAGCACATATTTGGAAAACTAAACAGGATATAAAATAAGATCCCTTCTAGTTTTTTTTTTTCGTTTCTTTCCCTTTCTTGCTTTGTGTTTTAGATACACTAATGTTAATTGGCACTATGAAAAGGTTTGAAAATTTGACTAAAGTAGAACAGAGTTATATCCCTGTTTGCATAGCAGCCTGACATTGGGCATGTTTGCCAATGAGTTCAATGGAAAGTAGTAGTTGTCCAAAAGTGCCCTCGGTACCTGACGTGTCGTTAACGTCCAATGCAATGTTTTGCATATGTCTGCCTATGTTTGTTGGTCGTGCGCACATCTTGATAGCGAGAATGCTTTCAATTGTGATTGGTCAAATATCCTTGCGGCACTGGAAATCGTGTACTTTATCTATAGACACTTTTAAAGCTGATCGTGGAAAGTAAGCAGTCCTTGAAGGTGCCATGATGTCTTTGTAGTATGTGTATTTCGTGTATTGAACATTGCCGTTGGTCAGTGGGTTGATTGCTGCGAGATCGGTTACTTTCAACAGCACGCTTGATGCGGGTTTGTTTGACAAAGCAACTAGGTTTCAGACAGCATCCTGTCTCTTTTGAATACTGTATAGACATTGACGAGAAAAGAAGATTTGCTTCAAAGCAAATCTATCAAGGTGCGTTTAAAATCTGAATGGTTGGAATTGGGTATTCACTTGAATTTGCATAAATTAAAACTCAATGTTGCTTTATGGTTCATTGGATAGAATATATTACAAACCTATAAACTGAAGTTGAAAGAGCACCTCTATCTCAGACAATAATAGTTTTGAAAATATTTTGCTCCTAGGAAAACCTTTTTGTCCTCAAACACAAACCTTTCACAGTGTTATACTAGTATTTCTTGTTTGATGGTCGTATTGCATGTGTTTTTTGTTTAGCGTGCACCTCTTGAAGATTGGAAATCACTTATGTTAGCTGAAATTGGAATGGTACCTTTTTCTATAATAAATTTGAAGACGTAGATTCGATTTTTGAAGTGCCCCTAATAAACGTAAATTAAATGCTGCAATTGTAGTTTACCATTCATTGAATTCATTATTGGCACAGACCTATAACTTCGAATTTGAATGGGACCTTTATCTGTGACAGATTTGAAAATATTCAAAATTTAAGATTTTCAAGTGCCCCTAATTAGCATAAATTAAAATGCTATAACTTTGTTTCACTGTTCATTTCATTCACCACTGGCACAAACCTATAAATTGAAATTATAATGGTTCCTGTATCATAATCGATTTGAAGATATTCAAGATTTAAATTTTTAAAGTGTTCCTATTAAGCAATTATTGAATTTTTATATCTTTTACTGTTCGTTGGATTCACAACTGTTACACACCTATAAATTGACATTGGAATGTCAGCTGTATCTGAAATAGTTTTCAAGATAGTAAAGATTTTAGTTTTAACTGTCCCTAATTAGCATAAACTAAGTTGCCACAACCCTGGTTTGGTGTAAACATATTTTATTTATAAATACAATTGGCCGACAGGCTCACCAGCCAATATTTGGGCCTCTTTTACATTTACAACAGGTCAACATAAAACAGAAAAATTGTGAACATCAGTGCACGGATAGGTGACATACGGGACCAACCATAAGAAAGGAAGGAAAGGGAGCGAGGATGATGTTCGAGGACTGTTAAAATAATAGTACCTATACTATTTACAGACTTAAATCCAAGTTATATTTTGAATTTTCCAGAAAGTCTAAGATGCTTGTGGACGGCCTGAATATCTCCTCGTTTTGTCTTGTAATAACAACACTGGTTTATCGTTGGTTGGATTAGCCTTTGATACAAACCCTTATTTTGAAAACAGGAATGGCACCTCTTTCTATAACAATTTTCAGATTTTTAAGATTTAAATTTCTCCAGTGCAACTAATTAGCATAATTCAAGATGCTACGACTTTGGAGCTTTTAACAGTTTAATTGCGCCTAATTTGCATAATATTGAACATCATGACAATTCCAAGCAATGTGCTCAATTTTATCGGTAAGTCAGGCACACTGCCAAATTTGATGACTTTCCGAATAGTATCAGAGAAATAGCTCCTTACAAAATTTGGGAGTTAGGAAATTGGGAAAGAAAAGGAGTAAGGAAATAGAGAAAGAAGAAAGAAAATTCTTTGAAAAACAGAATGTTTGAGTTCACATGCAGACATTATGCCATCATTGAGCATCTTTGAAAATGTATAGCCAAGATCAACTACATGCATGGCGTCTGTTCCTGCGTGGAAGAGTAACAATACGGGGTTGCCACCTGGTGGTCGGAAAAGCAGTTGCCATGCATATGAAGACTTGCATTATTTTAATTAAATTTTCCCAATTGTGTTCCGATTAGCTTTAATTAATACTGTTGCTTGTGGTTCATTGGATGACCCTACAGCTAAAACATGTGAATTGTGTTCAAGATATTCAACTTATACACTTTTCAATTGGCATTACGTGAAATCTTGCAACTTTTTTGCAGGTCAATGGATGTGACCCCACCACAAACCTACAATTTAAAGTTGGAATGGGGCCTAAAATTGTAATTGCTCGAAGATATTCAACTTTAAAATTTTTACATGTCCATAATTTGCATGGATTCAAATTCTAAAGCTCAGTTAATGTATCCAATAGATGTGCAGCCTTAACAAGCCTGCCAATAGAATTGACATTTGGGCGTCAGCACTGAATACTTTGGAAACCCGGAGTGGGTGTAATTTCTCAATGCCCTTATTTGCATAATTGTCAATCTGTCGATTATTTTGAATATTTTTCAAAAATTCACCGTAGGTGCTATACTCATGTCAAATTTAAAGTTTCAGGCGCTAGTGGTACCTGATTACTAGTCGACACAAAATTAGAGTTGAACGCGAAAATAAAAAACAGAAAGAAAACAGAACGAAAAAAACCCCCAAAAACGACAGGATATTGGAAAACAGTATGTTTGTGTTCACAAAAAAACCCCAAAAACATAATAGAGAATAATACGAAAAGCTTTATGTCTGTGTTCACAAAAACTTAGTAAAGAATATTGGGGAAAACCGTATGTCTGTGTGCCCAAGCAAACATAATATTGGGAAAAAACAATATAGCTGTGTTCACATATACATAATTGCTGCCTTTGGGTGAAAGCTATTGACGCATGAGTCAGTTGGATAACCATTATAATTCTACGAAACTTTCAAGCCGTCATATTATATTCCAAGCCTCAGCCAATGTTTTTTTCTTTTTTTTTTCATTTCTATCTACTTTGTGCAACATTTCGTGTTTAAATAACAGTGAGAGTATCAGTGCTCATTTTCATTTACTGCGAAGCAGTCTCGAATACCAAAAAAGAACAAAACCAAATAAAAAAAAAAAAAAAAGAACAAAACAGAAAAAATAGCTGGCTTCACTAAATCGCAAGTAATGAGTGTGGTAATGTGTAGATCTTTGATAACGTGCGAAATGTTAACTGCCTGAAGCATTGGATCAGCTGTTTACTCAGAAGAAACGGCGCTCGGCCTGCGTGCAGGTGGGCGCTCGCGCAGCTGCGAGCTGAACTAACGTGTGATAAATTTATCTAATCGTGGCTTTTTGCGCGCAAGTCTACTAACGTTGTCTTCCATTATGATTGGCTCGGCCATTCAGTCCAAAAAGATATGTTATCCTGTTTCACAATTCAACACTATCATGTATCATATACCAGAAGAGAAAGTTTGAACAAACAATAGTATTCCAATCAGAGAATTACATATATCTATAAATAAGATTATCTTCCCTGGGAAATGGGAATATTTGAATAAACTACAAGACTTTCAGTTTTCGTTTTTTGACTGTTAAAATATCTCGAGATCTTATCAAGAGTCAACCCCCAAAAACTTATTATAACAAGAAATTCCACATTTGTCATGGACATAGCAATGTAGGTGAAGTTGTGCACCTGATTTGAAATAGTCACAATCAAATTATGTAAATTATATGCAAAGGCAATTTTGAATCTCTCATATCTTCAAAAGTATATCAGATAAACAAAAAATTCTAACACCTGCCTCCAAATTTTCGACAACAACGCATCAAATGAACTTATGAACCATTTTAGTCTTGAATTATACCGATAAGGAACATCTTGTCAGAAATGCATTACTATAGCTGGCTGATGACATTTGTAAGCAGACCGACCGACAGACAGACAGACACAAACACACACAAACACACACACACACACACACACACACACACACACACACACACACACACACACACTCACAAATTCAAGAGAAATTACTTTTTGTTTCTGGCAATATTGTTAAATCGCTTTGCAAAGGGAATTATTCCAAAGAATTTCAAAGGCCTGACCCCCCCCCCCCCCAAAAAAAAATCATTTAACTTTATTGTAAATTGTTTGTGGTACCTTTTGATCACATGAATATATCGCCATTGGCAAGTTTTGAGCCAGACATTTATATTCGGTGTGGGTTTAGATCTCCTGGTACAGCGATACGAAAACTAAAATTTCTCAAGAGCACATCTGACCAAACATTTGTCAAAGAAAATGATACACGTGCATCATAAAATAAGAGGTTTGTTTTTCAGATGTGGAGGCTTTTACAAAATGAAAGTGATCCAAACTGTATTTGGACTGCAATCAACGGACATGCACTCAGGAAGCAAAGAATCCAATATATTGAGTGGATCTCCAGGCTGGAAATAGTGAACCAATCTTTACATTCTACGGGCAGCACACGGATTCTATTGTCCAAGTAGTCACTAAAATAGATGAAGGTATAATGCAAACTGGTAACCATACATATGTGTATGGGCATGAAGACGGGGGTTTGTTTCATATCCTTAAACTCAATAGGGTCCGTTTGTCATTGGGACTGACTGTTTCAATAAACTATCACGTGCCTTCTAGTTGTTTAGATAACCCCTCCTATGTTATGGTGGGAGTAGAACGTGTCTTGGCACAAATTTCTCTCAATGGAGCGCAAGTTCCTCCCGTGTACCATTAAAAGCAGGAATCATCCAGCCAAATAGTTACGGAGCAACGTTATGGTTGACCCTGGAGCACACATCCAGATCAGGCGGGACATAGTGTTTGAATAAGAGTTACAGTGTTGTAGTTACTGGAACACTGGTTCGATCATAGCAATTTGGTAGAGAAATAACGGGAATCTTCACCAGTGTGTTTCTATAGAAACACTGTTTGTTGTGCATCGAAGAAAGAGCAGCAGCCAAAGTGGGCATAGTTCACAATGCGACTTTTTTTTTTGAAGGTAATTTACTGCTCCCGTGGGTATTAAGTACACTTGCAAAAATCGAACGTAGCAAGTTACTGAGCCAAGATCTTGTCTATTGATCTATCTATCTATCTATCTATCTATCTATCTATCTATCTATCTATCTATCTGTCTGTCTATCTAGTTTGTCTGTTTTTCTGTCTATCTATCTATCTATCTATCTATCTATCTATCTATCTCTATCTATCGACCCACCCACCTATCTATCTATCTATCTATCGACCCACCCACCTATCTATCTATCTATCTATCGACCCACCCACCTATCTATCTATCTATCTATCTATCTATCTATCTATCTATCTATCTATCTATCTATCTATCTATCTAACTACCATGAAACGAGTAATCTGCTGTCTGCGAGCAGGAGTACAAGAAGTGGAAATAAATTTTACTTTTTACCTTACAGTATATGATAATTATAATGCACTTTCCGGCAAACTTGGCTCTAACATGATAGTTACAACATGTTCAAAGATTCAACAGGTCTCAACCCGCATACTAGGGTGTAGATAACATCTGTGTTCTGTTCCCTTGTATTTAATTGGGTTGATTAATCTAATAAGAAAAGTCATTTTTCCTGTTGGCGGCCGCTAGGCTACTGTTACACGTCAGGTATATATGTGTATGTGGTGTTTAAAGAGGAGGGACTTACCAGGGAATTAATTTAAGGATAAACAAGGTAAACAAGGACTGTAAATTAGTGGTTTTCATATACAAATGGTCACTCTGCAGAGGTGCTCTTAATTCGAAATTCAGCTGCATATATATATATATATATATATATATATATATATATATGGGTCTGAACAATCACCTTAAAGAAGGGGCCACTGCATAATCGCGTTCCGAGGGGCTCAAGTCAGTGTGTGTTTATTTAAATTAGACAGTGTGATTACCATATCCAAACCGTAGTCCTAACGAAACAAATCCAAGTCAATTCCGACCAAAGGCAATGTTCCTTGGTAAGTATAGCTGAAACATATAAATTTATAGTTCGTATTTACCCAAAAGAGACCAAAACGTAAGTGCAAAGGTCCATAGGGGGAGAAAAACCTTATCTAGTTTTCACATGACAGAATGCAAAAAGTTTTGTTTGAAATTATAGGCCTATTTCAGTAAATTGGCTTGAACAGTTGTATCATTCATGCACATACAGGACCATACAATTTATGAAAAGGGACCAAAATTTGCATGACATCAGAGAATTTGTAAGCGGAGGTTCTTAACTTGTTGAATATGTCTATAAAACTCAGTATTTAAAAAGGTACTACTTGCAACCACCATCTCAACAATGATCATCATCCATATAAGTCCACAAAGTGACACCAACACCAACATCAATCCATCAGAAAAGCCCTCTAGGCCTAAAATGACCATCAATAAGAATCTAAACAACATGATTATATAATTTGATGTGTTTTAGGCATGTAGTTAAAGATATGATGTTGTTTTAAAGGAGATAAACTAAGAGTATTTCAAAAAGAAAAGTGTTTGAATTTCCAAATATAGTAAGTACATTGGTTCAAATGTTAAACATCAGCCAGAAGCAAGTGACATTAGGCCTCAAATCAATTAAACGTAGTCAAAAATGCATTACAATAGTCAAAATTTGTAAGGATAGCAGTCACATTTCAAGTTGGTTTCCAGAAGTATTTTTGAAAGGACATTTAAATGTTCAAGATTGAAATGTTCCTAAAGGTAACTGTAAGTATAACTGTTTTCCTGTAACAGTTTTAAATTTTTTCATTTATAATAAGACGTAGTTCAACTTGTCAGTCAGTTGATTTAGATGTTAATTATTTATACAAAAGAGAGACAGAGAAAGAGTACATTAAACACTTTGAGCCAATCTGACATGACCTTCATAATAACAAACTATATTCATCAGACAATTTTAAAAAACAACATCAGTTTCACTACACTTGGAACACTTACTGCACTGCAATATGTGCAGAAAATGCCTGAATGTTCAAATTGTTACCAAATATATAAGGGTTCCATGAAAAGAGAAGTGGATAACAGTTTTCAACGATAGTGATGAGACCAAACCAAATACCAGTTTAACCTTGTCAGATTCAGGATCATTTACGAAATAGTAAGACATGCTAGTGTTCGTCGTCAGAAGGATCCATGACCAACAGTAATGAGATTTAAACGAATGAGAGTATCTTCTACCTGACTTGGAACAGGTTACCAACATATTGGCAGTGGGTTAAACCAGTTTTACGGGATCCCAATCCTCCCACTTTGAAAAACACTCACATTCATTTAAAGTAGGCCTAAAACCAATTTAGCCCTTAATGTTAATGTACAGTTATAAAAGGTAATTACCTGACCATAGTTCACAGACATCATCCAAACAATGACAGGACAATTAATAGTACAGAAACACATGATCCATATTCATTATTTTCAAACCCAACAATGACGGCAAAGAGATTTCAGACTTGCCAAAGCATCAACATTTCTTTTCCAATACCAATGTGAAGAAACAAATTTCATTCCTGACTTGAGACAGGCAGTCACCCATAAAAGGCAACTGGTGGTTTTAAACCAATCCTCTCAACCTTAGAAATATTCATCATTTACTGCAGACACTAGTTCCTTTTCCAAAATGTATAGGCCTAACCACCCAAAACACATTTTTCATTTCTTCTGCCAAAAATAAAAAGAGACTTGTTAGGCCTATCACCTTTTAGTTCTCCCGACTTGTCAGTCAGCTAACTTTAAAGTAAAAGAGTAAAGTAGGCCTACATCGTTTTTGTGATATTTATGAATCTGGAACATTATAAGAATTTTAAGTAAGACTACTATATTTACATTAGAATTGCGTAACATGTCAAAATTTGAATTTAAACACCAAAAAAAGTTTCCACGTGAACACAGGATAACTAAATTTGATACTAATATTATATTTATTATGAAACATGGTTAAGTTCTTCCATGTTCCATTCTCACTAGAAAAAACAGCACAATAGGCCTAAAATTCGTTACAAAAATATTACTCACATCAGCTGAGTAAGTATTCCTTACATTTTGTCACTATATTCAAAAGGATGAGAAAATAGAAGGCCTGTATTGTTCAACATGATGCCTGAGAACTTAAATGGTCCTTATTTCATTTTATATTTGTCGTAATTATAATAAATTTTGTGTTCCAGTATTGAAAGTTCGATCAAGCTCATGGTAAAACAATCTCAGCTACAACATTAAAATACATAAACATATTTCTATGTGTTTTACTCACACTCAGAAAATACCTTATTAATATGTTCATATAAATCAACATGATATTTCTGTAGAACATATTGATATTTATCTTTAAAGTTAAGAAAAACCTTTTTAATCTTATTTTGGAAAACCCCTGTTTGATAAGTCTTCCAAAAAGTGATTTATGTCTATCAGCAAAATCTTTAAAATCAGTACAGTTTCTTGCGAAAGCAGTTAGTCTTGAGACATAGACACCATAAGCAGGATTGATAGGAATATTACTACTTATATATGGATAATTTACTATATCAAAATTGAAAGCATCTCTTTTATCATACACTTTTGATTTTAATATTTTAATATATATATATATATATATATATATATATACATATATATATATATATATATATATATATCTATATATATATATATATATATATATATATATATATATATATATATATATATACATATATATATATATATATATATTTATGTAATGTGGGCTATATTTTAATTAGGCATATCAAGAAAGGAACATCATATTTGCTTTATTCCGTAATAAATCAGGGGAATATTTGAATTGGATGTGCAACCATGGCGACGCCAGTTAGCAGAATGACTTGTCCGGGGATTAATGGCGCCGAAAAAAAAAGTCTTGCACTGGTTCTCTACTGATGTCCCGATTTTATATAAAGGCTAGCAAAGCCTAAAACTTTTGTTCTATTTTTCAAATTTAATGAATATTGTTTGTTCCTTTCACAAATTTATTTGCTATAATGATTTAGAACTATGAAGTTTTTTTAGTGAATGGCACAGAATAGGAATTTGCTCTTAGAATATTGGACTTGACAGTGTCCAAACGGTACTTGGGCTTTAATACAGATTTGGTTTTGCGAAGTTTCTCTTTATTTTAACTACATTTGTGCTGGGGGGGGGGGGGGGTACAGGAATTGGTCAGGGGCATTTGTGGGACCAATACCCACACCCCATTAGGTAGGAGTATTGAAATCCAGCCCAAACCAGGTTTTCTATTGTGAGTACTTGTATATCAAATACAGATGTGGAGTGCCCAGACAGGAAAAGTTGGAAGGCGGATGTTTTGTTGAGAAGTGCAATTAGCGATTGGTGCCGCAGGGGTCGGCGTGCAGAGCCAGTGATAAGCCACAGGGTGTTTGCAATTAGACACCAGACTACATGCATGACAGAATAGAGGTATTTTGGTCTCAACAAGAAATGCGGAGGGGGGTGGGGGTGGAGTGGGGTGTGTGGGTGGGTGGTTTATTTCAGAGTAGAGATGCAGTAATTGATGGGGTTAACTTTTCATGAGAATAAATTTATGTATGCATTTTGAACACGTTTCAGCAAATGTCCAAGTTGCCTAATGCATAACAAAAAATATGTGTGTGGCTCTGGTAACCTGACCGGCCATGCTGAAAAGGCACACACCTAAAGAAATTTCATGACAAAAAAAAGTTTCAAGTCGCCCTTACCTTACCTTATAAAAATTGATCGACCCTGAAAGATTGTATCGAGAAAGTGGCCTTCATGTGCCGGATTTTTGCAATAAAGTCAACTCAAACACAGCACTTTATTTAAACTTGTCTGGAGGGTAAACCTGGGCTGGGGTAACAGCAAGCTGCATAGCCACGCTTTTTCGGTGATACAGCATAGCTCCAGGGTAGCTGCGTAGCCACGGTTGTTCGGTGATCGCTATTGTAATATTTCGCTAGGTTCCAGGTGCCTGTTCTCCGACTTTCCGTGCCGTTTTGTCTGAAGCAGCTATCATCGTTAGTTACAAATCCAAATGCGATACCCTCGCAAATCATGTACGTATTGGTGAGCGCCATTTTTAACATGGCACAATGCATTGTGGGACAGTCGCATAAAGGTACATTTGATTTGGATATCAATGTAAATCGCGGCCACGTGTTCTCAGGTTTACACACGATCGTACTCGATATCAAAATGCTTATCGCGGGGGCCTGCACTGTTTGTTCACATTCGTTGTGTACTTATAGTCTGGCTTGCAAATATTTTTCTGGCTAGGATTGGTAGATAGTAAGAGGCCCACTAAATAATATACACCATAAAACAGCATATATCATATCTTATTGATGTTTTGAAATATTTGCATATTTGTAAAATTATATACTTTTGGTTTCATACATAATTAACCCCAAGATCGTCCCAGTACTGTCCTCATTTACAAACCATTGGGTGCGGAATCCACAATTTTCAAAATGGCAGTAAAGTCCGTATGGGTTAGGCCCGATTGGATAATTTGAGGAGGTAGCATCCAAAATATATGTGTGATTAGTGTTAAGCAAAGGTTAATTGGTCGAATGTATGGACTGTACAATATACAATTGGACTTGGTGAATACATGCATATGTGTATATCTCAGAGGTCCAATAATATAAGAATATCTAATTATAAAATGATCAATCACTTTATTTTGTAAAAATTAATAACAATGTGGAAATTGCAAATTTGTTCCAAAATACTGAATTCACGAGAACAGGTGAATATAGACTTATCCCAATTTGTCACGTTTACATGAAGTCTGTTGTCGCGGAAATTTATCACCCCATTCCGAATGTGAAGGTTTCATGGTAAAATAGAGTTGACAGAGGTACACGACTTCATGTTGTCAAACAGGTCTCTGAATATTTTTCGAAGAGGTGCAGCCTAAACTTCTACTTCAGGAGAGGTGCTGTGGTTGAATTTGTACCTTTCATTCTGTGACTTGTTCTCTCATTTGCCCCAAGTTAGGGCCGTGTTACTCCAAACTTTTTTTTACGAGTGTACTGTCCCATTCTACACAATTCTTAGAGCTGTATATATATATATATATATATATATATATATATATATATATATATATATATATATATATATATATATATATATATATATATATAGAGAGAGAGAGAGAGAGAGAGAGAGAGAGAGAGAGAGAGAGAGAAAGAGTGCCCTGAATGATTTTGTCACATCTGCTTACAGTGGACGTAAGATCTCATTACATTTTCATTGCTGATATTTTATTCCCTTTCAATAAAGCTTTCGAGATTTTTATTATTATTGACTTTATCTTGAAGATAGTTACGCCTTTGCTGGGAAGCGTCATTATAAAGGTGGAGTATTTAAGCATGGTGCATTAAAGCATGATCCCATTTAGACTGAAGTAAGCAGGCAAAGTTTTAGCAACCCTCACAAATAAATTTACTTCAATATTCATATTACTAATGTGCAGAAATACTGTACATGTATATACCAATATTTCGTTCACATATTAAGTAACATAATTGGTATGACTGCAGAGAGTGTATTCAGTGCCTTCCACTGCGCCGCCTTCTCTCTTGGTTAATTCGGACGGACTACATCCTTGTACACACGGATTTGATCTTTAAAAATACTTACAGACAACTGACACCTCCTAGCTGTCCATGAAATTGGCGGACGAATGTTTTTAATTTCATTCTTCATTATCGATCACCATCTAAATTGCCAAACTCAAGACTTGATAATCTTTTCGGGAAGATTTCCGTCCTTGCCAAGCCAGTGCATAGCAGCTGGCCGAGCTCTTGTAAATGGATTTTCATTATCATTGTAGCCATATTACACTATCATTCTATGCGACCAATTGGTGAGTTTGAAGATATAATCCCTCTAATATAGGGCCCACTTAATATTTGCAAACGACTTTGACAATTCAAACGCGACGCTGTCAACGATGTTGTCTCTCAAAGGACGTCCACAGCTTGCGACTGCCCTTATTTACATTAGGTTCCTATTCATCAAAAGTCGATGTTATAGCAACCAAAGTACTGCCACCATCACTACTACTACTACTACTACTACTACTACTACTACTACTACTACTACTACTACTACTACTACTACTACTACTACTACTACTACTACTACTACTACCACCAGTACCACCCAAACCCATTCGGGGTCGCTCTGTTGCGTCTGCTTGTCCTCAAAGGCAGTTTCCATGATATACAGCTACAGAGTTCCAGAATGGCACTGGCTAGACATCATTATGTTTTCTTGTATTGTTTTTTTTTTGTTTTTGGAAAATACATACAGCTACTGGTGTTGAAAATTTATTGACAATGTGACCAATGTTGTCTCCAATGGACAGCTTACACGTCGTTTATGGTTGCCTCAACACGCTACTCACCTCCATGCTATCGGGCATATTTTCAGATCTAAATGATGCTTTAGACTGCTAGTAGAACATGAACAATGATGTATTTGACACTCATGCACCATAAAAAGAAGCCTGGTACACACATCTTCACCCTGAATGTTATAATGCGGAAATAGTTGAATTGTTGAAGAAGGCTAGAAACAACACGATTTTACATAATACACGACGAAACAAAGTAAACATTCCCGTCTGCGAGTCTAAACTTTCTATCGAAACCTATCTACCTACCTACCTGCCTATCTACCTACCTAACATCATAATAATAATAATAATAATAATAATAATAATAATAATAATAATAATAATAATAATAATAATAATAATAATAATAATAATAATAATAATTAATGATAACAGCTGGTGAGATCTCTGGACTCCCACAAGTAAACTTAATTCATTTGAAGTAGAAAAAATTAAATACCAGTTCTCAGCAGTGACGAAGTTACAGTTATAACGGAAGAAATTTACATGGCCAGCTCTTTTAAAAATTATTTTACACATGGACAGCACCAATTCAAAAATACACATTCATCTGCATGCGGAAGCGTTTCAAGTTTTATCTGTGGTGATGCTCGAGAGGACGCGAGAGTGGTATTATTGCTGAAGATTGACTCACTGCAGGCTATTTAAAATTTACGCCCGATTTCAATTTTACGGGTCATGTGTAAAGGTACTGAACTTTAAGTCCAAGTGCAGGTTTACAATCATGTTCATCGTTTTTCTCATTGATTGACTGTCATCCATTTCATATAAGCATTTCCATCAAACTGCATCGTACAAAATGGTCATCAATTTATGCCAGGTCATAAACACTGACTACATGAATGTTTTCAGTTTTTTTGAACTTAGAAAAGTTTTTTTTTGGCAAATAATCGCCATCTACTAGACAAACGCAACTTGTAAACGTGCAGCCCACTTACTCTCATATGGTTTGCATCGTATCTGAGCAACAGACAGCGGGTGGCAAAATACAAATCACATTTTTTGTGACAAACTGGATATCAAAATCGGAGTTTCACGAAGAATAAACTGAATCACCGTTTTAGCTGAGCATGCTCAGTCACAGTTTTACCTCTAATTGGGCCACAGGTCATTAGGGATAAACTCTTATGAAGTACCATAGAAGGTTACATTCGATTTATAGTTATAGTGAAGGTAGAGTGTGTTTATAATGTTCCAGATTCATAAGTATCACTAAAAACGATGTAGGTCTACTTTTTTCTTTTGCTGTAAACGTAGCTGACTGACAAGTCGGGAGAACTAAAAATGATTGGCCTACCAGGTATCTTTTCATTTTGGCAGAAGTAATAAAATTTGTGTTTTGGGTGGTTAGGCCTATACATTTTGGAAACACTATAGTCTGTGGTTAATGAAGAATGTTTCAGAGGTTGAGAAGACCGGTCTAAACCACCAGTTTCCTTTTATGGGTGACTGCTTGTCTCAAGTCAGGAGTGAAATTTGTTTCTTCACATTTTTTGGAAGATAAATGTTGATGCTTTGGCAACTCTGGAATCTCTTTGCTGTCATTGTTGGGTTTGGAATTTATGAATATGGATCATGTTTTTCTGTATTATTAGTCAAGCCAAAAGCTTCCAACAAACATGTTTTGGAAGCGATTTTGCCTCGGTAGAGGTACTAATCTTCCGGGTATTTGTTATTTGTATGTTGATAATTCTATGTGATTATTTTAAGGAAAATATGCACAAATTTTCCAAAAAAGGGGAAAATTTTGTACTGGTTACCTTGGAAATTTTAGTAAGTGAACGGGGAAAGGTCACTTCCTATGTCTAACGACGTGTGACCTACATTTTGTTTGGGGCTAGCTGCTCTGAGATATCAACTTGTCTAATTCTCTTAGATCCACTATTGCTCATCACATTCATCAAACATCTGCCCATTGATCAAGAAAACCAAATAGACATGTATGCTTATGACTTCATGCAAGTGGAAACACTGTTGAGGAGTTGGAAGAAAAGCTGAAAAAAAGACTCATAAATTATTTATGGTTTGCTGCAAGATACACAAAATGGTGATCAATACAGAAAGAACAAAATCTATGTTTATTTCTCTCCGAGAAAAGCGTAGATATCTAGTCAATAAAAATGAATTGCATATTGAGGGAAACGCTGTAGTAAATTAAGTCTAAAAGTAATTAAAGCTTACTCAGACCTTGCCTGGAAAGCTCACTGTTAGCAAGTACACGGATCCCTTTTCCTTTTTGCAGTGTTCTTCGCATTATGCCTTTGGCACATCGGTTAAAGGCAAGGATTAACGTTGTACAGGAATCTAAATGGGCATTCCCTAAGCTATATGAGAGACATATGTGTATGTGTCTAAGACACATATCTGGTCTATACGATCTTTGGACAATGGTAATCTTGGTGTGCCAAGAAGAAAAGGCACTTTGCCAAATGTCCATAGCAGTGTCTGCAAGCATAGTTGTCATTTCAAGGAAGAGAAGGCTCAGGGAAGAAAATAATGTTCCAGTTTTTAAATCATCCAGCCTATTATACTGTATTGTATCTTGATCGGTGCTTTGACCTTCATGTTCTACTTATATTTATGAAAACTAAGCACTATGGTGTCAGCTGGAGATCACGGAAATGTGCTGTGTTTTCTTTATAGGAAATAATGAAAATTTGGTGTTGGTTGTGCCGGATGGGAATTGTTTCTAATAAAAGGAAAATAGCAGAGGTCTGGTGGGAAATAAATATGCAGATAGGCTAAATGTTGGTTTCAGCTTTTATTTATAGGTGCAAAATGGGAGGTGGGTAGCTGAAAACGATACTCATTTGGCAGAATAGTAGGCAAGGAACACGGGTGTGCATGTGTTACTGCATTTTCATGGATATGTAAATTTTGCTGCAGCCGTGTATGGCGATTGGCAGAAATTTTAGTGGCACAGTCCTACATACTTGTGTTTACATCTGAAGAATCCTACTGACTACCATCGATACAGGGTACTTCATTATTTCCTATCGTTCGATGTCTAATACTGGTTTATGTATTTTAAATTTTAATTTGTAATCATTCTTATGTACACTTTCGTTTAACAAGGAGGACCCTGAAGAGGATACACTTCTATCTATCTATCTATCTATCTATCTATCTATCTATCTATCTATCTATCTATCTATCTATCTATCTATCTATCTATCTATCTATCTATCTATCTATCTATCTATCTATCTATCTATCTATCTATCTATCTTAATGTCAAAGTTACATGTATGTAGGTACCAAAAGAACAAGAAAATCACTAACACGAATACCACGCTATATATTTTTGGCCGCACTAACTGTCCTTTTGGTTCAACATTATTTTTTTTCCTAGCAGGTCACAATATCCCAGCTAAATGACACACCCCAATAAGCACGGATCCTGGAATTAACTACGAAAATGAATGAGCAGGCAAGAATAGTACTGATATGTTTTGTTTAAAGGGGAGGGGGAAGGGAAGGGGGTCACAAAAAAGAAGGGTTGAATGTATAATGGTGCATTTGTACCATTGTGAGGCTCCAATATGAAAAATAAACCGATGACTGCAAGACCTTTACCCCAATTTTGATACTAATTCTAATTCTTCGTGTTTTTTTTTTTTTTTGATGAGCTAAGGGTGACACCGACCAATGATATAACCTCCCCCACATCCGCTACTGGACACATACATCGTGAATAAAGTAAGCAAGTTAAAGTATACTGTACATTTATATCTTCACCGGAATGCTAAACAACCAATATCCATAAATTCTCTATTGGTGGTGCATTGTTACATATGCCCGTCCGGTGAATACGAAGTAAACAAGCTCATCATGACAGTAGTTATAAATACACATGTACTGATGTCTCAATCGATATAATTTTTTTCCCAGCCTGCTGTACATTGACTCTTTCTGCCATATCCTACACACTGAACAAATAACCTGTTTCTCTATTTAATCTTAAAAAAAAAAAAACGTTTGATGATATATAGAGTCATATGAAAATAACATAGTAGTTTTTAGTTTCTATTTTCCTCTTCTTAAACAAATGCAGCGAAATGTAACTTACGTGAGTTTACTCCCTTCCAGGTTAGAATAAGACTAAATAGATGTCCTTCGTGCCAGGGCATTTTTTCTGACACACCTCAGGTACAATAATTGCTAAAAATAAATTTGGCTGCCTTTGAAAAAAAGGCCACCAATATCGAGGTGAACAGATGTAGTTTTCAAATATATGGGCTTCCACAGAACCAATAATCTGAAGCTCAAACCACATTGCTGCGTTGAAATTATTGTTCTCAACATGGTTGTGGCTGATATCCATTATAAATAGACCATCCAAGCCTGTTTTTAAATATATAGGAATATTCTCTTTCTTTTGTTTAACCAAGATGATATATTTGTAATGGAAGAATAGTGTGTTTCATGCAATGCCTTTACTGGAGGTATGGGGTATGACTGTTGAATGAAAGGACACGTCATCATTAAAAGTAACTTGGAAATATTTTCCAAGCCCGGTTTCTGAATGCCAGTGTTATTATGCACAGACCGGGTTGGCCCTTTCTTTGGCAGGGAATTCCGGTTAATATTATGTCGTCTGATTCCCCGTTTAATGAAAACATGGGAATATAGCAACTCGGTCGAAAACCAACATAACGATGCGTGGCTGTGTAAAAGTAGACACGTACTCGGCAACAGGAATGAATTGAAAGGTTGTTCTACTTCAACATTTTCAGATAAAGACGCAATTGAGGCTTATGCAAAAATTGAATTGAGTAAAATAAAAGCATTAAAGATGAAGGACTAGACTTGGGGAATTCATGTTATCTATAGGGGTTCTGCTGATTGAAACGCACCATTCGTTTTCAGTATTTTGACTCATTTTTACATAATGTGACACCCATAGACATTTTGCTATTTAGGTCAATAGCACGTCGACAATTATTGGTAATAAAAGCAGAGATGAGTACAAATACAAACGCAAATGGCATATTACGTCTGGGTGGTTTTGGGCGATAAGAGCGGGTATATGTTGATCATTGAAACAAGGTAATATGTATGAAGATATTTATCATCTGGGTAACGTCAGTGTGTACTATTATGTTAATGACTATGTTTCTAATTTTATCCCAAATCTTTTATTTCCAGACATAAGACATCAGCAGGTCTGAGACACAGTTGTTGGGTGTTTAATAAGTGACTGTGTTCTTATGACTGTTATAATACGTAGATTGGGAACAAAAGCTTATGACAGTATACAATCATGATTGTGTCATAGGACAAAGGCTAAATCTACGATTTTATATTTGCCAGGCTTAATTCAAGTCTCTAACACACACACGCACATTTATATCATGAAACACAATTTCTTGACTTGAACTAATCAAACATACAACTTGATCATGTGATAAAATGATATCATTAAACACTTCAGGGCCTAACAAAATTCAAACTCACTTTCACCGGAAGTATTTGAACGGATGCTCAAATTATTAAAGATATTAAATATATATTATATCTTCCTGTCCGATTTAATCATACCATTAAAAACTCATTGATATAAATTGTACCGTTAGTGATTTGATGGTATGATAAAATAATTCATCAGATAATCAAATCACTTCCGCTACGTTCCGGGCAAGAATTCTCTTATGGTGACGTTATTCATGGCTCTTACATACAGGCGCTGGATCTTATGTACAGTGTAGGCAGCCCATTGGAGTCAACATAACTTCATTTTTATCTTGCATTATAAATACTATAATGTAATAACAGAGTAACTATCTTGAGATTTGCCATCTAATTCATTTAATGATATGATAAATTATGTGTGGCTTTTACATTATCAAACGGATTCGATATGTGACTAAATACGTTTAAACATGTGTCTTAATAACGGCGTTTAATCGTATCACAATTGATATAATGCCATAATAAAATAAATTTGATGGGGTGTTTAAAATGATTTTATCATATGACTAAATAGATGAAAAGTACCCCATTTTTAACATTTGTTCAAATACATTTTATGATATGATCAAATTGATTTAATAGTGAATCAAAATATTTTATAACGTAATTAAATTGACTTAACAATATCTTTAAACATTTTACGATATAATTGAAATTCAGTGATGTAATCAAATGTTGAGGGACATTTATACACCGATTTGATTTCACCACCAAACAGTAAGTGGGTTGCTAAAATATTGCAGTATACATAAAATGACGTTCCAAAACGTACCAACCTACCTATCTATCTGCCTACCTGTTTTTCTATCTATCTATCTATCTATCTATCTATCTATCTATCTATCTATCTATCTATCTATCTATCTATCTATCTATCTGTCTGTCTGTCTGTCTGTCTGTCTGTCTGTCTGTCTGTCTGTCTGTCTGTCTGTCTATTTATCCATCTGCAAATTTGTTAAAAAAATACAGGGGCAATATGGTGGCGTGCCCTCTTTACCATAAAATGGCGTAAATGAGACTTGCAAACAAATCCCAAGATACCTTGAAATATAACATATATTTTCTTTGATGTCGACGTTAGACAAGTAGCTTAGACTTTTTTCTCTCTGCATACATAAATCTGATTGGCTATATCCTTGCAGAACTACGGCAAAGGTGAAAGAGATAATTTGATTAGTTGAGAAAAGTCTGCCTACGTCCGACCGGCGCCACAATTGCATTATGCCATTTTATCAGGACTTGGGTTGAACAAGGCACAGCCAAAGTCGTGTATGCCATTTATGATCACAGGCAACCAACTGAGAAGATTTTGATATCGCAGTAGAATAATCTGTCCAGGCATACACAAGAAACTGTGAAACTATCATATTAAAAAAGCACTACATGACTGAATGTACAGAAAGTGACTAAACTATTAACCGTCGTGGCCAGTGAAACACGAGAAATGTACATTCGTGCAGAGGAATAACGTGTTTTGCTATGAACACCATTTCCCTGAATTCGAATTTGATCATTCTCTGAAATGTCCTATCCCATTGTACCATTACAACGAAATAACACACGAGGAACAATGGACCATTAATGCGATAAGGATATTTACGAACATTTGTTTCGTCTGGTTACAAAGACACTAAAGGAAATTCCTACTGCACCAAAGAAAAAAAAACTATATGGCACAATGTATGACTCTATTTTTCACTTGGAATTTCGTATCAAACGAAGACTACCCTGTTAAAGGCCTTCAGTTTGTGTGTGGTTGCTGCTTGGATTTGACTTTATGTCGATTAAATCACGGGCGGGACATCGTAATGGGCCAGATTATTTGATTCAGACTCTTTTCTTTTCACGTAATATCTTGAAAAATTATTTGACATCGCCGTACAATTTGGATTCCAGAATTTACGAAACTTACATTCAAACCCCACTTTGAAGATGATGTAGACTAGGTCTTAGAGCGCTTGCACGGCTCCTTCATTGGCAATATATGCTTGTTTATTATCGAAGTGTAGACGACCAGACGGGATTTCAACTTTACCGTTCTATCTCTTTTCTACACACGATATCTGTGCTACATATTTTGACTACTATATAAAAAATCCCAGTAATCAACATATACGAATAGTTTCAAATTACCCTGTAAAATACATAATTTGAAGATGAAGAATAATTTTTATGTATTGATCCGTAATACTGAACAATAAACTGACGCCATTGTGTAAAAAGCAAAGTTGTAAATTCAGTCGTGCTTGGGCGATCGATCAATACCAAAGAATAAGCTTCCAGATTACCAGTACAAAACGAGCACTTAGAGGCACTCACAAAATGATACAGAGACTATGGATATTTTGCCTTTGAGGGGTTGGTATGGTCAATTGGTCTCTTATAGAGAGGTTGCATGGCATGCAGACTTGCTTAGCTAGAACAGTCTACACGATGTAAACTAATGATAACTGGAAAGATGGGTCGAGTAAGACTACATTTGGAGAAGTGTCATCCAAGACAACATGTTTGAATGTATTTCACATTCGAGTGTCATTCTTGCAAAAACGTCACTGTAGACAGGAAAGGCTTTAACGGGACTCCACAAATTGTGTTTCGTTCAAATGACTAAAGCAAAAGTACATTTATGGAATAGATGCTCCTCTTGGTGGATGAGTTGTTTTTACCAAGTTTAACTCTTTACCGGACATATTAGTCCACAGTAAGTGTACGTGCAAAATGTCTTTTTCATAAAATTTGTGTTTTAATTTCTCATTGGGAGTATTGTTCTGAATCTGAAAATAAAATATTTGACTGATATATGAACTGTACCAGCTTTTAGGAATTAAGTTTGTGTCCCTAAATCTAAAAGGGTTCAAGGTGCAGATGCCCTTTCAATAAGATTCCATCTTCACACTAATTCGCTGCTGTTTACATTTGCACACATCGTTGTTTTTATATTCGTAATGTTAACCCATTCCGGGTCAATGTTCGAGTGGGTCGATAGCTTACCTTGTGTCCCACCAGCGCCGTGGAGAGCTATTGACCAAGGGTGTGGCATTATGAATGGTCTTTCACACAAGTTTCAGCAAAACTATTTTCTAGTAACAAAATAATAATAATAATAATAATAATAATAATAATAATAATAATAATAATAATAATAATAATAATAATAATAATAATAATAATAATAATGATAATAATAATAATAATAATAACAAAGATGATGATGATGATGATAATAATAATAATAATAATAATAATAATAATAATAATAATAATAATAAGAAGAAGAAGGAGAAGAAGAAGAAGAAGAAGAAGAAGAAGAAGAAGAAGAAGAAGAAGAAGAAGAAGAAGAAGAAGAAGAAGAAGAAGAAGAAGAAGAAGAAGAAGAAGAAGAAGAAGAAGTAAAAACGTTAAGGCAAATCATAAGTTACCTCCGGGCGCCTTTTTGGCGATTTGAAGCCTAGAATCATCAGGTGTACAGGCATGGAATGTAGTTATAATGTTGAACTGCATGATCATTCTATGTATACAGTCATGTTTGAACTGCGTGCTCCCTTGCCAAAACTAGCAAGCTGAAAGTGAATTAACACACACAAGTAACGGTGTCAGCTTATCGAAAGAATAATCTGATTTAAACAGAATTTGGTGCATGGGGAATATTACTTGTATTCTTTATTATTAAAGCAAATAGAATATATAATAACGACACTAGTTTACCAAATTTTCTTTCTGGTTCTCATTTCTTGCTGGAACTGCTTTGAGTTATCAGATTATACAAGCCTAAATTCACAGAGTTGCCGTGGAGTCGTCGCGTTCTGTGAGTGTTTCTTGGCGGATGCGTTTGATGCTGGCTCAGACATGTCAAAGCAAGAACAGATTGCTAGGACGAGTTGCATCTTTGCGAATTCTTTCAACACATGAAGCATTTTGACGCCAGCCACTAATGATCAAGTATCAGAGTGGAATCTTCCTTTGGGGCCTACCTGCATGCATAAAATGGTGTGTATATAGCGCACATGTTATTGCTATGTCTGGTTAAGCGACCGGTGCGCCCTGTTTTGACAAAAATGGATCATCATTGATGTCAAATATTTTTAGTTTAAAATATAAAGAGGTTTTATATTCCTGATGCCGTGTGGCTATGCGTGTAGTCATGGCTTCAAGTAAAAATACACGTACAGGTACACATGTCTCTCCATTTCAGACCTTCAAGTGACAAATCTCGTCCTCAGATACCAATTTTCGTAAGATACCCTATTTGACCACACCCCGGATAGTAAGACAAGTACACTGTAACATTTTGAGTCTGAATACCTCTCAATTATCAAAATATTGGTTACAATATTTATTGGGTCTGAACAGACAAGGTTTACGTTTACAACATCCATATTACACGGGCATTCCGTGTGACCCCCTAAGAAATAAAATCTCAAAATTTCGATATGCATTTACATTACAAACGGCATATGACCAGGATATATTTGAACGGAAAACTGCAAAACAAATCACGATCACTCTCTATCTTAAATTCAGTACCGTACTGCGGCATGCCTAATACAGCTCTTACATATGAAGTCCCACGTTGGGGTTGAAACCAGTTGAATGTCCATGTCTTTTGTGTTCGTCTCCGATAACTTACAGATGTATCTTTTCCAAAATTTCCAAATTGCTTTTTTAAATTTTGTTCATGAAATGATCTGATTACCATTGAAACTTAGAGTGAAGTGCTTATTTGCTATGTGCGTTAGCGCATGCTCCCTTTGAAAATTTCATTTGAATTACTGGCGTATCACTCTGAAACCAATAACACAAATCCTATCATTATAGACCTTAAGAACAAAAATGTGGTACACCTTTGAAAAAACGTGGAAATCATGAATTGCCGACGTAATTGTTTAGAAACCAATTTCAGCCACATAATGAAAGTTGACTCCTTTTTGGGAGCTATGGCAGACACATACATATATGGTTATAAATAATTATTTTGGTAATTTTTCCAAGCATTATGACTCACAGAATAACCAAGCACAGAGGTAAATGTGAGTTTAATATGACGTATAAATTCATCATATTGCAACAGGGCAACAGCTGTAAATGTGTGGAAATAGTTCAACTTAGTTCGTGCGTTTGCTTGGAGGACCATTTTCATGATCACGAGACGTTAGGGGTAAGTTTATGATTAAAGAGCCAAATAGCAATCTCAGCTAAGCATGCTCAGTGAGGCGCATTCCTTTAATGAGGTCATAAGCCATATTATAAAAAAGCCGCCCACTTACCATAAAATGTACAGAGGTAGAGAATGAAGCTTTTAAAAGTTGCGGATAAGAGCGTTGTCAGTGTTTTGTCATCATCTATAAGCCATACTGTTTAATATAGTCATGAAACAATGAGAGGTTTGATTCTGGTTGCCAGGGTAACATAACAAGTTGACTGGGGAGAGGACTTTTCCTGGGTTGAGTGACCTCTGATATTAATCAGTCTGTGGCTGGGCTGGGCTGAGATAGCGACTTTGCTTCTTACAGGCATCAGACCTGTTTCACCAATGAACCAACCGCTTCACAGCCACGTTGAGACACGTAACTCTGCTTCGCTTTTCCAAACCGTTCTGGTCTATAAAATTCTAGTTTTAATGCGAACTCATCTGGGAGTCTTTCCCAACATGGGGTTATACCTCAGACCTAAACAGTGACGATTCTGGACATTGGCATTGTCATTGTCACTGTCACTGCTGTACCGGACATTCCATGTTTTATAAAAGCTGATTCAGAGGTCATTTCTTTGTCTGATTGGTAGCAAGTATAATGGGTTTATACCTTCATAGCATAAAACAATCTATACAGAAGCATCCCTAGATCTCCACGCTATAGGAGATCAGAGCTAGTGTCCAGTAGTGGCGCTGGTCACAGGGCTGGAAATCCAAAGTCCTCTTCTGTGAAAGTCTGTCCAACTCCATGGCCTAATACATAATGCGCATAGGGTACTGTATACAGGCACTGAAGTACTAAGTGGGTTGAGCTTGTTCACACCTTGGGGGTGATCACTGGCTAGGTATTGATTATGGGGTAACGTGGGCTACATGGGGAACCTGAGTTTCACAACATTTCTTCCACCTTTTGATAGGATAGGACCATGGCATAATTTACACAAATAATTTAGGAAGTACATGCAAATAAGGGTACAAGGCACAAACTAAGACTGCTGGAAAGGTGATCAAAACATGAATGACACTCGACTTATATGTATACAAGACTTATGACGATTGCAAAGTGAATACACTTGATGATGACTTGAGTAACTAGCAAACCAACAATAGAATGGTTCATAAAAGCCCAATTGAATATAAGAAAAAGTATACTCAAAGATAAAGATTGTCCAAACCACAAACTAAGTTCGAACAATATACTGAAAGATAAACCAGAGCATGCCAACCACATCCTCAAGAGCACATACAAATTAATTTAGACGAATATATACAAGCTACAGACAGTACACACAAAACACTGCCTTAAGACAAGACTTGCAATGAATTGACCCGGACTGAAGTGATCCAGTCAATGATCTGGCCAAACTGATAAAATTTATCACTGATTCCTCCCTTCTCACAAAAATAACTACCTAATCGCAAGACAAGAATCTACTTCACACACATGTACATGAATGCCAACTAGACAAGATATTCATAGACCAGTGACAGTAAACCATTGCAGATCACACTAAGAACCAACACACTTTATTAGAGCCCTCGACCAAAGTACAACAGCAATGACGCAAACAATGTACATGTCACTGTGCTTACACTGAGAATTTACTTCAGTAATATTAAATGGATCAACATCAAGCAAAAAGGCCGACCAACTGAACGACATTACTGCATACTGCTATTTCCATCCCAACGTACTGTATTAATCTAAGGTGAAATATATGCAGTATGTACAGTGAAGACATGAAGCTACAAAAAAGACAAAACCACAAATATTTACAAGGTCATATGGACAGATGGCCATATATTGATGTGTTTACACTATTAAGTTACACAGTTTGCAGCTGGAAACCAGCTGACACGAGTAGGCAATTTCACTCTAAAATTCTGTAATGCAAAACGTCAGTCAGAAATGCAGCCACAACACTGGACAGAATATACCCCAGTGGCTACATGTTGCCATAAGGTGTGAAATCTCGAATGGGCAATGTGAAATCTTGCAGTGGCAAGCTCGTGATACACCATTCATATGCAGGTGGTTCTACTGCATCCTTCCATCCCAAAAAAATGTGCCCTTTGTTTAACTGCACATCTACAGGTCTATAGATGAAGGTGTGTTCTTCTTTAATTGGTTCATGTTCTCCGGGATCAGGAGGAAATGATGGCTGGTGACCTACAATACATATTTCCTGTTAGCTTGGCTGAAGATTCGATGGTAGCCGAACCTTGCCAAGTATGTACAGATTCTATGGCCAACATGCAAGTTTCTCCATTGTGTCAGTTGCCCACCAAAGTGCTGCCTGTACTGTTGTTGACATAAATACTGTCATCAAGCTAGTGTGCAAAATCTGGTGGTTCTTCCTTGATGGAGAGGATTGGCAAATTGGATATTGTGACAGGTTTTCGTGAGAACAGTCTGGACCTGGTATCTGGTGGCTCATCTATGATGACGATGATTGGTGATCTGGATGCTATCCCATGTCTTTTAGATATTGAATTGTGTGCATTGAAGTTGCCACTTGAAACATCAAACATGCAGCACAGGATCATCACATCTCTTCTCATCTTCAGGCAGTTGTCACCACCAGAAACCTCACCAATGATGATATATTCCGTTCGATCATACTGTGGGGAATTATCAATAAACTTTTCAGAAGATCCGGCAGCTGTCAAACCTTCTAAGCCACTTGACATATCACCATGACCAAAATTTATGTGAGCTTTATGCGACCCTTTGCGTCTATGCCTTTCATAATGTAACACAATCTATACTGAAGCATTTCCAGATTTCCACGCAATAGGAAATCACAGATAGTGTCCAGTTGTGGCGCTAGTCACACGGCCATAAATCCAAAGTCCACCTCTATGAAGGTCTGTACAGCTCCATGGCCTAATACATTATGAGCATAGGGTAATGTATACAGGACATGGAGAATGCCTGAGCCTTAGAGTAACGTGGACTACATGGGGGAACTGATTTTCTCTACAGTTGGGTCCCGATCTAACAAAGTTCAGGTCCCCTGGTCTGCTAACCAGGCAAGAGTAGAAAGGTTTTGCAGAGGATGTGTTGAATTGTTCAATTACTGTAATGATTGGTGATATGATACTTTAGGAGAACGGAGACCAGTGAGGTGAGCGAATTACGAGATCAACATGAATGTTAAAACAATGTCAGGTAATGGTATAACCATGTCACGATTTATTATCACCTGTTTCAGGGAGAATTCACAATCACAATGAAAGGGAAAATACATATGAAACACACAGAACCGTGAAACCATGCTATTTTCGAAAGTAAATCTCGATAACTTCCCTGACACACGACGGACTAAGTCAAATATCATGTATATTATGGATTTGTTTGCGCGTTCCATGACATTGACGCGTGTTGAACCAGGGCACGAAGAATATATTCAACATGTTTTCCCCTTTGAACTATGACAACCTTTCAAGGTACAATGTATCTGCTCTACCTTATGGTGTACCTGCTATATTGTGTTGTGTGCCAGTACGTACTGAAACTCCTATTCAGTAGACGACAGAAGTAGAGTGGACCTAGTGGCGACTGAGATGAACATGAAATTCGCTTTCTCTGTAAACTTCTCATTATCATAGCCTTACAATGAAGAGTGTAATTGTGAGGGCCCATTTTGTGTGTTCCAATTGTCTCCCGTTATGAAAAAATATCTAGACAATCTCATCAATTAATCACAATTGTTCATCTGACAGCAATCCTGCTGAGTATGCAGCTACTTAATCTATTAATCTAAAGTAACTGAAAAGCCATTATTCGGAACGGGGGTGTTTGGCGATAGGAGGAGCCACTGTTTGGAATTTAGTTTTCTGGGGTTTTTTTTGTTTTTTTTTGGTTTTTGTTTTGTTTTGTTTTTTTTGTTGTCAATTGGCATGAACACACGAAAAAGACAAATCTGGACCGGAATAAGGCGCAAAAAGCACGAAGATGTAGATACAGGTACATGCATAGGTAAGAAACTGATCAAGCAGTGTGCCAGGAATAATATTACATCATGCATTGGCTATGCAAGAGCTAATATTTATCCTTTCAAAAATAAAAGGATCAACATGTTTTCATTCCAAACAAACAGTATATAGAAACGCTTCAAGCTAAAAGTTCCGAACTTCATAGGGATGGTAATTCAAGTAAAAGTAGAATAGCTTCAAGGAAATATCAAATCGAATCATGTAGCAATAAAGCAGCCTCCGTCAAACATGTCCATAATGCATCTAGTCAGTATATCTCTTGGCGTCCTTGGTGTCCTAGGATTATTTTCAGTGCAGACCTTTGCTGCGTTATGACAGTAGCGTCAGCCAATATTTGAAATTTAAATGACATTTTGACACCATTACAGAAAAAAGCCCGATTTTACTGTAGAAACCTGATAGTCTTAAACTGGTACTACTTCCCAGCGTTTAATACCTGAATCTTTGTTCACATTAAGGAAAAAAAAAACTATTGTGTATAATATGAAAATAGGACGTCGGAACAATGGTGAAATTTTGATTATGTAGCTTGAAAAAAACTGAATTAATTGACCTGGGAGCTGCTGTCGCAAATTGGTTTATATCTGGGGACACGGAACCACGTCTCCTCAGCTATCTACACCATCAAAAAGACATTGGTGATGATGTTGTTAATGAAGATATATGTTCATACGGCTATTAATATAAACCTAATCTGTATTAATCCACATGGGTAACATTAAAGAAGTTAAGGGACTATTAAGGCGACAGTCTAAAGCCTAAACAACTGATACGTTATAGTGTATGTGGGGCTGGCAACTAAATTTTTAAAATACCGCTGATTTATTCCGAGTTGTGTGACAAGAACCATCAACTTAAAATGAGACGTTGGGGGAATCTGAGTCACGAAAATGTGATATAAAAACCGATTATGGTACACCGAAACTGCTGTCCCAGTTCTGGTATATTTATTCCAATTTGATAAATTTACCCAGAAATAAATTAACATCAATTTTGCGAAGGACTCTCAGGATTAACTTTTACCTTTATGTTAGGAACATGAATCCATATGGTGAGCTGCAATGCTCTTTTATTACAGGATTGAGCGCCTCGGTGCAAAAAAGGAATTCTTGTGCTCTTGTTAATTGAAGTGGCCCTACATTCTTAGAACAGCGTCAAATTAAGGTTATAGCAAAATACAGCATTTATTTTGGCATTTAAGATGTGACCTTTGATGATGGACAGATGTGTACATCTGAATGCCAAACAGCAGTAAAATGTACATCCAATGGTTGTAACCATCATGTAAAAGACAAGAAGTTTCCTGTGAAAAAAATAGACAAATAAATGGAATGGGATGAAATAAAAAAAATCGAATCAAATTTAGAAAGTGAGGTATGGTGAGATAAGGTGAAGTAAAGTTATGTAGAAAAGAAAAAAAAACTACATAAGCAGAATACGGAACTAATTTCAACTGGTCTTGTGCAAGCTGAAAAAGGAGATGCTAGAACAAATATACATGTGGTTCTGGATCAATATTAAAACGTATATTCATCAAAGCTCCATTGCAGATGATGATAAAACCGCATGATTGTACGTACCACAGATGTAAGTTGGAGTCTCTTGTACAATATTGATGGTGCCAGGGGTGGGGTGAGGACCTGAAATATTTGTAGAGAACATTTTTTTTTTCAGTCCTCACTGCAAGGACAAGAACTTATCGTCGGGCTTGGGCAAGCCCAGTGAAATGTAGAATGGTCACACAAGACAAATCGCGCATTGGACTTGTGTGCTGCATGTCTACTCGTCATATCATTCCACGTGATAGCCTAGATCTAGGTCCACTTCTCTGCTTTATCCAGGATCCTTCCACATGCACTCCTGCCATTTCAATTGTGCGTATAAAACCTGGGATCCTTCTCATGAAAACCTCATCAACTGTCTCGAAGTGTTTTCAGGGTGACTCAAGCCAATACATGGAGGTCCATGTCTGCAACATCGCTTCCACTTCAGAAGAGTTTCACATTAGGCTAAACATATCAGAGTGTTATTATTATTATTATTATTATTATTATTATTATTATTATTATTATTATTATTATTATTATTATTATTATTATTGTTATTATTATTATATCTTTCCTTCTCGTAGAAGAGTTTCGCAGCATTCCAAATAGATGTGCGTTCTTCTTCTTCTTCTTCTTCTTCTTCTTCTTCTTCTTCTTCTTCTTCTTCTTCTTCTTCTTCTTCTTCTTCTTCTTATTTCTTTCCTTCTGGTAGAAGAGTTTCGCAGCATTCCAAATAGATGCGCGTTATTATTATTATTATTATTATTATTATTATTATTATTATTATTATTATTATTATTATTATTATTATTATTATTATTATTATTAGTAGTAGTAGTAGTAGAAGTAGTAGTACATGTAGTAGTAATTTTTTCCTTCTCCCAGTATGAGCTTTTGCCAGACATACCACGTTCTTGCTTTGCCAGCATGCGGTACCGGTGGAAAACACAAAGAAAACTCAATACCAGGCTCACGACCAGCAAACAAGTGGTCAATAATAGGCCTAACATTCTTTGGTAGCCAGACTTGAGTGGCGCCGATTTGGTATTTGTTTTCTTTATTTCTTGGGAGAAACTGAGTTGATTGTATATTTTACGACCAATATACTGAGAAAATAAACCATTCAAAGGTTATGGTGTCTGACGTTGTGACACATATAGGTCTAGTCCTTTGTCTGTACCTGGGGAATCGGCTGCAAGATGTACACTTTTAGATCATGCGAGCAGGCTGGACATTTATGTGTAGAACCATGGGAAACCGTGGTTCACTTGCTTAATAGCGGTCGGTATACGGAGCACGAAGTGCTGTTTATCCCTATAGGGAATGTAAACAGGTGACATGGTAAACTAAAATATTTACTGAGGTGTAGATTGCCCATGTGGTTGCGGAAACAAAAAAGGAAGCTGAATCACACGCTTCGCCGATCCTGAAACACAGATATCGGCGGGCAGCGCCGTCTTCCATGAATCCATGGTGCCGAGCCACCGCTCAGGATTCATCATCCTGGAAAAGGCAAAGGAGACAGGGGATACTCACTTTAGCAGATGGGAAATTGGCTCACATCAATCATGCCATGCATGAACAATGCGATGAGAGCAAACTTCTCAGACATGGAGATGGAGGGTAGTGTAACATTTACCTTAGTAATGATAATCAGATGTAATTGTTCGAAGAATTATTCCGTAACACCGGAGTTTAGATTATCTAGGGGGGGGGGGGGGGGTTGAAATTAAAGGAAAACTGTCCATAAGTACGTTACACTTCTTGGAATATAAAGTATCTATCTGTTTATAAGTTTGTTGCTGGCTTTGCAGTGGCCAACTTTTACAGATCATAGGACGGGTCCAACAATAACACGCTTTGGGTGTCTAATATATTTGTCTTACAATTTATTGATGCTGTCAGTGACGTATGCCAACAGAGACTGCAATAACGCTGCCACAATGGGCCGCCGTGCGTCCCAAGGGCGAGCGCTTTTGTCTCGGTCCCCATTACATCACCAGGCCAGGGATTTTATTTATTAGTGGTGTACCATATTTTTGTCTTTCCAAGAAGATTACTATATGGTTGTGCTTTAGCTGGCATCCTAAATTCTGAATGTCAACCTTGTTTTGTTGCTGGAAAGGTAAACATTTTATAGTTCTTCGAAATAACAATAAACGCTTTTACAGTTAATGAAAACCAGCGCTGACGCCTGACAATTGCTCGCAGAAAATCTAGTGAAAACATACATTCCCCATACAGGCTTGATAATGGCAAGTGCCGTATGCCATTCTAAGTTGTCAGTTCATACATTCATTAATGACGAACCCCATTTTGGAACTAATACAAAAGATGTGAATCAAATCAACGGCTCTTTAAATCTATCAAGATGTTACATAGCTACTGTAAAAAACTACTGGATATCAACCTTGTGTAAGGGCAAGTAGATTGAACTTGTCACATCGTCTCATCTTTCACTTGAATACTGACAACATTTATTCTCCCTCCACTACAAAGTCTAATCCCACGAGCTATGTCTCAATCCTTGGGGATTGAAGTCGCGGACCTTTCGATCATGTAAACTGTTAATGCAACTGCAACTCTCATCCGCGGCCTTCAAATTGGAGCAAGTGCAAATATATCTTAGACTGTGCTGTCTAGAGCGGTAGCGGCCTCCTTGGTCTAGTAGTGATATCTCGAAAAAAATATTCTCGTGCCGAGTTCTCGTGACATCTTCCTTATTGCTCAATATTCTTATGATACCTTCCTTGTTGCTTCATATTCTTGTGACACCTTCCCCGCACCGTGAAATTATACCTGTATCTCGACCTCTGATTGGACATATGCTGGCAGAAAAATGACATGTAATAAATCGGAGATGTCATACCCATTTATACCAACCGCGCAAAACTGGACCATTCCAACAATTATCGTAGAAATAATTGTGTTCCCACTATATCATGTAACAAAACATTTACTCCCTTGAAAAATGCGCTTGAGATCAATTCAAATCAGTTGAAATATATATACATAGACACGTGACAAAAATGACATGTACAATGATTGGCAAGTTTGTTTGCGTTGTGGAAATACGGGACTGTTCACAATGATTTCTGTTAACACTATTATCAGAACTGATGACCTGGAAGTGGTGCTTTATTGTTATTGGTATGAAAATAGAGAAAGTGAAATTGGTAAAGACTGAGACATGGCAATTATGATCAATTTGACACTTATGACACATCTTATTAAATGTGACGATGTCATGTTATCAGGCTTTCATAGTATACATGTAGCTGACAAAAATAATACAGCAGAAAAGCTGTCCAGCTTGTGTTTCTGAAGTGTAGTCGCCATAAAACCCACCTGTAACCGCCGAGAAGTCACGTACATCAAAGCAGAATGGCAAAGTGCCTATGTAAAAGCTCGTTATTTAAATTTTCAGTAAGTAATGTAAGATACTTGAAGAAACCCCCCATGCCCATAAAAAGTTAACATATAAGGAAGCATGGGACGAAAGAATTCTACGAGACTGTCATTGCTTGTATTGCTAGATAATTTTGTTTGAAATTTTAAGTTCAGGGTAATTGTAAACAAATATTAGTTCTTACAAGTGCAGACATCGCTTTCATAGTGGATATGACTGCATAATTTTAAAAGACCAATGTCCGTGTTGCAAGCCTTCATTGGGATTCTAAACAAAGTTTTTCCTGTGAGGGATGATCACATGACCACCCTTAATTACGGTTGAAACACACACACACACGAATGTTTATGACGTGCTAGTAGCTGGTACAGGTGTTAAGTATCGTGGGGGGGGGGGGGGGGTTAACGCTCTGAAGATGTACATTTTGTAGTTGTCTCGTACTTACGACTGTGGTCATTTTCTGTAGTTATCACAAACGTGATCTCTTCCTTGTTATATTCTCTATTGCCTGACCCATACCTTTCACTGACCGCTTACTTAGTACGGAGGTAGCGTGATGTGTTACATAACCTCTTTTTACTTCCACGAGAAAGCTGTGTGATACCCATAACGGACAAATCATTTCATTGTGCTTCAAAAAGTGCATTATTAATTGTACTTTCTCTGGCAATAAAATGCTATAGACGAATACATACATAATTACCTCAAGAGTGTAACCTATAGTTACGACCGTTAAAAAAAACTTCATCTTAAAAGAAGAATGAAAGCATTATAGTCATGGTCACAATGAACTTTGTTTGCCATATCACTGCTAGGCTAGTGACTGAGTCAGGAGCATTTCACGACGCATTTTAGGGGCAAAGTATCCGAAGTGTACTGTGAATCTGGTCATTTTTAAAACTCCCCTGGAACTACAATCAGGTTGTTTTTTTGGAATGGGAGGTCTTCCAGCGAGACATCTGATTCTGGAAGCATTATTCATGTCAGCTGGGATGCTTGTTGGAACCAGTCCTGAAGGCATTCTTTGGCTCCCTCTCCCGCAGTCGTTTCGTGACAACTGACCAGCAAAGATTTTAACCATACGTTTCCCATCGGAAAAGATAATCATTTTTGTCAAAATATGTTCGCTGAATGGCATCAATCACATTGGGACTTTGAGACACTAGATGAAGTACACACTTGACCCCAACCAAAAGACTGAGTGACTCTAGCAGATCAGGAGTATAACCATTCCGCCAAAATTGCATATCCTTGGAATGCTAGACTCAGTTATTGGTTTGCACATGTATATCCCATCATGTCAGCTTGTCATGTTTAAGCATCACACAGACTTGGATATAATGCTGATACAGACGAAAATTTGGGATTGGTTTGATGCAGGAAAATGGTTATGACGCCCTTTCTTTAAGATATTAAATCTTTTGTTGTCAACTTCAACTAAAGTCCACGTGCTGTGAATTGACATGATAACCTTAGGTTCCCAATCTTGCAAGTTGGCCTTTTGTTTCAGTATGTCTACAGTTGCAGAGACTATAACAATGGTCCCTTTCTAGTCTCAGTCAAATGCTTTCAGCAGTGCGTTTTGGGCACTTTGTACCCACAGGGTGCCGACGAAATCTATTGACTCAGTGAAAACTGGGCACTGGAAGAGCTATGATATACCTAACATGAGGATATTTCATAAAGGTTTTTGTATGAATTAAAGGGAAGTCAATGTTGGCCAGTCAGATTAGGTTTCCCTATGCTTTATATTGTTTTTATTGAAAACATCTCAAACTGAAATTGTAATTTGACCTTTGAGACGACTTGAAAGGAGACCAAAATGCCTCGAAAATAAATATAAATTGATATTTCTGCTTTAATGTCATGGTGAGGAATGAACTCTTTCCCCGAATGTTTTAAAGGGGAACAGCAGTGAAATTTTTTACTTTTTTTAGTCATTAATGGTCATTTTAGGTGTTCATGTGAAAAATTTTCAACATTTTTTCTTAAACAGGTATTTAGTTAGAGCTATTTTATATTTCCAGTAGGTGTTCTGATGTGTGATGTTACCTGGGCTACCCTCCATATATAATACACAAACCTTCTGGGGCACCAAGCTGAGATACACAACATTAGCAGGCATATCATAATGACTTGTGTACTGTGTTAATCACCCCCTTTGATCTTATCAGTGTGGTATATTAGTTGACACCTGCTTCAGTAGTTGATTACACAACCTCAGGAGCTGTTAGCTTGTGTATATTGATTTCTGCATTTTTCTTTCCTTATTAATCCTCATTAAATGAGGAAATATCTCAGTTTAGTAAATTTGATCATATCTATACACACTGCTTCATCCACAGTAAAAGTGGAATATGTGTACTTGGTCAGGTTTCCATGTTTTTGTTAAAGTTTTACTCGGCTGTCATTGCATTAGCTGCAGCAGTTAGTCCAGATGACATCACAACCCCTCATTTACATATCTAAGAAAATTTGATATCTGCTTATCCAGTTGGGAATAAAGTTTGCATTTTCTGATATTGGTTCACATTTATTATATGAAACAACTCAAAAATTGTAAATTATCACCGCAGTACCCCTTTAATGGTACGAACAATATCACTGCCCCTGGAATTTTTTCAAAAGCAGAAACAAACTGATTTGGATATTCCAATGTTGTTTTGTAATCACGTAAAGCTCTCTCTGACTTTTAGATAATACAAACAATTTAATATACATTGTTGTCAATTCATAGACTGGCGCACTTTTGCAGAATCAAATATACAACGCTAATCTATTGAGGTGTGATTGATAAAAACTGCCCAGTGATGATTTGTTTGGCTATAAAATCTTGAGCAACAGAGTCATATCTTCCATGTAGCTTTGAACGGCAAACCCCCACCTCCAGAAAAAACCACAACCCAAACTCTCTATGCTCCATTAAAAATCGATTCACTGTATATGCTTACACCTATACCTTAATTAACCACTATTATCAAGTTTGATGCCAGATTTTGAAATTTAATGCTTTAAAAGCCAAATGAATTTATCAACGGATCATCAGCGAGAAACCATCAAGCTTGTTTGTCAGGTTTAAAGTCCCCAATAGGTAAACCTTTAAGTCCTCAGTATAGGTGTCTGATGCTTTGGGAAAACAAAGTTACTAAATAATCTACAAAATCGGCAGTTATTGTATTTCTGAATATCCTATGTTCAAGAGATTTTTTTCTACCCTGGCTGCGTCTCCTTCTCGGCATGTCAGCTTGTGTATCACAAAAAAAAGGCAAGTAATGTGAACAACCAAAATATAATTATCTCATGGCCTCGAAACCCATTTTTCTAACATTGATACAGGATGAGCAAGCTTCCAAACCCTCTCAATTTTATATGTATGTTATTCCAGTGATTTTACTTACCAGCATATGTAACATGATATACTGTCCAGGATGAAGCTGTCGTTGCCACAAACCTCACAATCAGAACTTAAGACCGTAGACTTTCCCAAAAGGGCCGCATTTATGTTGATATTATGACTTCTCTATGTAATAAAACAGTTCTGCAATTGGACATAAGGCAGAAAATCCTAAGATCTGCATGGGTGTCTGGGGCCAAACAGAGCTTGGCAATATCCGTCAATTCTATATCACAGCGTACCGCTCTCAACACAGCAGCAGCGTTATTGAATTTGCGCAATACTACCCTTTTAGTGTGCAATAAGACGTTATATATCAATGACATATGCTCACCAAAGCTACAAATATCACTGAGCTGCATTTAAAATCAATGGTTCCTGATGGCTTAAACCCGCCAAGGAGTTGCCGAAATATACACGGGACCTTGTCTTACATTGGGCATAGTTTAATCCACAGAATGCCGTAAAGTGAGTGAAAAAAATTGTATGGTCGACACAAAAAAATTGTATAACGGGCACGCCAGGCTGAAGGCTTTTATGATCTTTGTTTCACTTTCACTGGCCCATTTTACTCTGTTCCACACAAATAAAGCTGGCAATACCGATTGTCACACTGCAATGACATTTGAAAACAAGATATGTTTGTAAAACATAGATGCCCCCCGCCCTCATCACCCTTGCCGTCCCTACCCCATTGATAGTGGTAGATGGGGCACTCGTGACCTTACAAAATTAGTGAAGGTTGATCATACATCAATGTCACATATCGATTAACTTTAACCTAGCCCTTAAAAAACGACTAAAAACGGGGACAATATAAAAGTTATAGCTGAAAAATTAGTCATCATTTAGGAACAATATTCAGCAAAGTGGCTTTATGATCTTGGAAATTAGGGCAAGGTCACTCATTTTCACTTGACGTTCAGTTGTTGTGCAAAAAGCACAGGAAGTCTACTGTCTGTGTGTGACCTTCAAAACTGGGTCAAGGTCACCCATCTGCAAGCTCAAACTTGCCCTTATAGGCAACCATAAAGCTGTGCAATATAAAAGTGCTACCTCAAAAATGCAAGTTATCATGCAGAAACAGTATTCAACCAAATGGCTCTCTGACCTTTGAAATTAAGTCAAGGTCATCTATCTTCAAACTTGACCTAGCCCCGAATACGGACAATTATCCAGTGCAATATAAAAGTCCTAGTTTAAAAAGCTCTTCAGTTATCATGTGGAAACCAAAATTAACTCAGGTACCAACATGACCTTGGATTTAAATCAAGGTCATCAAACTTTAAACTTCTTCTAGCCCTTAGCAAGAACTATAGACCTGTAAAGTATCCCAGTCCTTACTTAAAAACTTTTTGAGTTATTGTGCAGAAACCACATGAAATCTACAATCTGTCTGTGACCCTGAAAACTGGGTCAAGGTCACCCATCTTCAAACCCAACCTAGCCATTACAGAGAACCATAAAGCGGTACAATATAAAAGTTCTAGCTCCAAGGTATAAGTTATCATGCAGAAAGCATGAAACCATAGTCAGTAAAGTGGCTCTGTGACCTTCAAAATGAGGTCAAGGTCACCCATCTTCAAACTTCGCTTAGCCCCAAATATGGACTATAATCCTGTGCAATATCAAAGTCCTAGCGTAAAAAACTTTTCAGTTATTGTGCGGAAAGCAAAGTTGAATCAGATAACACTGTGACCTTGGAAATTAGGTCAAGGTCACCCATCCTCAAACCCTGCCTAGCTTTGGCTAGAATAATACACCTGTACAGTATTAAGGTCCTAGCTAAAAACTTTCTCGAGTTATTGTGCGGAAACCACAGTCTACCGACCGACCGACTGACACACCGACCGACATTTGACATGTCATCGAAGGGGGGCATAATAAGTGTCATAAGTACCTGAACACTTAATATATCTCATTGCAGTGAAATATGAAAAAGTATGATTGAATGTAAAAAGAAGAATATTTACATTGCATAGAAATAAATTTGTAATACACACACACACACACACACACACACACACACACACACACACACACACACATACATACATACATACATATATATATATATATATATATATATATATATATATATATATATATATATATATATATATATATATATTTATATATATATCACCAGTAATGGATCGTTACTGCGAAGGGTGCATGAAAGGATTTTTCTGCAGGTATGTGTATATTGGGTTGTTGTTGTACACATCATTAAATAGGTAAAGCATTTGAATTGGCTTAAAACATTAATATTGAAAAAATGTCATATGACAATATCCTAGAATTTGTATGTAAGCTTTTTGCCACCTGACCCAGAACAGAAAAGAAAATAATTTTTAATCTTCATTTCTTTCGCTCATGCAAGGACTCCTTTAATTCAGTAAGCTGGATCTCATTAGAGCAATATTTCAACTGACGTTTCAAGTGACACCGGTATATGATGTGTGTTACAGATTGTGCCAGTGGTGACTTAGGCTTGGTATCTAGCTTATTACAAATACAGCCAGTAGGTGGGTAAACAAATCTAGCCTCACTGATTGGCTGGGTATCCACCGGAAGTAATGTCACACGCTTTTTAGTTCAACAGGAAGAAGTGTCACATGCGATTTACCTCCCCAAAGTTTCCTCCATTAAGTCTTGGCTCACTCTTTATTTAGTCATTGTAGACTGGTGTGATTTGTATTGATCAAGACATGTAACAAAGGTTTCACATTATGTTCTATATTCCAAATTTTGCCCAATAAGGAGAACTTGAAATATATTTCTTCATTGATAAACAAAGGTCTCACATTTAATAAATATTCCTAGTCTTGCTCACTAAGGAAAAAATAAAATATATTTTTACATTCAGTGTACTGGCACCTTCACCTCAGTAGTCTTAGGCAAACAAGACGAATTCCTTCTGTACCTTTTATTTGCACTCTTATATTTCCAAAATTAATACTATATTGCATCCCCTTCCTTTTCCTTTTTCCTTTCTTTTTTTACACTTTACTGCTGAAAATACTCTCTGTGAAGAATTAAAGAAAAGCAATGAGGGTCGTAAAATTTTCCTGAGACGTCATTGTGCATGTTTATGTCCATTTTCTGAAATTTTCCGACGTAAAACGCACGATTTCTTTCTCCAGGAATTTGCAATAAAAATTTGCAATAGTGTTAGGGGACATAAAACACAGAAGAGTTTTTTGGAACTTCAAATTGGTGTAAGTCCTGCTTCATCAAGAAGTGAAGGGCATGCTGCAACTACGTTTACAAACTGTATGTAAAAGATGATGCAAATTTCATATTAGAAGAATATCGCGTTTGGTTCAAAGTTTAGCCCGTTTTTATTGATTCTTTTATCAATCTTACGAGCAGATGGTATACTTTTATGGATTGCTGTGAATAAGTGAAGCATTTTCAAGCTATTGTCATAAGATCCCTATATTTTGAGGTTGATTTTGTTGTTAAGAAACGGCGGCTCAGTATAATTAGCAGCCCAAAGACTGTTGGTAGACGCACGTGAAGAAATGAATACCCCCGGCATACCCGAGTCCGCTGTCTACATTCATTGTTGAAAATCTGTTCACGAAGAAACGTATTCGCAAGGACATCTAAAAGTCTCTATTGGCAACCACAGGGAAAATGTCTCAGTGGACCATATTACCACGAGCTTTAGTGTGCTGCACTGTACAGCGTACGCAGAATACCTGAATTTTGATGACATCAGCGTGGCCTCATGCTTCATCCATATTGCCGTTAAATCTGTTCTGCTAGCAAACAAATCATCTTAGTGGCTTCTTGACGCTTATTGTAAGGAGCGAGCTGAAGAAAAGTCATCCTGTCGGCCATTTGATTACACCATATTTAAAAATCTCCCAAAAATATGAAGCCGCGCCCCCTGAAACTTGGGCCCATATTTTGGTCCCCCAAGCACTCTTTGCTATCTATATATGACCAAATCCATAATGCCACGCCCCGAATATAACTGACTACGCGTGTTTTTCATATTTTAGGGTTTCAAATCTACCCAAAAATCGATCATTTTTTACATGCACACGTCACGTCTGATGACGACCCACATTCTTCACACGCCGAAGTGATTTGACGTTGAGGGGAGTAAATGAAAATTTCCCTCAACCAAGTGACCACCCTGCCAAATAGTGAAATGGCTAATCTATTAGACTATATTCGTGAAACTTGCTTTAAAGACTAATTTATATCATTTTTTATCGCTTTTCGTAACATTCCTTTAACCCGGCCGCATGTCAATCATTGAACTTCCGGTTAGCAGGATAGCTTTGTAAACAGTGTGACGGCCGCACACACACTGAGGTGATTCACGAATTTTCGAAACTATAAAATAATTGCAATATGCACGGATACGTTAATACTATTGTATTAGTCATCCAAAAAAGGTGGAGAGTGGGATAAAAACTGATAGAAAATTAAATTTGAACACCAAAAGACTTGCGTTAGGGGGCTGTCACGTGAACCAGTCATTTCTCCGAAACAGTAACATTATCAAGCGGGACTCGACAGGGGTTTTGGAGTTAGGACCTGGCAAGCAAGGACGTTTGTGTGATAAATGAATCGTATAAATGTGTTTCAAACCATTGAATGTCAACTTTTACAAATCTTTAACTTGAGGTTGTAAGAATTTTGACTTCCCTATGCATGACTCGTTGGTGATGGCATTGAAAGCGCATATGTAAACAAAGCCCATCAGGAGCTCTCGTCTCGCATTGGAGCACCCAGATGGCTGGTAGATTTCCACACACACTCAAACAGGAAACGGCGACTGAATATGACTGTCGACACTGCGCGTCCTCGATGCTGGCTATACAGCCAGCATGTGCCAATAAAAGGGGGACACGTGCACTGGGCATTTTCAAGCTTACTTTTCCCCATGAAAGACCCTGCCATTGGGAGCACAACATCCCTGATGAATCGCCAAAGGCACTTGTATTATAAAAAAAAAAAAGCTTGGAGACAAGAATTGCCTGCATTGTCCCTAACGTCCCAATTGTCCTATTAACCCTCATCAACCCGTTTCCTCCGTTCGTCCCGCAGCCACAACTTTTGCCTAAACTCTCAAATATGAGAAGAATGTTTGAGCTTCATGCATATTTTCTTCTGTCCAGTCATTTCAATCAAATGCTTTCTTTTTATTTTTGACGGCCAGTCATTATTTGTTTTGTCAAATCTTTACTCCGGAAGTAACTATTGCCAGAGTATGGTGAAATATAGGATGGCTTTTACATGTGATGTGTCACGTAATATGCGCTGCATCATAAAAAAAAAAAAAAACAAATCAAAACAAAAACCAAACCCAACAAACCCGCCCCAACCCCCCTCCCCCCGCAAAAATCCTAAACCAAAACAAATCAAAGGCAAAAACTTTACTTGATTTTTCATGGGTCACACGCAATATGAAAAAAAGTCAGAACACACCAAGATAGTCCGTTGATTATGAAAAGGTATAGCTTGTATTTGGCGCTTAGCTCACAAAAATTTTAATGTAGTCTTAAATATCTTCAGCTTCTTCCTCTAGCTAAAAAGCTTACAGAACGCACATATTGAGTTTCTGGCAGTGTTTTTTTCACATGCTTGAGGAGGGTTAAAAGAAGGTTGTTAGAGACAGGTTCGGGCTTAAAATTAATACAGCTTCGCGCAAAGCTGATGATGTGATGATTACAGCAGCGTTGATCTTTCCATTTGAATCCCCATCGAGCATGCTGTCATATGAAGTCACGGCCCTTTTTCATCAACAGTCATAACATGTCAAAATAGTCGTCACATAATGGGAACGTGGTGTATTTTGATGAATTTTTGTTAGACAACACTGATCAGGTGAAGCCAATCAAGAATGCGGAGGCTAGGGTCTTTCCTCCTAACAGCTGGTAATAGCATATACAAATTCTGATCTTACCGTATAACAAGACTAATTCAAGGGCTTACTTTGGCGCCCACTAATCCTCTCCTGGCCAGATGAAGACGGAGTAAACAACTTTCTTTGGCATGCTGTTACCCTTTCGTCATTGAGGACGGAATCTGCAGCTTTCTGTGGTGCGCCGTAATCATTTCCTGGTGCAAAAAAGATAGTCAACAGCCTTCTTTGGCGCGCTACTAACATTTTCTTGGTGTAAAGAAGACAGAGTAAGTTGCTTTTTGTGGGTCAAAGAAGAAATTGAGCCTGCTCGTTCAACGACGAAAGACCCTTTTCCTAAAGGTTTGGTACACAGTTATAAAACAAAATGGAATTTCACTCTTTGAGATTGGCACACGTGTTGAGTGTAATGTTCAGCATTAATATTACACCGTTTGCATGAAGCCACGGATACGTTCCTACCATGCTATCATGTTGCTGGGTAAAGGTTTAGTCTTCTTGTAACGTACCTTATTGCCAGAAATGAAACGGTAGGTCACATCCAATGAATCTTTCAAAAAATTCACGTCACAAATCAGACGTACGAACATAACGTTCTATCAAGATACTATCGCCTGGTGTTCTTTAAAATTTTCTTTCAGTGTTTGCTTGAAGCATAACCTTTTCTAATATAACCTGGGTTTTAGAAACAAGATATACACGTATTATGTCAAACACGCTTCATATAAAAGTATGTTTGCCTATCAACTAGCAACTATAAAAGAAACAATAAGGCTTACTGAAGCGGTTTCAATGTTGATATTTACCGCATTTGTACTCGAATAATAGAGAAACGCCTTAATTCAGGACTTTCCCCCACAGGTGAACCACTGTGCCCAGTGATTTTCACATCTCCAATGCCTAGAAAATGTCCCTTTGCTGACGCAAGACTACTTGATTGTATGGTTTTAGCTTAGGTATTTATCACAGGGCAACGTTTACATGTTAAACTAACATGAATATCTCACCTGAACAAGTTTAAGTATGGAAGAAAAATGGCGTCTAAACTATCGATGAAACCTTTCATAAATGTTGAACTTATAACAATAGGTTAAGACTATTTTAGTGGGGGCTGTAAAGCTTGCCAAATCAGCGAAATGTGTCCCACAACTCGAACAATGTCGTTTTGCCCTTCAAACACCACACTTCTATGCATGGTAATACCCCCACAGAGCCATATACTGTGGCATCATGAGCACATGTTGCCAAAATGTACTCAGTTTAAAGGTTTCACAAACTACTCTGGGCATTAACCCCACAGGTGTCATAAAGCAATTGACACCTATTATGCAAATTAAAAATGCTTGGTACATTAGCGATATTGACAGGCATACTAATCCAAAATTTTTCAATTCATGTTAATGTTGCTATAATTGACCTCACATTTACTCTGAAGATTGGTACTTTTAGCATGCACTACCCTATGCCCATAAGTGTCCACCCCTCGTGATGTCCTCTCCAGTCAGATGGAGGTGAGAAACTTCTATGCTTTGTTGGTTCTGTGGAAGGAGTCAATCGTGAATGTTAGACAGTACTGGACATTATACACAATGTTGTGATGTCCAGCATCAATCACCAGACATTCTGGACTGCTATCGTTGTTGAAACACAATTGACAGTGTTTGTGCAAATTAGTATTCAACGAAAAATGTTAATATAATCCAAGTAAACTACAAACAGTGCGACGAAATGTTACCACATGAGGACTTTAATATACACTTACAGTCAGATGGAACGTAATATGTATTGACCGAGGCCCAACAGCAAGGTCATAATGAGGGTGGGAAAGGGGTTTCCCGTACTGGCGTACTGGGGCTTTTTATTTACCGTACTATCGTACTGCAAGCCCTTTTATTTTACGTACTTCGTACTATCAAAAATTTTGAAAGATTTTTATTTTCCGTACTGCGTACTCTAGAAAAATAATAACCTGTACCAGCGTACTGAACCCCCCCCCCCTTAACCCCCTTCCATAATGCTTTTATTGGAATCAATGTGAGTTAACATTGTTGTCTGCCACCTGTTCGTTTTCTCAGTTCAGCCATTTCACATACATCAAATTCAAATAAACTAGAAACTTTGTTACGCAAGTTGTTGCTTCAGAGGAAGACCTCATCTAACGGCATCACACCTGATGTTCCATTTTATCATTATATGTATGTTGTTTGAATGCACCTTCATGTTTGTACGGTTAGAATGCACTTTCATATATGCACGATTAGAATACATATTCATGCCTGTGAGATTGGAATGTTCCATCACCCATGCAATATATCAGTATCATGACATTTTAGGACCAGTTGTATTTTGCTTGTACGTTCAACAAAAGGAACAATCTGTTGGGATTATTGTCCTGTGATATTCTACGGCTGAATGTGGCGTATCGTTGTCAGTTTTTAAAACTACGATATGGGGACCAGTTCTCATGCTGCAATTACACCAACAATAAGGATAAAATTCTTTTACTAATACATTTTTTCCAATAAATATTATATTTTCAAAAGCTGAGCAATAATTTTCATGCAATGTTTTAGACGTGATGGGTCCACATTTGTTGTTGTTTTTTTATAATTTCACAAAATTATCAATTTCCTATCCTCCATGTGCCTGATTCCTCTGACATATAAAATGATTCTTCGATATTTTGTCAAATATACTGCATGGAGCCATGGCATAGGATAAAACTGTACTCACAATGAGAGTTATTTCAATGGCTCATTAGCCTTTGGCATAGACAAACGGAAGCCAAAAGATGAAACAGCCTAACATGATAAATGTGGGTATTGTGTAAAAGGAACCAAATAGCCTCTGGGGGTCATTAGATCAGAGTGAACATTCTGGACATTAAGACATACTTCATAAATTTAATTCATTCCCCCTTTATTGGAGAAGTCTGGAAGAGAAAGAATACTGTTAAATACATATAGCTTGGTGACAAATCAGAGAAATTGCTTTAGAAGGTGGATAATACCAATTATGTTTAATTTTAAAGCACCTGAGGTACTCATGGTAGTATAAGCATTGATGATGGTCAATTCAGTTAGGTGCAATATTTCTGGTATCAAGGCTCTGATCGCTACTTTAGAGGATTTTCAGTTTAAATTCCAAGTTGGCTGTTGTTGTGCAAATGTTATATAACTTAACATGCCTCTAACATTATCCAGATTGACAATGTGGGGTGAAATAGGGACCACGTGTCTCAATGTTCTTTAAAACCTTTAACAGCTAACATCACAAAATACTTGAACCCATTTTAGTTTACAAATAATGTTGGCAAAAGCTTTCAGTTTCCACCAGTGCCGGGATGGGGTTAATTTTACTCTCTTTGTATCATCTGTTGGTTGTTTTAGCTCTTTAATTGCCACATTTTGGACCTCGTCACCGTCGAAGAAAGCTGATGACACAGAATTTCATATCCAATGTGATTACAGGCTAGCTGGTACTTAAATGAACGATATTTTCACAAGGATCATTATTCTAGCACCCTCATGATAATTCAGAGCAATCACTTTCAGGCAGTTTATCTTTAGCTGCAGTTGGCAGGTAAATAGTTAATTGCTTGTTTGTAGCTTATAACATACATGTATGACCATAGTGTTACTGTTGGTTTAAACATATTTTTATTTCAAAAGAAAGCAATTGGAAAACAGGGCGCAGCCCTATATAAATTCCTCTTGCAAAGTGTTACTGTTATATCCACTACTACGGCTACAACGTCCCGGCCACTTACAGAGTCAGAATATTATGTTTTGTGACCACGGAACGGCCAGATCTCGAACCAGCAACCTTTTGCGTTCTACGACATAAATCAAATAATATGTCCTTGTTTATCAAAGTATTATAGACGTAGAGACTAAATACGTATTAATATTTCCATTATTATTTTATTAAAATTTTTAGAAATGAATCTCGTTTCCTCAATGACGTTAATCAAACAAAAACATACAAAAACCAAAGCAAACAAAAAAAAAAAACAGAAACAAACAAATAAAGCAAAAAAGACAAAAACAAAAACAAAAAAAAAAACAAAAAAACAAAAAACAAAAACAAAAACAAAAAAAACAAAAAAAAAAAACAAAACAAAACAAAAAAAACAAAAAAAAAAAAAACAACAACAACAAAAATAAAAAAAAAAAAAAAAAAAAAACCCCGGGAAAATGTCCAATATTTAGTGCAGGCATACGCAAATAACAAGCATGAAAACATGTTTCGGTGCAACTGATAAGAACTGAATGCTTGAGCTGGCACATACGACCAAAAATCCTATAGAAAGCATAATTGTGTCATAAAGCTATAAAGTGGATGATACTGCAATGTCGAGCCCCACGGTTAGTCTACCACCTTCCAGCAGGCAAATTTCACTTCCAAAATCCACAGAATAGATATTTAAAAAAAATTGTAATGTCTTAGAAGCAAAATGAAATGAATAACTGGCGAATACTTAGGCTCATTTTTACCTCCATCGTAACATAATATACTGGCATACCCTATCCATGTAAGTTGCAGTAATTTACATTTTCCTGTCTATTATAGTCCATTCAATATTTAACAATGTTCATTTCAGAGGCCCAGCCAATCTGTCCTGTGCTTTCAGTGAGACGAAGTGTGCTGCATCCTGTCTCTATTCAGTTTTCTTACGAGACTCTGCACTATAATTCATCCAGTTAAAAAATAATCCACCTCATATGCGTTATCCTGTATATTTTGAGGCTACGATTTTGAAAGATGTGTCCTTTGTGGCAGATATTATGCATAATAGTAGTCTAATGGACATCTCTCTGACCTGATAGAGACGTGCCTTTTTTCTCGTGGGTTTCTTTCTCCTCTTTTTGAGCCACATCGCTCTCTGCAGCAAATACGTGTGGCATTTTCGTTCTCTTTTTTGTATGCACTTTTCAGTTTCCCTGTTTTCGATTACTTCCTTGCTCCCTATTACGGCGGCCTGTTCCCGTATCATCTTTTATTGCCTGCTCTTTTGGGGTTCCCCCTTCCCTGTCACCTTTTTCTTCGACTCTATGGATGTCTGTGTCTTTTTTGTCTGTTTAACTCTTTTGCTGTCGCTTTTGACAGAAGTCGATATGCTCCGAATTCACACAACGATACTAGATTCACATTCTTCACAAACCGACCTCTCATCCAAGTACCAGCATTGCAGTTGCAGAGACCATAAAAAAGGCAGGACAACAGCTTGTTTTGCTTTGGGCACAATGCAATATATCGTGACATTTAAAGCATTTGTGTCCCATAATATGCGTCACGGGCAATATCTTTTAATCTGATAAATAATTGGCAATGGAACACTGGAGTCAACAACTGCACAATGTAGTAGTTACTATGCACGGAGAGAAACAAAATGTGATTCCTTGAACTCATCATGATTTCGTAACATTTGGTGGAGTCAGATTTATCCAGTAATTATAGCTGTATCATCCAGAAAAGGTGGAAGATACAGACTGGGTGATAACCCTGTCCATATCACCACAGTGCAAAGGTCAATCCATATCACCACAGTGCAAAGGTCACTGAGAACTACTTTCCTTCTAAATTCTTGTAGTTGGCGCACGTCAAGCATGTAGTTTTCAAATGACCCAATTACTGGATCCTGCGTTACAGTTATTCATACGCAAAGTCTTGTTTGATGAAATAAATTTTGAAACTGTTTTTAATTGTCTTTTTTTTGTATTTAACGATGAAAATAAAATTACAGCCATAATAACTGGATAAAAGTAAAACCAGCCGCGTGGCGGAGACTCGTCAGCAGACTGGCCTCGTTCCCAAGGCGGATCACTCCTCGTGCAAGCACTCGGAGTGATCCGCCGGGGGAACGAGGCCAGTCTGCTGACTTGTGTCCTCCACTTGGCTGGTTTTACTATTGTATTGAAATTATACTATTGCTCAGACCACTACTGCGATATCTGAATCCTTACCAGGTTGTGTCTTGAGCAGAGCCAACAGCTTCCGGTAGACTCTGGACGCGTAAAGGTACATCGGTTAAACATGTTGACTGAATGTTAGGTGTCAACAGGTATTTATTTTAATATTTTATTCAAATATGAATGAAAGCTTATTTTAGCATGACAGAAGAAATAGTAAAAAAAAAGATGTATTACCCAAGTAGTCTTTCTCTTCCTGCTTAAGAGGAAAGGTTGAATGAGATGCAAGGATGGTTTTAAAATGTTGACATATAAACGTCTGTGAACTGCATCTAAAATAATAACATATCACAACTGCCAGGGTAAAAGACCAAGCCCACATAAAAGCAATGAAAAGCAGTTAAACAATGTACTTTTAGCAGTCAATTGCAATATTTATTGTTTGGCTGCGAGGGACACTGTGTCATCACTGTTGCATTATAGGATTGATAGTTGACAAAGATGGCTGACTGCCGGGATAAGGTAAATGTATCAGGTAAAATGTATAAGCGTTGAGTTTCATTTTAAGGTCACTCTTGTTCTGCTGCTCTGATTTACACCATGCTCACATCACAAGATTCCTATTTTCAGTGGACCTTATAACATATTAAGTTTCTTGTTAGGTTTGCTAATGCTTAAATAGGATCCCACTGACAGTAAGTCAGGACTTTTCGGGTGATCCTGGCACCAGCCTGTTACGAGTGTATTTATACGTATTTTACGTGGTGCTGAATATAATAAAATAAAATAAAATTACTTTTATGATAAATAACGCATGTCAATAAAATGTGAATACTGCAAAGAATCTACCGGAGATTGAATTTATCAGCTGTGGAATTTTTTTAGCAGTCTCTCTGTCATTTGGCCCAGTAGAAAGTAGAGAAATTAGACGACCACTACAAACATACCTAGCCAAATGATTTAAGTAAGCGAGCACAACTGACAAGATACAACGTTGCCAGGCCATTTCGCCGCCCAGTTTCTCTTTTTCAATTCATGTTTCTTTTAATTTTCTAGTCATTGTTTTTTTTCTCCAATTATTTCAGTTAAACCACTGGTCATTTACTTTTATCTTTGGGTCTATTCACGGTAGTTAGACTTTCAAAGTTGAGGTGTGTGTGTGCTCTTCACAATTTAACCATTATACCATCGTACGTTAGCACCGGACGACCCTTGTCTTGCGTTGGTTGAACTATCGGTGAATGCAAAGGTCAGCTATAATCCAAGGAGTGCATCCGATGTACGAAATTATAGTTCAGGGTAGTTCCTAAGATTTTTTAAACAATATGGCGTTTGAACTGCAAAGCTGTATGACTCTCCTAAATGACGCACAACCAGTGTGCATTAAGGTAATATCCACCTAATTTTACATCATTTTGTTCATTTTGAATTCATGAGATATTTTGGCCGACATATGGGTTGTCTGTCGCATATTCATGTTTGTAATTCTATCCCCATTACACTCTGAAGACACGTACAAAACACATGTAGAGTTAATATGGCAGTCAATTGACCGTGATAAAATTACGATTTTGATTACAGATAATAGTAATCTGGACAAAATGGTGTTATCTTTATAACTAATTCCCTGGTTTTAATCAAACAAAAACATGTTTGCTCAAGAATTCCTTCACAACAAAAGTGTACCCGGGTGTTCTAAAATAATGATCAATGCGTGTCAAAAACAGAGTTCCAAAATTTGCACCATTCTTAAAAAATAGCCAGTCCCCTAGTTAGTATCCCTTTTGTGGAGAACAGATAATTTTATAACAAATCCCTGATATGTTTTTGCAGACACATTTACCGAGGTCTTGATGAAAAAAGCTTGGTCATTGAATATTTTTCAAGATATATTGAAGATTGCACAAAAACCTTACAATTTGAACTAAAACGCTTGTGCTTACACACAATTTTTAATTTTTAGTTATATATATATATATATATATATATATATATATATATATATATATATATACACACATACACACCCACACCCACACCCACCCACCCACCCACACCCACCCACCCACCCACACACACACACACACACACACACACACACACACACACACACATATATATATATATATATATATATATATATATATATATATATATATATATATATATATATATATATATATATATATATGACAAATATTTGGTCTAGAAGTGACGTCTCTTTGTGCGGGTGAACATTATCTTAAAAAGGAGACAATACTCACACTGGTGGGTCCTTGTGCCTTCGTGAATAAGAGATCAGCCGATGCTTTCACGTAGTGGTTTCTTATCATTAGCTCGGCCAGAAAAAAAAAACACACCTACTCGTCACGACTCCTTATCTTAACTCATAGAATCCTATACGTGCTGAAAGTGTCGAATAGCTCAAACGAAATATGGCACAGTAACTAATAAAGTCCACTCCCTCTACTTTCTGTTTGATTTCCGGAGACGATAGGCCCTGTCGCCCACTTGAATGCAAGACCGGGAGATTTTCTTATGTCAGAGATATATACATACAACTGTCAGAGTCCCTGGGCTGTTGTTACGACTATGTGTACTTATTCCTGAGTTGTGAGGCCTGCCTGCAGTTCGTGTTTACAAAAACACCACAGTATCAGCTTCAAAGGAAATTGCCGGCTTTTTTCTTGTTTGAGCAAATTTTGAACGTATCCTCGATGGTGTTTCTGAGTACGACTAACTATGGAAAACCGACCAAACGGCGTCCGAGGGTGTCTCGTGTACTAGTAACAGGTCACAGCTGTGTTTCACTAGGTATATGATCTGGTGGCTGATCGTACATGTACGTCTTGCTGCACGCACTGTCATATCCATTAATTTAGGGTGTCAGTTCAACTTGCACTGGGCATCTTAGTGTAATATTTCTATAATGTGTAATTGTCTCATAGTTCATCTGAAAACTAACATTTAACGCCCGGAAACCAACAGCAAGAGCTGAATGGATTTTGTGAGCTGTATGGCACCAGATGGGTGCAGGTGGTGAGCTTTCAGTAACATCTGAAGCACATCTTGATGTAAACGTATCGGCCGTTTGAATCGCCAGTAACATTGGGGAAATTCACACACTTACACTTGTGTTCTCCATACTGGCTCCGAACGAGTAAAGCGTGCAATTGCATCGGACATAAAGGGTACAAATTAGAGCAACTTCGAAAAAAATACGGTATCAAAACAACGTTCTGAGTAATTCCTAATCATTCATGTATTGCCACGTCACACTCTGACGAGTAGCCAACATGAAAACAACAGCCAGTGGGTTTTAGTGATAGCACTTGCATGTAATACAGTGTTGGCCTGTATTCCCGGGGGGGGGGGGGGGGTACTCCCCGGAATTTTTGGTGGGTAGGCTCCACCGAGGGTACAAAACCCGGACCCAACGGGAGCGGAACCAATGTGAAAATGGGGGGTCTTTTGGAGCTTGTATTGAAAAAAAAAATGAAATTTTACATAAAATTTGGTGTATTTTGGGGCAATTTGGAGACAGGAATTGAAAAACACAGGGGTTTTTGGGTGAGACAAGCGAAAAAGGGGGGTCTTTTAGAGCTACAAGCAGGAAAAAGGGGGGTCTTAGAGAGCGAAAAGTACTGAAAATAGGGGGTCTTTTCCGCGGCGCCTACCCGTATAGCAAGGTATAGGAAGTACCCCCCCCCCGGGCCTGTATTATGCTTTAGATTTCCCCGACGTAACTTGTGTGTGATAATATTGAAAAGATTAATGTGCACATATACCTAGTATGCTCAGATAAAACTGTATTTTTGTTTTGCTAAGTGATGAGATGTTCTTTGGGATGAATGCTAACCTGCTTCCCGAACCTGGTGTATTTTGGTGCTGATGGCTTGGGGCCCCAAACCAGAACTCTTTCCTGGTTGACATAAGATTGAGTCAACAACTTTCCTGGGCGCATGCTATCATTACAGGTATCATCTACAATTCTCAGAAAAATGTTCTATGTTGACGACAATTTTATGTTAAAAGGCTGAGGCAGACGACAATTTACATCCGGGCGCTTTTGAGGTGATTTGACCGAGAAAGGGTTCAAGGGCAACGAACTGTATTCGACATGCAACACGCGGCACTCATATGTTGAAAATATTTTTGTTCTTTTAAAATGTATCTTGAATTTAAGTTGTTGTGAATGAGGAAAAAAGTGTACGAATCACATCCACGTACCGTACCTAATACAATGTCAAATAAAGGTTTTCTACAGCAGGCCTATCAGGACCTCTGCACTGAACTTCGCGAGATATGGTGGGGTATAAGCGCGTGGGTTGAAGGAAAAGTGCTATGTCTTGTCGAGGTGATCTGTTTTAAAAATCACGAAAGAGAATGCAATGCCGTTGACAAGTAATCCTCTGTTGCAGCCGCTGTCAATTGAGGGTATCAGTCGTGGCATATCTTTAACCTGAGCTCAGTCTATTTGTTTATAGATTCAAACAAACTGAACCAAGTATACATTAATCGAGCCGACTCAGATCACAAGCTGCACCTTCACAACTTTGAATGACCGGACTTTTCCAAATAATTCTCGTAATTAAAATCTCAAGCGGAGGAGGGGCATAATAGATAGGTCCCGAGGGTTCTGTGCAGCAGGCTAGATACCTATTAAATATGCCTCCGGGGTGCAGTTGTCTCCGTGGTTGCAGTCTCGATAATGGTTTTGCTGGCCATTTGAAGAACAACTCTTGGGCTTACTATCACTCAGTTGATCGTCTTTTACATGATTAAGGATCGTCTAGAAGACAAAATTCAACAGATAGTCCAGAATTAATAGATGCTGAATAGTTTTTTTTAAGGTGGATATTGCCGTGAAAATTATGGTCGTATCGACTAGGTCAGTGATAGTTTTAATGTCACTTTCGATATAGAAAGGCAGACATGCATGTACCTGTACATTAAATTGCTCGGTTACAAGATAGACAAAATACAACAAATTTGGGCAGTATAGGATCACTAATGTTGTGTAAGAAATTGGCAATATTGCTTCACAAAATGTCAATCATACAAGTTATGATTATATATTCTTTCTCTTTTTTTTAAGACAATGAAATAAAAAACCCAGGAGAGTATACCCTAGCTAGGATGTTTTCCTTGGAAGAAAGATGTTAACTGTATGTAATCGTGACAAGCTTATGCGGCATCACCGTTTTATATTGCTATTTTAGAACCTGATTTCGGGCCGAGGGCCGAGATATCCATTCTTTCCCGCAGAATTCCCCAAAGTGTGAAGTTGCGGATTTGACGAAATGTGAACATAAGAGCAAGTTTCGACGTAGATCCTGGGATGGGCGAAACAAAATGAAAATTGGTGGCCGTAATTTATGTATGTTTTTGTGTTATTTGAGGAATGATTTTCAAAAGCCTCCGATTCTCCCAACATATTCTGTTTCTCCAATATGGATCTTTCGGCAGATTTTTGCCAGCGCGTTTGAGCCGTGTATTTTGGGTCTCAGAATCTGGAAGTGAGTACTGTACAGCAAGGACATACTCCAAAATCCGGTAAGATCACATGAGAAAATGGTGATGTAGCACAATGGTCAAAATCCCCAGCAATAGAGAATTAATATAAAATGGATAACATTCATCTCTGCTAATCTGCTTAAACGGGACACCCTGCTTCATCGTGTCAGCTATACAAATTAATGAGGTGCTGGAGATTCAGCTTCGAGACCTGTCTTAATAGACTCTATTCCCACTGGTCACCAGTAACGTGATTGATATTTGGAGACCAGTTCATGGCGACACGAACTCGTTATGAAGCCAAATGACAGTTGGCCGAGAGTTGAGTTCAATGCCTACGAGTGAGTGTGCGGAAAACACATATATGAGGTGACCACTTGTAACGGCGTCTCGGAGTCTCTATATACTATATACATACATTAAATTATTGCTGTGACACATGGGCAATCTACCTCAAGGGAAAATGCACTTACAAAACACCAGTCCTCGCAGCAAGAACCATCTGGCATTAGTCCTGCAGTTCGTTTTGCACAAAATGTCCACGAAAATGACATGTGCACACGGATACTCGTCAAACTGAAGACATTCTACCGGAACTACATTCCTGTTTATAAGGGCGAAGGCACACAAATCTGCCGCTGTTCTACTGAGACACTTGAACGATTCTGTCTATCTTAACGGGACGTGCTTATATTCTAACATTTTATGGGGTTCCATAATTTCATTTACTCTCATATTTCACAACTTACTAGTAAAGGGTTCACACTTCTCAGTCCATGTAACTTGGCCTCCAGGATTTAGTACCGTACTAATAAATATCCTAACATGCTGATTAGTTGAAGATGGTTAGAAACATATTTATGTACATAATCATAAGACTATTTTAATCAATTAAGAGATAAAGTTCAGCTCTCCTTCACATATTCTGTGTACGATGGGGGTGAGCACCTTCGATTTTTTTTCTCTGTGTCAAATGGGGTACGCCAGGGCGGGATCATCTCCCCTCCGCTCTTCAATATCTATATGGACGAGCAACAGTAAACTTGTAAAGCGTCAGTTGGACTTTCTTTCCTTGGTACTTTTGTGAATAACCCTAATTATGTTGACGAGATGGTGCTGTTTCTGTGGAGGGTCTTAGACATTTTTATTTCTTTCCTTGAAGATTTCATTATTATAGAACATGATCTTACTTATAACATGAAAATAAGGTATGTGTATCAAGCGGCCTCTCTCATCCTTTGATAAAATTCCTGCCTTGTACATGGTCAGCTATTTGCTGACAGTAACGTGATTGGCCGGAGAACAGCTGACTTTGGTGGACAGTTTCAAGTATCTTGGTCACATTTTGTCACATGACCTTTCTGGTGATTTAGACATAAATGTCAATTTAAATCCATTTGTACAAGGGCTAATATGCTACGTCGTAATTTTCACAGTTGTAGTCGCAAGACAAAGATTCTCTTCTTCAAAAATTTTGTTCTTCGTTCTACACAGCCTAGCTATGGCAGATATATACTAAGATGGAAATGTATATTACGAAAATATTCTTCAACAATTTCTTAATATTCTTCAACAATTGCTTAAGATTGTTTCTTGGATACTGTATACACTGTAGCGACAGTATTATGTTTGGCCAGAATCATATCAAATCTTTGTAGGAACTTCTACATCACGTGACACACAATTTTGCAAATAGACTCCACTCATCTGTAGACACTGGGATACCAACTTTACTAAACTGATAGCTACATAGGATAGTGCTCAAATGTGTGGAATACATGTTGCGGACTTTTATATATACACTGCAATCCTGTAATTCACCGATTTTTGTACGGTAGGCTGTGCGACATCATTACTAATTCTCATTTTTAATATGCACTTTGTATTCATACTATGGACCATTTTAAAGTTTTTTTTTCTGAAATAAAGTCATCTTATCTTACATTATATTTTGTAAGGTAATTCAGTCGATTTAAACAAATGAGGTACATACGTTGTTTCCACTATGGCCAGCATGATAATTACTTAATATTCATTAATATGAAAGAAACAGAATCCCGCATGGTTTGGTGTTTTCTGTCGTTTTTTTTTCCTGTGGCAACAGACCACATTTTTCAGTCACAGTCGTGCATAACCATAGTACAATTGTCGGTAAGAGTCACGAGTGACTATTATGGACACATGTGCTCATCCGTTATAGAAAAACATCGTATCAGTGCATTGACTCGGGACCAGAATACCCGGGACCCCCCCCCCATCAAAATGCCAAAACGTCGGGTCCCGAATCCAATGTTCAATACCCGAATACTTTCGATATAAATAAACAAATTATAGCTCTTCGTTCCTACTTTTAGCGCGTCTCAGTTTGATATGTTGCCGTTTCCAATACGAGTTTGATTAGTTTAAATCTGTTTTTCACTTTTTTTTTGTTTTTTGTTTTTGTCTCTTAAATACTGGATCGTTTATCACACTTGTTCATATAGGCAACATGTCGAATGTTTGAATTCTTATACTGTACCTGAATAACACCAAGTTAAAATATGATTCTGTGTTTCATTTCAGTAAGGGTTTTTAGCCGCTGGTACCTAGGTACCCGTTACGGTATTAAACATAGTTTATTTGCAGGTCCCGGGACCCGACTTTTTCCCCTAAGTCAACACACTACATCGTATATCTACCCAGCTGTGTAAAATCCTCTATTTTGTGTCTTTCCCCTGCATTAAATACATTGCCCACCTCATGTTTGAAATTTGAAATTCATTCTCTTATTCTTAAATTCATTCTCTTTACGTAGTGAAGATGTGTAGAATTGCAAAGTCTCTTTGGCAAGGTTGAATACCTTTTATTAGCTATAACAGGGCTGTCATCGCCTGCAAGACTGCAAGAAAAGACACGAATCAATCCTCACTTGAAAATGAGCCGGTGGGATGAGTCGTCATCTGCGTTTAACGTGCACCTACACATTGTTGCCTTGAAGTCAAATTAATCAACAAAGTCGTGTGCCATAAACATTGACTACGACACATAAAATTCTCATTTGGAGAAGAACCCGGCAGGGAGAGTCATCATCTATGTTTAACGTCCACTTACACATTCTTGCCTTGAAGTCAAATTAATCAACAAAGTCGTGTGCCATAAACATTCACTGTACACATTGCGGATAATAAGTCATGTATTTCTATATGACATGTGTATTACGACTGATCCCGTACTCCACTCTCAAAAGCATTGTTCGTTTCCATCGTCTCTGCCCTAAAGTTTCGTTTTAATCACAAATGATAACTATTTTCATCAGAATCACCTTATCAGATTAAGCGGTTTATGAGTTTATTCCCATTCTTCACTTGCGATGTGGACTGGCTAATGAAAATATTCACTGAAGAACAAGACTCACTGAATGAGATTTATGTTGTTTATATCTCAATAACAGCAATAACATATGACCGTCAATTTACCATTTGGCAGTGATGCTGTCAAATATTCCTCTTGGCTGTTTCAGATTAATCATTCTAACATGTAGTTTTTAAAGTGACTCAAGTAATTGATGACCTGCATAATATTTCTGACACAACTGAGCAAATAACTTTGTGTCGAACCATTGCAGAGCCACGCCGTCTTCTGAAGTTACTTTTGGTAGTTTGTTTCCACCCCTTGTTTAAAAACCTCTGCTATCTCACTTCTAGATAGATTCCAATATGCATCTGCCAAAATAAATACTAGACATATCAATCACAGATTTTCACAAAGCTTTCCAGAGATCTTGCACACTGGACGTCAATTCGACTCGACGATTATGAAAAAAATCTTCTCTGGATATTTTAAGCAAGCACTGTCCACCGGTGCAAGAGGCGACGGCCTGTTATCATATTACAGAAACAGATCTACGTGAGATTGATAAGGCTCTGTTTTTGACTCACTGCAGTCTGGCTAATGAACAATAATCTTCCAAACTAGTATGGTTGCCAGGTAACCACATCTCTTTTTACAGGAGGGATTCATATGTAGGGTTTAGCCCTCTTTTTTCAAAATTGTTTTTTTACTGCTGTTTACTTATACGTCATGTCATTTTCTAATAAATATGCGTGTTGCGCAGCATCAGAACTTAATTATGTCTAAGATTGTTTGAGGTAAATTTAACTCATTTCTCCATAAAACAGAAATTCAGATCCCGCATAGAAACCTGAGTCCAGACTGATTTGTTTACTAGAAAATGTGCTGAGGAAAAGTAATACAACCAGGTATATTTATGATATATTGTATCACATCGCTCAAAATCCTCCGATTTTTTTAAGGTACAGACAAATTTAAAGTAGGCCTACACAGAAGAACGAGCGTGACTGCACTTGCACACTGTTCTAAATGAGGATCTAAGCGTTGGCTGCTGTTTCAGGCGTCTGGGTTGCTCATTCAGCTGGGTCGCTCATTCAGACCATCATAATGATAATCACTTGTAACTCTGTCATCGAAACCAAGGGTTTAGAAGTACAACTGGCTTTAATCTTTGTGCCTTTTGACGTCCCTTCACATTTTACTGATACTCTTATTTTTAAATCCTTTTAAAATTCTGTGTAGTAAACTGGAAGAGACCACGCTTTATACGAAACGACAGAGTGGTGCGTAGATCAAATCGTTTATGTATCGGTTCGTTGCTTGACTAGTTTACATTTTGTCCGTAAAGGGCAATGTTATCAATATAAAGATGGAAATGCAAGGACTCACATTTCATCCATTATTTTTATTTATACCTGGAAGACTTTGCAGGCAAAATGTCAACCGTTAGACCTATATCTACAACTTATGGCACACGTTATGCAGACGTTAACCATTAGTCCTACCTGTTGCTTACGTACATTTATGCAGATGGCACCTGTGCCACAGGTGCCATCTGCATAAAGCTGTGCCAAGCCACATAAATATTGATTGATGAAAAATCTGACTATTCTGTGGATTACAACAGCAATCTAACAAGACATTTTACCACGAGGGGAGAGAAGTTAAGCCTCCTATTTTTGTTGATACGAAGAATATCAACGAGCATTGGGTGCCATATATGCGGAACGAGTGTGCGAAGCGAACAAGTTCGGCTAAATGGTACCCAGTGCGAGTTGATATTTTCTTATCGAAAACAAACCAATCTATGATCTGTTTATCTCACGTTTGTTAATTAAGGCCTACTTCAATACGTTGTGCCACACCAGATGCCAAATGTTCCAGCAGAGATTCAGCATTCTCGCTGAAAGCAGAAGACGCCATCGTTACCCGGGAAGTAGCTCAATTAGCCCATAATAGTAAATTGTATACTGGTACTTTCGATTCTAGTTACTGTCCCGGTTAATGGCACTCTTTTGGTTATAGGTAATCTGCCGAACAGAAAGCATAGTATGTATAGCACTTTCTAATGACTTAATTATACATTATACAGTCCTTAGTGGCCTGGCATATATGATATTTATGCACGTGCTTTATATCACAAAAATCGACCCAAACGTGCTATATATAATTATATGTTTGCGTTTGTGTGTGTGTGCGTGTGCGTGTGTGCATGTGTGTGTTTACACAATAAATTTGAAATTTATTTACTGAGACCTCTCCATCGAGACCACTCCTCTATAACAATCACCTGATTGCTACCCTGTTCATGTATGAAGACCAGACCCTGTTAACACTTGTCTTCGTCACTCCCATGAGTGGCCTCAGGCGATTCGACTATGTATGTATGTATGTATGTATGTATGTATGTATGTATGTATGTATGTATGTATGTATGTATGTATGTATGTATGCCTCTCAAGCATACTAAGTTTTCCGTTTCTTTTTACGCTTCGCCTTGTCTGTTCCGCTACTCCGCGATGTTATTTATAGTAAAGGTAATAAAACTATAACAGGAGACCCTTCTCCGCAGGCGGTGCACCAATCAGGAAATTGTTATCACCCTTGACTGGTGGTAATCTCTAGTCGCCGGTTTACAGCTCATAGTTACCATGGTAACCAGGATCAGTGAGTAAGTTTAATTAAGAAACCCATGCTCACCCCTGTGCATAGAGACAAGACAAACGGTGCGACGAATCCATGGCGCTAAGTTTATGTATGTATGTATGTATGTATGTATGTATGTATGTATGCATGTGTGCATGTATGTATGTCTGTCTGTATGTACGTATGTACGTACGTTAATCGACCATAGTAATATCTTGATAAAGACTTCGAAATGGGCCAAAGACTATTATGTTACACAATAGGTAAAGGATTTGAGTGCACTGATCAATCTTAAATTTATATTCGGTTATAGGCCTATAATATAAATATCAATGGCGGTGAACATTTAGACCCCTTTTTGGGTAGTTTGCACAAACACAAACTATACGACCCATTTCATACAGCGAGGTGTTCTAACCCTTGTAGGTCTCGTCGGGACAATTTACAAACAGTGAGCCTTACAAATAGTGAGCCTTCGAATTGTTTTGATTTTACAAGCAAATGTAGAAATAACCTTCCAAATCTCCTGGAGATAAACGAGCTTCGCCCCTCCCTACCCATTTTCACTCTACTGGGTATTTCCTTCCCTGAGCCCCCATCTCCCGAAGCAGGTGTCACTTTACTCTCCGGCTCGCAATGTGTTGTATTTACATGTATGTGTTTTGCGATGTACTGAATTGTATTGGATTGTGCTATGTGTATTGTATTATATCTTGTTTTGTTGTGTTAACAGACATATTACCAAGTAAAATCTGCACAGTGTAGTCAAACAGTCACTCATTCAAAGTCATTCATATATTAAATATTTGTGTTGAAGATAATCTCACTCCCCCCTACCCGGATGATAGGCCCCTCAACCATCATTGTCATCACAGTATAAAATGAACCTCATTTGATACGTAATGCTGCACATAATCAAAATTCAACTTGGTTCATGGTCTGCATGAGTAAGACTTACTGAATTTTCCTGCATTAACATTCGCTGACCAAAGGACAACCGTATGACACAGAGAGAAGACCCCCCCCTTCCCCCCCCCCCCAGGACGCGTAAAGCTACGAGGGCTTGCTGAAAAGTTTTAAGCCTAAGTGGGATATCTTAATCGGATTAAAATAACCTTTGCCCCAACAACTACAATCATGTTATAAATCACAGACATAAGAACTGCAACTGTAGTGTCATTAGCGTCTTTGTACCAGACCATCTTGTGAACCTGAAATAATCAGACATGGACAAAACTGACTATTGGGCAGTCATCAAGTACCTGCAACTGAAAGGCCTAATTCCAACAGAGATACATGCCGACATGATCTCCACTTTAGCTTCTTCCTGTTCAACTGTTAAGAAGTGGGCTGCGGAATTCAAGCTTGGCAGAGATAGCTTTGACGCTGACGCGCGTCCAGGAAGGCCTTCAAAAGCAACCATTTCCGAAAATATTACCCGGGTGCATAACATGAAGATGGCTGATTGATGATTGACCACTCTACATATTGCCAGTGTTGTGGGTATCTCTCACAATAGTGTTGAACACATTATCACCAAGCAGTTGTGAATGACAAAAGTTTCTGCAAGATGGGTTCCAAAGCTCTTGACAGCGGATCAGAAACGTGTCAGATTCCTGGCCTCCCGTGACAATTTATGCCGCTCTGAAGCATATCTCAATGATTTTTTTGGCCCGATTGGTAACCATGGATGAGACCTGGACTCATCATTTTGAACCAGAAATCGAAGTTCAGTCTAAGGGATGGAAGCATCCGGGATCATCATCCTGGCCAAGAAAGGCAAGTCTGTTCCTTCTGCTGGAAAGGTGATGGCTTCAGTCTATTAGGATTCCAAGCTTATTTTTCCGACTGACTATCTTGAAAAAGGCCAGACTATCAATAAAAGATATTAGTCCTATGCTGACTTACTGAGACAGTTGCTTGAAACTATCGAATCTAGGCGACGGGGAATGCTCTCTAAAGGAGTCCTGTTGCACCAAGACAATGCCACTGTTCACAAATCAGTGGTTGCTATGTCAGCGATCCATGATTGTGGCTTCGAACGCAATGACCCTCCCCTTTATTCACCCGATTGAGCCCCGTCACACCTGTTTCCCAAAATGAAAAAGGAACTAGCCGGTCGCCATTTTCCCGGTAATGATGACGTCATTTCCGTTGTGAATGACTTTTTTAGGGTTGCTGAAGAACATTTCTTCTTGATGGGCATCCAGGCCTTGCAGCATCGCTGGCAAAAGTGTGTAAACCTGAAAGGGAACTATGTTGAGAAATAAATGAAAGGTGTCGACTTTGTACGGGTCTTTTACAGCTGGGCTTAGAACTTTTCAGCCAGCCCCCGCAAGTAAAATAATGTATGCGCGTTAAATCTCAGCATGACAAACATATCACAGTGGACATGGTGTTGAGGAAAGCATCCGATATCCACCCGAATCAAAAACAGAATTCTTGTAAGCACTTCCAAATTCTGTCAACTGAGCTGGGTAGCAAACAAAAGCTGGCACCAAAACCTCTGATTGGCCTATATAGATGAGTGTCGTCTAGACCGATACATCACCTACGCAACTTTATTGATGCTGCATTCTGAACGTTTAATTCTGACACTATTTCAACTGCTCACTTATATATATATATATATATATATATATATATATATATATATATATATATATATATATATATATATATATATATATATATATATATATATATATATATATTTACTTTTACTATCCAGAGAATGAAGACCTTCATCCGTTGCTGTTTGTGAATAGAAAAAAGAGTGTGCGCTTTCAATAGAAACAAGTCTGAGACCTTCTCTGGGATTTCTGGACTGGGACTTTATGTATGTGTCGTTAATTACTGTTGCCTCGCAAGTTTGGAGAGCATCCATCTGGTGTGTAAATATGAACGTTTTGTCAAGGCGACTCGTATCTGACAGGTTGCTACCTGCTCATAGTTCAAGTTTATTGAATTTGGCAGGTAAGTTTTTCGTCACTATTTGTACGATAGATGATGTTAAAGTACAAAATATGAACACATTCCTTTGCTTCGAGAGACACAATATAGAAGCTAGTTTTGATTGACTTTGACATTCAAATCATTTTGCCAGGAAAATCGGCACAATGGAATCTGGACAAAATAGTCAGCAGACTGTTTGCAGGGACAAACGTTTCACTGAGGTCCCTGAATTGGAATTAAAGTTTCTTGAAGCCCCATATTACCGCTTATCACTAAAACATGTATGACAAGGGAATTTGATTTGATTTGAAAATTAATGACAGAAACATCATCTCTGAAATACTAAGATATATCTCTAAATACGTTTATGACATGTGAAATCTGTGTTGTAACAAACAAAGGAACTCCATACAGATTTGCAGTGAATAGTGGAACAATCTAAAGGAGAGCGAAACATTCATTTTCACCGCGTATTTAAAAAAAATCCTCGGATGAACTACATAAGTTTGATATCTTATTCATTATTCCGCTAGATGAAATTGCTTAATATACATACATATATATATATATATATATATATATATATATATATATATATATATATATATATATATATATATATATATATATATATATATATATCGATATCGATGAATATATTTGATATCCTTTGTAGTATTGAACATACAAAACTTGCAGAACTATAGCCACATTTTCTTTATATCCAGCCGTTAACTCTTTCAATACCAACTGCGAGTTAAGTCGAACTATTTAAGACGAACTGCCCTCAATGATAATAAGGATGCTAGCTTCATATTTCTTGTGACAAGATCTTTCATTCAGTACCAGTCTATAGTTCCAGAGAATATAATTGTCCGGGTCAACAACTTTCTTTGGCACCCAAAGTGCACCGAGGAAAGCTGTTGACTCCATCCAAATTTTGTCATTGAAAGGGTTAAAGATGAGCAAAAAAGGAAACTGGCAATCTTCAACAAAATGCTTAGTATTTCAAAATGCAACTGATGCCGGAATAAGAACAGCTGCAATCTGACCCAGCACACCTCAAAAGTGTTTTATGTACCCGACAGCAAGGTTCACCCATACTTGCCTGCCTAGCAGCTGGAAGAAGCCATTGGTCCACAGATTTTGCTATCGCGCTCTGGGCGCATATATTCCGAGGCAATCTGTTGTCTCAGACCCTATTGACAACAGCATTTGCATTGATATCGGGTTGGACTTTTTTTTCGAAAACTACACCGTTAACATCAAAGAAACGTTTACTGTCTTTAGATCCAGCAGGATATTCACCATATGCATAATATGAAGAGCAATGTGATACGAGATATGTTTTAGAACAGCTTGCAGGCACTCTGTTGCACCGAAAATACACTTCAAAGTGACTCTTCTCGATTCAAAGGAAACGCGTGTGCATAAGGCTGTGTGCTCTACATTTAAAGTTCAGCATTGTCAGTTTAAATGGGTCCAAATACATGGCTGTAAAAACGCTAGCATTCACATAGAATTTAGATGATCCACATTCATGTGAATTTTCACTGAATACACCGATTTCCCAAACTTTCTTTTTCTGTATTCACCCTGCCAAACAAATACGTACTGGCTAGTAAATATGTTTCACTCAAAATAAATTAAAGGGATGGTGCACAATGAATTGCCTATTCATTTAAACTTTTTATCATATCAACAAATGAAATTTAAGGAAACTCAATTCACCATAGATAAGAGCGAAACGTTGCCGATCAAAGCATTCTGAAATAACAGTCGTTCCATCTTCCATATCTATATTTATAATGACGAGTTACTCTGTTGGAATATTCTGTGATAAAAATGACTCAGCTTACCTGAAAGAAAATGCCATGATTAAAAAAACATCTACTTGTCTGTATTGATTTGCTTCAATAGTGAAAAAATGAGACTTATCACAGGCCCACCTTTTAACTCGTTCACGGCCAACCAACTGCGCCTAAAGTCGAAGTACTTAAGATGAACTCCCCCGCATTATCACATTGATACTATAATCATACTTTTCGTCAAAAGAACTTCCATTCCGGTATAAGCGTGCCAATAGTGGTATAGAATATAATGGTCCAGGTCAACAGCTTTCTTTGGCGCGCCTTGGGCGCATTGCACCAAAGCGCGTTCCGGAAAGCTGTTGACTCAGTCAAAACTTCGCACTGAAAGAGTTAATTCTTTCCTGTTCTAAACGACAACGACCCGTTATCTAAAATATCATCCGATGTTACTTTACTCTAGTATCGTGTTTTGTGGTTTTAAATGTGCAGTCAAGAGTTTTAACTGAAGGAGCCCCCAGCTAGTGAAACTGCTGGCATCGTATCATAACATGACGACGCAAGGTATACGTGCAATGCAGATAAGTAGAGAAGCAGGAATGAAGTTGACACAAGGAGCAAATACGAAAAGCATTACTTGCAGGGATTGTGACGAAAACAAGAAAACTCGTACTGACAACTGAAATTAATTGTGAGGGTGTTTATACGATAATTTATTCACGATTCAACATAATAGCATTGACATTCAGTCTGTTAATTCAAGGGAAGTAATTGCCTTGATATGAGAAGAAAAAGGCATAGAAATGAATATTGCAAAAAGTAAATATATGGTCGATAAAGCGGTGAAGATCCAATTAACAAATCCAATCGGTCAGCCACACTGACTTTTGTCATCACATTATTTTCTACACGAGAACATATTATTTAAGGTTTAGACAAAAATACAAAGAGAGAAAGGAAAATGGGGAAACGGAAAGGAAAAGAAGAACAGAAAGAATAAGAAACCAAAACCCATCAATGACCTATTTTTGCTCTTTGTCTTATTTTTTCAATTGTCCAAATAGGATCAACGGTAACCTTTCCAGTATGATTTGATCTAGTTCCCTGCAATGTTTACGATCATAAAACCTTTTGCAGTGCTTACTCTGCAATCATGAACATTATTTTAATTCATTCGAATTTGCAAACATAAGAGGAATCTGCTGTTTGTGTAGTGATTTGTGTGTAATACATTAGACAGAACTGAAGAATTGTTTGGCCAATGCCTTGGAACATGACGCCATAGTGTCTCAAAGAAACTTTGCTTCAAGGTGTTTACTTCTCACCTTTGTATATATATATATATATATATATATATATATATATATATATATATATATATATATATATATATATATATATATATATATATATATATATATATATATATACATAAATATATATATATACATATATATATATATATATATATATATATATATATATATATATATATATATGTGTGTGTGTGTGTGTGTGTCCTTACTTATGCATCACCTGTAAATTATAACGAATCTGTATATTCTAGTGCAGAGAAAACGTTCCCAAAAATAATGCACACGCAAATACGTGACAGACCCAGGAAACTGAGCATAATTAACTTATACTCGCGACGCGTGGACAGAGTGGGTGAAGACCCATCAAAGGGTATGCTCGTCTAATGGGATAAAAGGCATTGTTGATGCGCTGAATCAAATGTCAATGAAACTAAATTTGCTGGAAGCCTGGTGTTCTTCTGGAAGACTAAATTGATTGGCTGGACATAGATTTTTGGATCACGCAATCCCGGGATGGGCAAACCTGGTCATATACCTTAAGGCTCGGCTCAATAACGTCTAATGCCTGGATAACTTGCATTGTGGTAGTTCGTGCAACTGCCACCTTTCCCCTGGGCATCTTAACCAGTCAGAATGGGCAGGTAGCTTTATAAGTCTTAATGCCAAAACGTTGACGTTCTCCAGAACATCACCTTAATTCGGTCAAAAGGATCTGTGTCAACACTTCCCTCAGCACCAACGGGGCACCAGGAGTATTGTTTGTCAGTGTGCATTCCCTCCCGTGTTAGCAGGCCTCAAAGATTTCTTATAAAATGTGGAAAAGACAAAAAAAAAAAAAAAAAAAAACATGAACAAAATAAAAACAAAAAGCACTTAACAACAAAAAGAAAACAAATAATCAAGAAGTGGAAAAAAGGATACACAGAAACACAAACAGGAAAAAATAAACAAATTACGCGGAAAAGATGAAGCAGAAGAAAATTGAAATTACCGGTCGTTGTTAACTACGTTCGGCGGGAAAGCATTATACTGTTCCCTTGTTTGTTTTACTAATCAACTCTCAGCAAACATATGGCATCCCAATGCAATTTATCCCCACTGCGTCCATGCTTCAGGATGCTTAAGTATTTATAAGAACGTACAATTGATCACTATTTGGGGAATTATTTAAGGGACATTTGCTGACAATGTCGCTTATCACCCAAACATTTTCAACAGTAAGGAAATGAAATGAATGGCATCTTAATTCTCTTTCCATGTCAGCAACGGGCAAAATGAACACATGTGTCTTCCAAGATTACCCCATGACGCTGTATTCTGCGGATATGCCTGTACGTTATGAAATATTGATCATCTTTTCTTGGCCTTTTATGACTGAAATCTTACGGCAAGAATTTTAAAGTTAACGTGAATCTCTTTGATTCTTTTGTGGCGACGATTTGCTACAGGACTGATGCGTTGTGCGTCGGGGGTCAATGGAAAGCAAAACGTATGTTTAGTTAAAAACTGTCACCAGTTTAACCACCTCAACACATTACCGACTTTACCTTGCCTCCGGGTACAAAAAGTATGAAAAATACAGTGGTCTCCCCAATCATTATTTGGACTTACACTTTGTGTCTATTTTTTTTTGTAAAACAGAACCTACAGTCTTGGAGAACTCTTTTCTTTCTGTATATGTTTGTTATTTTTCTGTCTCTTTTACTATAAGCACGAAAAAGGTATTTGGAACTTTAATATTACACGTGAAATACAGCACTTATTTATCATAAGATATTCTTTTGGAAATACCGATCAATTTTAAAGTTGGATTCATGGGGACATCTATGCCGACCATACAGTTTCTTATAACACAAACAAAGTAATGTTTAGGCGGCAAGTAAATTATCGTCTGCCAGTCAAGTATCTCTGACATCAACTGCACTTGCAACACACACCTTGTGCACGCGTAAAGCACGCAACCACCACACATGTGGCATCATGTGCATGTGGCATCACATGTTAAAGCATTTGAATAAATTTTTGGCATAATTGGAAGTCGGTGAAGTTTTAAGTGACCAATCTTCAATATACTTGCGGTAACTCATAAATGAATTTGTAACTCATAACAATTAATATGTGGAATTTTAGTGCCAGTATATTTTGATGCGTTTGGTCATTGCTCATTTTTTTTAAAGCTTTTTTGGTCAGCAATGATTTTAATCATGGTTTCCAAAATGGAAGCAGAGAAAATCAGGGACTACGTAAGAGGCGGCCAATGGGGTTGTGTAGGTTTTGATTATTAACGCCTCCCTCCTCCACCCTCTCCATCAGTCATATTCAGAAAGCCTATCTGAACATGCCTTGATAATCCGATCTTCGTTTAAAATTTGGTAAATAATGAAAACAATATTCAAATTTTGTTTTTCTTTAGATGAATTGTCCTATTCATTTTTAAACATTCATAATTTTATATGAATACGCTCTACCTTTTTCTGTGCGAATACATACTTGCTTTCACCAAAAGTTCAAAGGCCGATTTGAAAGCTGGTCCACTTTTCGAGAGCTTTTGCCGAGGAAGGGTCAACAAGTGAAGAAGGAAGCCATCAAGTAAATAAGGCTATTCGCGCACGTGCTAAAAACGACGGAGTACATTTCATAAAAAAACACAGGAAAGTGCCTGGACAATTTTTTACATTGATGGATCCTCACTGCTTGACTAATTTAAAAGGAGTATTCATACAACAAATCGATCGCAGACTAAAACATTTTTAAGTAGTAAGCGAATCCTTCATGATCTTAATACATGATGCTAAGAAAAGGACAGATGAAAATATGCACAGAAGATTGTGCTATTTTAGGTATTGCCGCTATATTTATACATTTACGCGACTGGACCCCCATCAGGACATCAATGAGGGAACTTTTTTATCGACAGAAGAATGAAAAAATATTAGGCAAATGAAAGCCGAAACAACTTTGCCAAAGGCAGCATGTGACCGTTTTTGACGTCTATTTTCTCGTGAAGAAAACGTGATCCATCTTGAACTCTCCAGGGAAAAGTTGACCATAATAAAGGGAATTCGTGACCAATCATACGGCTACTAAACAATTGTGCGGGATTGGTGACATACAACACGTCACCCCGAGTCCATATGACAGGATTAAGACACTTACACGCGCGCCAATAATTATTTATCCTCTAGGGAGATTGGTTTCATCCAAGTATTTCACACTCAAACAAGACTGAACTGACATGGCTATGCATTTCCATGCGAATTCCATCGCTGAATTTAATAATGCCTGTCGCGAGCAAACTGCAGGACAAATAAGACATTGATGGCACGCAAGGTCTATTTACAAGACTAAATCAAGACAAAAGAGAAACCAATATTTCAGGTTTCGCGACTAAAAAGGATAGCGTGTATTTCATTTAATCTTCGATATCCAGAACGAATGGTTGTTTTTAGGAAAAAAGTGGTAGATATTTTTCACAGAGGGAAACCTATGCCCCTGTTTGGTAGGCTTGCATCTGCGGGTGTCAATACGGAACACACAGCTGCCCATAATTGACACTTTTGATATATTTTCATTAATTTTAACAATCAAAAGCATGCAAGTAAGATCACTCTCGGACAAGGCATGTTTCTGTATAGGCGGTTAGCAGGTTTAAGTGGAACTTATCATTAGACCCCTGCCATTGTAGATAATAGCTGTTAAGCAGCTGCATTTGTTATATTGACACCTCCCGGTCCTGAGTAAAAAAAAAAAATCCGGGCATTTACCTCAAGATTGTTCTGAGGAACGTTTTTTACCTATTGAATATTTATGACTCTAAAATAAGAGAAACATATATATTATATAAAATATGTATATTGAAATGGAATTTGAATTAGTTTTGCATGGGATTCGTTGAAAACAAATGTGTCGCACATAGTACTTTTATCATCTAAAGGAGTCCAGAGAAACAAATAATATTAAAACAAATATTTGTTTTCTACATGTGCCATAGTGATCCATCATTTACACTGTCAGGATATAACGTACAGATTCTTAATAGCAACCTATAATTGCCTTGATTTTATAGATCTTATTTCCACTGTTACAGGACATGCATTGACTTCGTAAGAGCAGCTTTTTTTTCCTGCACATTATCTGTACATTAGTATGAACAATCCGAAATATATAATTTACGCATGCCATTTTTATGTACAAAATGGAAGGCCGTAAGCCGCAGAGAGCATTCATTTTCACCCATGTCCACCATCATTATTAGGACTTCCAGAAAATTGGTCTATGTGAGCTGCAGGCGTCATGTAATAATGGGTCTCTCTAGCGGTTTGTCGATCTACACCTTTGAACTAAAAGCGTTCATTTACAGATCACCATGTAACCTGCCAATATGATCAAGACGCTACCGATGACCTTTGGGACTCCTGAGGACGCTTTGGACGCAAAAAGGGCGAAAGGTAATAGGGCAGAAATATCTTTTCGGTTCGAAATGTAAATACCCTTCAAGCAGCTTTTATTGAGCAGTAGACGTTAGAGAGCAATATATGTTTTAAAATAAGTTCTATCCATTTGACAAAACGCGTAAATTGGGTAATACGAAGTATTTCCTAGGCTCCTATATCCTTGTGGGGTACCAAATTAAAACTGATCTGACCCACATGAGGACAATGCATGTATATTCAATCGATTGAAGTTGTAACTGTTACTCTCATCATAACCGTCATTTTCTTGCCAATAGAAGCTATGAAGTGCGCTCCTCCAGCCCAGCAAGTCATTCCATTTACATGTCCCCGTATCTTATGCTGCTTTAGTCGTATACAGCCTGGTCACCGGGCGTCTGCAATTAGATTTGCATTTGTAGGATTTCAACGCGTCACATTTCGTAAAAAAGTTACACGCTCAGCAGGAATTCATTACACCTTGGTGATCTTTAACCAGCTTAAGTGAGATAAAGGAAGCAAATGGTTCCCCCAGATGCTGATGATCACCTGACGTCGCACAAATTGTTTCCCTGTTCTTGCCCATAAATTAAAGCAACTTGTCGCGTTTCGGCAGCAACAGCTGAGGAAGATAGCTGCCATTTGCTGGTCAATTTTAATGAAACATACTAAGCACTCTGCAGACACCATCGTTGCATTGAGCAATAAAATAAGACCCCCCAGTTACTCTCCCCCCCCCCCCCCCCAATTATATTCCGTTGATTTATCAATAGGTCTTTGGCATTGTATTTTCCACACAGGCAGTTTGAGCGACAGGCCGGAAGTAAAGGAAGCCGTTTACTATGGGTATATTAGTTTCGAACGCCACACTGAAACTTTTTTCTGGAGATGATTTGTAAATATTGTGAAGACCAAGACACGAACAGAGATAAAGCAGGCGATTTCCACGACAACCGCCGTCATTACAGGTGGCTGCGGGTAACGTTCAGAAAGAACTTGAAGACAAGTCAATATAGTCGCCGTGTGCCGGCGGTCAGAGAATCAAACATTTTAGGATGATCTGAATTCACGTGTACATCGCCTTGAGTTCCACGACCCCCCTCCCCCTTTTTGGGGGCGACAGGGTATGTACAATTTTCGAAGAATGACATAGGCCATCCACTTCCTTCAGCCGTAATTCGACAAGCTGGCATTTTTTTCGACAAATTGACATAACCACCTCCTCTGATGGACGGACTAAGTGGGATCCGAAGCACTTTGCATGGCTCCATTTCAGTTGGATATACGACACATGCGTAAAACAGTTTTTGCTAATAAATGCAACTATTTTAATCTCACTGCCAGACACTAATTGCTTCTAAGCGATTGGTGGTCTTTGGAAGACCGCCATATGGCTAGTTTCCCACCCATCGTTGACACTTGCACCTGTGTTTCGCTCTGGGGATGTTTTTCACGATTTCCAGCTCCAGTGGGCATTATCCGACTGGTAATTTCAACTGTCTATTTTTTTAAGTCATACATTTCCTCTTGTGCTTCCAGTAAACTTTTGGACAAAAAAGTTTGAGAGCAAAGTACAATGTTAGCAAAACCTCTTGATTTACTTCATTTTTCACATATTTAGATTTAAGTCGAAATGTGCTACTTTTTGATCTGTTGTACAAGCAGGGACAGCTAAGGAAAGCTAGTTGTTGAGCCCGTTTGCCGTGCCAAATTGACGAGCCTACCTACTAAACTTTCTTTGGTCAGCTATAGCTGTTGTTCGGCTGAGCTGATAGTTCGGGGGCAATGATAATGGGGTATTTTCTGACGCTAGATTGACCATAAATGACTTATGTTCGTGCTTCAACACCATCAGCAAAAGTTTTAATACTTTCATGTGCAAATATGAAACAATTAGTTTGCACATTTAAACGCCTTTGTATGTTTGCGCGCAATTATTGTGTCATGTGACTCTAGCTGAGCGAGTTTTAAGAAAAGCGAATAACTTTCCTTGTATTCTGAAGTCCATACACATAAGTAAAGGGGGGTAAAGGGGGTTTCAGTACGCTGGTACAGGTAATTATTTTTCTAGAGTACGTAGTACGGTTAAAATAAAAATCTTTCAAAATAATGGATAGTACGAAATAAGTAAAATAAGAGGGCTTCCAGTATGCCAGTACGGTAAATAAAAAGCCCCAGTACGCCAGTACAGGAAACCCCTTTCCAACCCTCATAAGTCGGTATATATATATATATATATATATATATATATATATATATATATATATATATATATATATATATATAAATATATATCTATAAATATATATATATATATATATATATGTGTGTGTGTGTGTGTGTGTGTGTGTGTGTGTGTGTGTGTGTGTGTGCGTTTTTTATTCATTCACGAAAGTAACCAGTTCAAGTCAGTTTAGCCGTCAGCCATGGCCGGTTATAGCCAACAAATGTTGTGAATAAATGGCTAAAATATTAATGGTTCGTCTCTTTAATCTGGTGAAGCGATCTCTATTAATCACACACCTTATTTTACAGATAAACGCCGATGGCAGTCCTCAGAGAAGGTGTACAACAGCGAAATTCGACAAGTGGCAGAGAGTTGGTGACGTAGAGAACTTTCAATCAACTGTATCAGAACGGGAGAGTAAGAACAGAAGCTTCCTACTGCTCTCCTGCAGAGGGCACTTCAGTCGTTCAGGGCTAGAGTTGTGTATCCCCATTATTTTACATTGCACAGCTGAATAGCTTCAATACCACTCGTTGCAGAAATAACAAATGTGTGGTAAAATCGTGTACATAGCTGAAATGTTCACATAAATTTCATTCTTGCAGCTTTAAAAAAAGTCTTTTTATATGACATTAATTTAACATGCAATCCGATGGGAACAAACATTTGTAGCCCTGAGGAATTCTGTGCATTGGATTGTGTATCCAGCTGAATACACAGATAATTGGGAATTGTGACCTCTCGTATTCTGCCTTTGCCACTGCAGCCATCGGATGGAGTATGCGCATTGATTCCCCGTCAAAATCTTCGACCGTGTGACAATCAGCTGCCATGATGCGGGCGCATTGGTTAAAAGCCAAAGGAGTTACTGATGTTTGTGGGAATAAAAACAATACTTATTCTATACATACGACGACTCTTTTCACATCAAGCTGACTATGTGTTTAAGTAGGGACATACATGTCCCAATCCAGCTCCCTGGGCTAAGTAACATAACTGTGATTCTTTGATAGATTTTGTTGAAATTGCCAGTTGTGTAAAAAGACGTGTATTGCGATGCTTGACAGGGATTTGCCCTTGCAAATGGGCACTTCTTTCTTGTAGGATACGGGACAAAGCAGGACCGCAGCTAATATTAATGCCCCGCATCAGCAGTATTTTATCGCTCTATGTCCTCTCTTTGTGTGGAAAAGATGGATATAATATATTTCTAAAAGTCAATCGTAATTGAGTCAATTTAGTTGTAAGTCCCATGGTTGCACATCGTAATAGATTAGTAATACTGACGCAGCTAGTCACGGTTCCATCAGCGTAGTGCACAAAGTGCAACACCTTAAGAGACTTACACGGTCGTCGTATTCATTTACCGATAAACCAAACCCCCAAACCGCGAATTCTATGTTGTCTATATTTCATTTAACTTTGCACGTGCTTATTGAATGTTTGATTATACCCCGTGAAATAAATAGGGTTTTAAACTGAGAAATATTACTGTTCTTTTCCATCCTCTATAGATTCAGCTTTTCAGAACAGACATAGCAATTTTGGAACGGGTGGGCTTGGCAACTGTAACAGGTAAAGCAGCTGCTTTCAGTGCACGCAGAGTTAAAAATACAGCAGAAGCACTTGAGCAGTACCGGCAACATAGAAATATTGACCGTAGGAAGTGCTGGGACCAAATCCGAGAGAGCTTGTCGGTTGATCAGTTTCCGATATGATTTATTCATACGTTTTTATTTGAAATATAAAACAAAGGTAGAGCTTCGATGTACAATTTACACACTGCTTTGGTAGTACCAGCAAATCGGAATCAAAGATAAAGCGGTCACAGATCAAAAGTATGACATTGTAGACCAGTGCAGAATATATATATATATATATATATATATATATATATATATATATATATATATATATATATATATATATATATATATATATGTGTGTGTGTGTGTGTGTGTGTGTGTGTGTGTGTGTGTGTGTGTGTACGAACGTATGTATGTATGTATGTATGTATGTATGTATGTATGTATGTATGTGTTTTTCACGCTTGTCACTAGAAACCTGATCAGGAGGTTAACATTATTTCTTCAAACACTTTTTGCTCTGCAAAATGCCTTTTGCCGAAATTTTAGCAGATTATTTCGCAATGTTGTCCTAGCCGTGAAGTACCGTCTCAGAACAATGAGAAACCACTTTTTAGTTATTTGCAAATACGTACTCCCATGCCTCTTAAATACTGACAAGAAGGGACAACAATACGTCAAGGAATCCATTATTTATATACTATCTTTCCAGTCAGGTTGGGCACTGCACTCAATTATCACAGATTGAGGACAACAATTTTCTGGTACAGTTTTCCGTAGATTCAATGAATTCAGTCGTCTTCTGTCAAAACTGAGTAAATTGCCATCAACTCTTATTGCAGAAGATATGAAACAGTACACCAGTCATGGAGTTAGAGAATGATGCAACTCATTCATGGAACGGGAAAGCAACTTGGGTATCTGTCATTGAGTGCAGGTTTCATTTCCTCCCATTGATTGATTTGCACAGATGTACATCTGGCAAGAGTCCGCTAACATATACACTGCTATTGTTTGGTATCAACATTGTTCTTGGTAATATGACCTTAAAGTTATCCGCCAATATAGTTATATTTTTTTTACGCTTATGAAGTATTCACTATGTCAATAATTCTGGAATTCTTTATTGTATTTCGCACAAAGTGCATTTAATGTAAACACACTTAAGTGCATGTAATTGACAATTGTTATGGGTTTCGAATACTGGAGTGAACCATTTCGAATAGCAAAGATATATTTTTTTCTTGAAACTGGATAATAAGAGGTATTTACTTCGGATGGAGGTAATTTTATTTCGTTTATTTGTGATAAACAAAGCACGGGGAACCATGCACAGGCCCATCAACGCTTCAACTTGCTTAATATATGCATTTGTCTGCGAATGCGGGGAACGCATTTCTCAGACATGCAGCCCATTTCCGGACTCCAATCACTGAATTATTTTTGACATATCCTACTGAAAAAATGTCTGTGCTTTACCGCCATCTTTAAACATGTGTCTGTTAAAATAACTGCAAAGGTGTTAAACTGCCTGCCTTCTTTCAAATAACAGTAAACAGAAACCTACGTTGAAGCCAACCAATCCAATACTATCTAAAACCACTATTTGTCCAATGCTTAAATATATTTGCAGTTTTGGCTGATGGGTAAACATATAAATGCAGAAACCGAAACATCATGCAACTCGAATTTCATTTTCATTATCAGAACGAATTTATAAACATTTAAAACATATGGAACAGGACCAAGTATGGTCGATTTATCACGCCTGCCATGTCGGAGTGGTACATACACACAATATCAAACCAAATACAATCACTTTGCAAGCTTGTGCATGATAGAGTACCTTCGGGTTTGACTGGCTTTTTGTCACTTTCTCGTGTACGTACAAAGCTTTATCCAGGAAGCAAAGCCGGCGTCTTTCCTGATCGACTTGAAGCTTGCGTGACGCGATGACCAGGATTTGATCGGCACTGTTGACACCACGTCATAGTATTCTTGATGAAATCGATGCCGTTGCAGTGCGCGAAACTCTTTGTTTCCATGACAAAAAGCAGGCATATTTGTTTGCTTCGACAATGGGTTGTTTCCCATTCGTGTAAGCTTAGGTCGCAATTAGTGGATACTTTGTACATATAATAAAAGCGCTTATCGCATGATCCTGTGCAGCATTACAACCCAACCCGCAGTCACATGACGGGCCCACTCATGGGGTCGTGCGTTGACGACATAACCACTAGCCAACCAAAGATACTGTACGGGGTTGGGCGATAACTGATTAATATGTCCAAGGATCCAAAATTACAAGACATCATTAACTTTAGTGAATTTTATTAGGTTACTAATTGGCACTACATTGAAAATTTTCCAATCGGTTATTTTTTCCTCAATAAAAAGGACTTGAACGACCAATCAGCGGAGACCTCATGTTTTTTTAAAGGTGAAACTGCCTACAGAGGAGTAGGTACCCTCATTTTCAGCAGTCCTACTTGGAACTGTAACGTAGAATATAGGTCGTTAGACATGGTCAAAAATACCTGCAAAATCTTAATTGATAATGTACAAATTATTTTCGGACCCGTTAACTGATATTTTGTTTTCTGAAGTAAGTTTAGTATCACATTTTGTCTTAAAAGTGTCCAGTCACGATTCGTACAATAAAACAAAATTTTAAGGGGAATGAAAATATCAACTCGTTACAGTCCGCCCAAAATCGATACGTGCTGGTTCCTAAAAAAGCGTCTGGCATACTTAAACCTATTTAAGGCAGCTTGGGGCTAGGCAACCTTACATGGAGTTATGTGTGGCGATAATAAAACTTGTTTTTATTGGCACTGCTTGTCTAGATCATTATTAGTGTGGCAGTATAATTCGTATATTGGTACATATGGTCATAAAGGTACGCTAAAGGTCGAGTCCTGTCCAAACAATCGTACTGTACAGGTGACATATTGAACCTGAGCAACAAAGCGCTTTCAAACTTGTTCGTGTTTTCTGGGGTCAGGAAACTTTTTCTTATTTGCTTTCAATTGTCCCGATGACTTCAAGTTACACAATACTTGCTGAATAATGAGGAATATTATGTTTATACCCAAATACAACTTAATTTCATTGCGGACAAGAAATTGAATTGGAAAATAATGATAATAATAATAATAATAAAAAAAAAAAAAACACCTAAGAGTAGTGACGTCATTCACAACTGCTTACAATACAATTTATCATTAGCATTAGCCAGAAATAGATATGTACATGAGTGTTCACATATTATGTTTCGTGCTGTGTGTATGAGATACCATACGTCTTGGTGATACGTTTGTCATAGTTTGCACTACAGCGTTGAAAAACATTCATTCAATATCTCCTGAGGAGATCTTATATCACCCGGCGCCACATTCAAGAAGCTGACGATCATAGAAACGATTTCTTTATACATTCGCACTTGAACATTTGTTGCGTAGCAAAAGCTCTTCTATGCAAATTCAACCGTCGAATCATATCATCTCATGACAAGCAGCGGCGGATCTTCCACAGGTCTTGCTTGGGAAACATTCGCCTTTCCCAAAAAAATCCCTCGTCTCAAGAGGCAGGCAGTGACGGATGCAGGACAAATATCTGTTTCTACCTATCAAACAGTCTCGGCTAAAACTGTCCACGCACGGGCTGTGGTATTTTTTATCGGCGAAAGTGCGAACAAATATTGCGATATTGCAACTGACCCCGTGGCTTGACCTCATGCTTCAGCTATTATCCTTTAGTGGTTATGATGATGTAGCCTTGTTCGAGTGGAAGAAGTGTCTCATAACGGCGTACTTATGCGCTGTTAGACAATAATAGTCAGTTTTCTACTCCCCTCCAAATGTACATGTTTTACGCAAACTTTGTTTTTGGAGGGGTGAACACTTTTTTGTCGCTTAGGTGACATCGAGAACTTTGTTCTTTTGTGCTTCCTGAATGGATCTACAGGGCATGCACGCCAAACAATAACGACATGTCAGAACCCAACAAACGGGATAAGGCCAGCCATATGATAGCAAGTTGGGACTTATAGGCACAGTGTAGGTCCTATACAGAAAAAATGTAAGGGCATGAGTGTTTGCAGTCTAATCCTTGTGCTAGTTGTCAAGGCTACCCACCAGTTTTTTATGACAAGATTCAAAAAGTGCAACACAAAGCAGCACAGAAGAGACCCCACAAGATGCAGTTTTGTTGCATAATGGAGCTGTTCCTGCTACATTAGCCCAGCCCGTCAGGTCTATCTCTGTTGGTCCTACAGACATCCAGGACAAAGACCACTGTATCAGTACAGCTTTCATGGGACAGTACAACTGCACCAGTTTCTTTGTTGGACAAGACTGTGTTGGAGTCCATGATGAGGGAGCAGCTTCAGGCATTGATGCCGGGAATAATAAGGTCAATGCTAGCAGTTTTTACGAGTACAATCCAGCCTGGGCCCGGACCAGCCATGCTCTAACAGGGTCTTTACTTCTTACAGGACCGATAGCACCAACAGTGCCCATGACAGCCATGGTGACAGGACTAATGGTACCAGCGGTACCCATACCAGCAACAGAGCCAGTGGTGATCTCACCAACTATGGTACTGGAACCAGCCTCCAGGACTTCCAAGTCTTACTTATAGGTCCTGCACCCATAGCTCCATCCCTTGGTCGCAATCCCTGGACTGGCACTGCCATATGGAAAAGAGCAGGTATAAGAGACACTGCAGCCCATCCCTCAGTCCCATGTCATCAAAGAGTTGGCAAGGGAAGTCACCAATTAGATTTCACACAGTAGCCACTGCTGCTGCCAACATGAGTACAGTCGGTGTGTGTGGATGTCCAGGATAAGTCACCACCTCAACAGACACTTGTTTTTCAGAGGTGGGGCAGACTTATGTCTCAAGCTTCAATCCAAACAGATGTCAGCCAAGAGGAGACCATCAGCAGTGAGGGTTCCCAAAGTGACACCGGAGACAAGACCAGATCCTTTTCAAGGGAAACAAATTTTTTTGTCTAGAGCAGGATGCCCAGTTTCCTGATCCCAACATCGCCTACTTTGGTACCACCTACATCGGGATCACCATCACCACCCCCTTTTTGCCTGTGAAGTAGAGTTGCCCATTTCCCGAGACAAGCCCATGGCCCTCGTCTGGCCATTCTCAGACCTTTTAGCTTGGCTTTTGAAGAGCACTAAGGCTTGGATCAACAGATTGTGCTGCCCAGGGAAGAGCAGACCACATCCCTAGATGCCAATATAGAGGGATCAGTCATTTCATTCTCTGAAGTGCCTTCCATACTCCATTCCTCAGAGGATTAAGACAGACCAACGTATTTTAGGCCCACTACAGGGCATTTTAATTGTCAACAACTGAGACCAAAGATGCCAAATGTGTCTCCAGTCCACCAGTCTCAGAAATTTAGCACTGTGGCTGCAGATGCAATATTACAGGGTGAAACTGTGGAGCAATTGTTTGCCTATATGATGGCCACAACAGAGAAGAAGAAGAGGACAACTGACAGGGACGTGAGTCCTGATTCTGAGTGGGAGGACATGGACACTGAATGGTCTAACACTGCCATTTACACTCAGAATTTAGCCTTAGTGACCGAACACTTCACACAGGGTGATTGAGGATCACCCAAGAAACTTCAATCTAACCAACCTAGATTGATGTCACATACTGAATGTACAGAGTGTAAAATGGCAATTCCATCCAGGGTATATGTGGCAGAACAGCTAGAATTACAGGCTAGGGACTCGGGCAGGCTGCAATATAACACACTAGTGCAGCCTGCCAATTTACTTTCCAGGTCCACAAAAATCCCTGGAACTTTTGTTGTGCCACACACCAAGAGCTCCACAGGTCAGTTTCAATGAGCTATGTGTGGACAGGATAGCTGGCCAGAAAGGTGATTTCATCATGGATAAGGTTCCCCACTGGCAGATACAAGACAGTGAGGTCCAGACATTGTCAGCAGCTGATATGGAGGTACTGACTTCATTGAGCATTGCTACCAGGCTGGCTTACTGTGTGGACCTTCCACTGGCCATGAACTAGGTGCTGCACTTTATGGCACAACTGGAATTCTGTCAGGCAAGGTCTCTCAGGTATTCTCTGGAAAGAGTCATTCAACAAGAGACGAATTGGACACAACTTCAATGGCGATGCACCTCGGCAACATGCACCTGAGTGACTGCTAGGCACAGAAGCTTCACACCAACCCCATAGTCACAGTGAGCCATGACCTTTTTGATGAAGAAGCCATGCAAGAAATTGCAGAGGAGGCTCAGAATGAGTCCACTCTGTGGACTCAACACTCTATTGTTAAACAAGCATCCAGGACCAGATGTGCTTTCTTCCACCAGGAAAACTACAAGGATGGTGGGGGCAGTGGCAGAGGCAATAACAAGCAATTAAAACACAGTGGTGGTTCTGGCTATTGAATGTTGTAACTGGAGGCTTTGTTCTTACTTTTACAGAATTAGGTCCTCCCTCTCTATCAAATTGACCAATATAATTTCATATCAGGGTGATCTTCCCTCAGCCTGCAGGCTTCAAGAGGATGTGCACAAAATTTTGTCCAAATGAGCAATAGAGGTAGTGCAAAACCCAGCTTCACCAAGGTTTTACAGTCGACTGCATTTGGTTCCCAAGAGGGAAGGTGGCTTGCATCCAGTCATAGACCTTAAAGCTTTGAACAATGTCCTGGTAGTGGACAAATTCAAAATAGAGACACCCAATTCTTTACCAGTGGCAATGAGATGAACCTATTAGGCCACACCTATCAATCTCAAGGAAGCATACTTCCACATAGCCATAGCAGAGAAGTACACAATATATCTCTGTTTTGTGATGAACAGAGTAACTTTATCAATTCTGAGCTCTCCTGTTTGAATTGGCTCCAGTACTTTGTATTTTCACCAGGGTGATGGGAGTAGTCACCTAATATGCACATTACAGAGGCATATGTTGACACATTTATCTGGACAACTGGCTATTGAGAGCATCAACACAGTCTATCTTTTGCCAGGATTCGAAACTAATTCTGCTGATTTTCATCAACTTAGGCTTGTCAGTCAATTTCCCAAAGTCCAATCTGGAGCCTACTTAGGACTTTGAGTTTCTTGAATCTCGTTATCAAACAGTTCAGTATCAGTGCTTCCCATAAGAGGGCAGCAGAAGCCTGATAAGGACAATCAAGTTCCTCAAATTTTAGGTCTCTTACAGATGGTTGCACTGGAGGATTCTACAGCAAACTTTTCTTCAGCTTTGGGATCAGTTTTCCCCAAGTCATTGATCCAGATCCCGGAAGATGTGAAACAGTCACTTCGATTGTGAAGGAAACACCACAATGTCATGAAAGGCCAGACTCTGCAACCTTTCAAGGAAGATCTAGTGATCTTTACAGATGGATCACTTCAGAAGGGGGAGTCATAATCTCTCATCAACAGCATCAGACTTTTGGCCTCCAGATCTCAGAGACTATCCAGTCAACTGGCTTGAACTGGAGGCAATTCGTTTGGCCCTTTTACACTTCCAGCATTTTGTTCAGGGCGAATAAGAGTTGATTGAGTCAGACAATCACACAGCAATTGCTTATATCAACAAGAAAGTAGGAATGAAATCACAGGAACTTCTATCCTAAGACCTGCCAGTTATTTTTTGGTGCCAGCTACGCCAAGTGACCTTGAGATGCTCCCACATAGCCAGGGCCCTCAATGTGATGGCCAGCAAGCTGTCACAAAAACATCAGATCATAAGCACATAGTGGTCTCTACACCCTTACATGGTGCAGGCAATGTGGGAACTATGGGGGTTGCCTCCAATTGATCTGTTCATGACAGGAAAAAACAACAAATGTCCAACATTGGTGTCTTCCTTTCAGCACAAAAAGGTGTAGGCAGTGGATGTCTTCTCTGTCAGTTGGAATGGGATGTGGGTTACACATACCATTCCGATGCCACAACTTCCCCAGGTGTTGACAAAGGTCAACCAGGAGTGATAGAATTGAAACCATTTTTTCCATGGTGGCCCAAGAGACCATGGGCAGTAAAGCTACTTGAGCTCAGCTTAGAGCCCTCCAGAGCTCTTCCACAGTAAAATACACTTCTGCTCCAACTGGCATAAAATATATTCCATGCAAATCCTCAGGTTCTTCATCTCCATGCTTGGCGACTGTTGCACAGAGCCTTGAACACACTGACCTCTCTCACAAAGCAGTGGCTAGAGTCACAAAAGGCAAACTTTAGGCCCCTTCTGTCTAAATCTATGATTCAAAGTGGGCTCATTTCAAACAGTGGTGTAAAGAGGAGCTTCTGCAGGTGGACCCATGGGAAGCCACTGTTGATAAAACTGGAGATTTTCTGCATGAGTTCTTAACCAGGGTCTGGAAGTGTGGCGTACAGCTGGCTATTGATCTGTAGTTTCCTCTTCTCTTGATCTGAAAGGTCCCAGGATCAGATCTAGCGTGATCCTTTCTAGTCTCATTTAGGGCTTCTTTGTTGATTGACTGGTTTGCCAGAATATCTTCCCTCAATGGGATCTTTTGATAGTTTGGCTGCACTACGATTCCCGTCCATTCGAAAGGAAAAACATGGCACGTGTTCCTTTGAACATGCTGACTTACAAGACAGGCTTGCTTATCACTCTGACTTCAGGAGCACGGATAGGGGAGATGCATGCCTTGGATTACTCCAAGCTTAGATGGCCACAGGACAAGCGAAAGGTTTACTTAAAACCAAATCCTTTTCATATGGAGAAGAATCATGCTCCTGATAAGCCACTTTCAGCTTTCAAAGGCTTCTATATCAAGGCCCCATCTGCTGTTTGGGATCACCATGATCCTGATAGGGTACCATGCCCTTTGCATTCACTTAAGTTCAATTTGAACAACATGAAAACCACCAGGACAGGTAGAACCATTCGTTCTTGACATTAAAACCAAAACAACACGATATACATGCTAACACAGTATCCATTTGGACTTTAAAGGCCATCAAGGCTGCTTATATAGCCACACGGAAAGTGCCTGAACTGCAGTAAGTGCTTAGAGTGATGGCACATGAAATACCGGCCATAGCTTCATCACGAAATGCTCTTTTTAGTCCCCCGCCCACTTGGTGGGGGACTATAGGTTTGCACCGTCCTTCCTTGTCCGTCCTTCTGTCCGTCCGTCAATCCGAAGCTTCTCCGGGCCATATTTCCAACACCATAACACCCACAGCTACCAAATTTAATGTGTGTGTACTTCCTAGGATAGATGTGTATCGTGTGCCAAAAGTAGGTCACTAGGTTAAATATCTGGGTCAGAGAATACATATGTATGAAAAATCTTGTCCGGGCCATAACTTTTTTGTCCTTTTACTTAGAGTCATGAAATGTAACACAAATGTGAAGCTTAGTCTAAAAAAGTGTCATAAAGCAAAACTAGGTCACTAGGTTAAATATTTGGGTCACCACGATATGTAAATATACAGAATTTTCAGGTCCTGACTGTAATTTTTTTAACTTTTGAACCTCTTTTTATGAATATTACATGATAATGTACCTTGACCCAAAAGTGTGTTATGAGGGAAAATTAGGTCATTAGGTCAAATATATAGGTCACAGTATAAAATTCTGTGTAAAACCTTGACAGCACCAAATTTCTTATACCATAATACCTACAGCTACTAATTTTGTTATGTGCATACTTCTTGGGGTGCTGGAGTGTTGCATGGCAAAAGTAGGTCACTAGGTTCAAAATCTAGGTCACAATGTGAAATCCATGTAAAAACTTGTCGGGGCCATAACATTTTTGTCCTTTCACTTAGATTGATGAAATTTTACACAAATGTGAAACTTAACATGGAAATATGTCGTAAAGTGAAATTAGGTTACTAGGTCAAATATTTGGGTCACAGTAATACATAAATGTACGGTATTTTTATGTCCTTACTGTAATTCTTGAAAAATTTTGACTTCTTGTTATAAAATTTTACTGATAATGTATTGTGACCTAAAAGTGTGTCACGACGCAAAACTAGGTCACTAGGTCAAATATCTAGGTCACAGTGTAAACTCCATGTAAAACCTTGTTCACAGGACAACTGACACGAAATTAACTGTTTACTTGATAACTTGAGATCTGTTTTGAGTTAGCTACACATGTTAATTATTGTGTATGAAGGTCATGCTGAGACAGTACATGAATGACCTTGACCTCGTTTGTGGGGTCACAGTACAACATACATGAATTTTACTCTTCATTATAACTTGAGAAATACTTGAACGTTGATGTTGCACATGTAAGTGTTCTTCTATAAAGGTCAGACTTACTCAGAACATGGTGCCCTTGATCCTTTCCCAAGTTCATAGAGCTGCAAGTGTGATGAATGTCAAGATCAGCTGAGGCACGGGCTGTTCACACAGCCCTCTTGTTTCTGTCTATTGTGGCGGGGGACATAGATCCTTTGGATCACTGTGCACTTGTTAAACAGGTGTCTTTTGCAGACATCAAGGCGCCTCGCCACTGGTGATCCTGTGTGACGTTGTCTGACTTTACTTGAGGGATTTACCCTGCATTGAGGGGCATTTACATGAATTGGAAGATGTTCCTATTCCCTCCATGTGTTCCCACTGAACAGGGCTCGGCCATGTGTGATTGTGAACACATCTGTTCACAACTTAGGGTAATATACCCGATCATTAGGGATGATATACCCCATATCTCACTTCAAAATTCTTACTTTGACTTAGTGAGATGCTTTTCCAGCCTTGTAAAGATGATGCATTTTTTATCGAGTTAATTGATCCTGGCAAAGTTTTTCCTTTGGTAGAGATTGATTTTTTTTCAATCCATTCTTATGGGCGACTTACACTCTGGAGGGCAGAATGACCGCCCACCATCCGACTCTGGTAGTATCTCTACCCATTAGTAATCTATAGGTAATGTATTATGACGTAAATCTGTAAAATGTACTTAATTTTCATATTTATTAGTAATACTAACCTATAAACAACATAGAAGCCCACCCTGCCTCCGTGCATAAGTTCATTCTGGGATGTTGATGGCCCAAGAATAACTGAAGCATGAGGTCACGCCACGGGGTCAGTTGCCTGGTATAGATGGCACTGCAGCAGGCCCCATAGCGTGAGTAGCAGTCAGAATCTGAATTCTGGTGGTATCAAACTTTTTGAGGGACATGACCTGATAGGTGACTACCCATTGGTAGTCTATAGATAACTAATACTAATATGAAAATTAAGCAAATTTGGATAGACATGACCTAAGAGGTCATTACCCATAAGTTTTCTATAGGTAATGTATTATGACATAAATATGTTTATTTTTATCAGGACCAGTATCATTCACTCTGAGTATGAGACCATGATTGAAATATACCAGATCAATAGTTCTAAGAAATTCTGGATCTACCGCTGTACCATTTTCGTCTGCGTATCATGTGGACTTGTACATAGTGATATACAGTCATCTTAATGTGCACACTGAGTTATACACTTTGGTCACACCTTTCAAAATATCTCTCGCCATAAGCTAAAAACATTTTATATGCTAGTGCAGCACTATTGATTTAGTCTGTTGTAATTTATCATTGATACTTTAACAGGCGACGGATCGAAAAAAAACCCTCACAGACTAACACCACTTACACATATCAGCATTTTGTTCATTGAAGCTACCAAAGCTTTGCTTATCATCTCAAAATAAGCTTAATAATTTTGCCAAAAGCCAGACAAGGTGCATGTTAAAAAAGGGTGTCACTCAACAATGGAATCTTAACTCATTCCACCCTGATAGAAGACTGAGTCAACAGCTTTCCTTGGCGCGCTCTGGGCGCATTGCGCCCAGAGCGCGCCAAGGAAAGCTGTTGACCATGGGCATATAATTTGGAATGATCTTCCATGCAAGTTTCATCCAAAATATTGAAAAATAATCCCTAAATCAATAAAATACAATTAGCAGACGACATTTAGATATTAGCGGGAAAAAGCGTCATCAGGGTGGAATGAGTTAAGCTGGGTAAGATTGGTAGACATTTAAGAATGAATATGGTCAAGAAAACATTTGGAATATCTACTACGTGATTATCATATGTTCATCTGTAGGTTTATTCTCCGGCCGGATAGTCTACATCACATGGTAGTCTTCTATATTAAACTCATTTGGTTGCAGACTTTGTGGGGCAAGCGACGTGGAAAGGGGACTGAACAAATCACCTCGACAACCGAACACTGCAGTTCTGTTGAGCGCAGCTTTTTAGTAGTCACGGCTTGCTAACCCTGGCTGTATTTGCCGTATTAATTTGCACCATTAGGTAAAGTTCGATAAATTTGTGGGCACAGTTTTAAGCGAAAGACACTCAAGGGAAAATTTGGCCATTTCCAACTATATCTGAATTGCATTTCTTCATGATTGGGATTACAGAACCATTCTGAAGGATGTATGTGTACGATGAGCAACCTCGTGTGTCATGTATTTTTGATTAACACCCGGATTATGCGCCATAAGGGTGCCAAATGTGGCTTTATTTTGATCAGAAATCGTTCCTAAATCCTCTTTATTTCAAACTATTTAGCCAAAGAAGGGTCTTTTTGATGCAACACATTTACGCATATAACAGCCATATGTTTCATGCACATAATATACATTCGTCTTTGTGACTTCGGTTTGTTTTTCTGCAAAGGTAATTTCATCCTGTCTAGAAGGAAAGTCCATTGAACTGTTCACCTGAATCAATTATTTGAGAACTGGAATACACTGTGAGTTAGCAGCTGTAAATGTAGACCGCAAGACAGTGCGGTTTTTTTATTGGGGGGGGGGGGGGATTTCCTTACCTGGAAACTTAGGGGCAATTTTGTTGATATGAAATCGGCTACATACTGATCGCTGTCACTGATTGACGGAGTCATGTCTGGACCAAGCTGAGCTTGGGTGGTTATTAAAGATCGTTAAAGCCCTGGTCGATAGTGACCTGCAGTTTCGATGTTGTCTGTTTTCTCGTTTTCAACATCACGTAAGGTTGAAATTTCAGGCAGTGCTTGGAGCTACACCCAGAGGAAATCTAAATCACAAGCAGGACAACATGGCCTCGGCTGACACCCAAATCCTCAATGCTGTTTTGGCTAGCCCATTTTCCCTGAAAAGTGAATAATCCCTTTCCAAATGATTTGGTTGTAAACTCGAGTCATTCACTGTTACCAAGCCAACTTTGAATGCAGTGGCCTCTTTACTTTAACAGTGATCCAGGACAACAGGCTCGTAAGGCTCTTGTATACTGCAGATTTCTGAAGAAAGATCTTCTATGAGAATAAAGTTTTTTTGATAGCACTGCTGCTAGTGCGAACATTGGAAACACAAGTATGCATAAGATGCTTTGACGTGGGATGACCGTCTAATTCAATTGTAATCTCATTCTTTACCCAGAAAATAGAATCCGCTTTTCCAAAATATTTTTATGGGTCTATATTTACAACACCTGCTTCGTGGCGTTTTTCTTTTTTTACATCTTGGTTAATCATTTTATTCATGCTTAGAACGTTATTATTGCAATCGTTTTTTACATTGTGCACCTGACCACATTGTTGGGAGTGCTATCTGACATTAGTTTGCTGCTGCAACTAATGGCGTTTGAGTATCAAAGTTTTGCAAGTATGCTTTACAATGGCAAATTGACAAATGCCCTCGGAAGATTTTAGAGCTGCATTGGATGGATATTCTCTTACTTACAAAATGTCTGGGGCTCTCAAAAATTATATTACCCCATTCCACCTTAATAGAAGACCTAGTCAACAGCTTTGCTTGGCGCGCTCTGGGCGCATTGTGCCAAGAGCCCGCCAAAGAAAGATGTTGACCATGGGAATATAATTTGAAACGATTTTCCATGCAAGTTTCATCCAAAAGTTTGAAAAATAATCCCTAAATTAGTAAAATACAATTAGCAGACGACATTTAGATATTAGCGGGGAAAAGCGTCATTCAGGTGGAATGAGATTAAAAGATCACGTTCGCATTTATAAACTATCCAAAACGTGTAAAGTTGAACCTTTTGTTACAACCATTGAAAAACAGTAATAAAATTAAATAAAATAAAGTTTTGAGAAATAAAAAGTTCAATTCATTCCAATCTATAGTGTTGTATCTAATGAATAGACTCTGAATAGGGACTTGCGGTGAAGCTACAGCATTGTAGTGCAATGGATCAGTTACCTGGGTAATGATTTCTTGGTAGTATCCGGTTCCACCATTCAAGAACCGGATAACCGAAAAAGTAGCCGAATAAATCTATCTGCATTCCCGGAAAAGATCAGCAAGAAAAAATTGTTTTATCTGAGAAAACATCTTGCTGGTCTTATTTAACATGATTTTATGTATGTTAAATTATGCATTATGAATGATCAGAGAGACAAGCTTTGTCTGCGTTTGAACAAAGAGAAAGGTTAGTTTTGAATCCATAAAGAGGCTGTGTTTGTTGATTGAAAAAGGAAAGTGGATCGACATGCAAATCCCTGATTGAAACGAGGAAAGATAAGTTATGGCTGAGGCAAAAAGCCAGATTTAATCTGTCAAGAGCCTGGCATTATTTACCGGAGATTGCGATTCCATCACATGCAAGTAGTGTTCAAAATGCCAACAGTATTCCAGAGGATCCACGAGCAATGGGCTAAAACATGTTGACACTGTATATCCAGCAGAATGAAAACCATAGTATGCACAACGCAGACCATCGGACTCGAACCAATGGGAGCTTGATTCCACTTCAATCGAATTCAATGGGGTTACCAAGATCGGTCTCTACAACTTGATTATCATGTTACATAGCCTATGATAGTGCATGTGCTTATGAATATTTAAAAATGATAGAATTTGTTCTTATTTTTCATTGACTGTTCATTGTATAAGTACTGTCTGAGTGATCGAATGGTTGATTGCTTCATTGGTACCGCGTGAGTGTATGTGTGTGTGTGTGTGTGTGTGTGTTTTTTAAATCAAAACCGGGTAACACCTGGGCAGGTACCCTGGTATTGCTGTATACGAATTTCAGGTTCCCGGGTATTTAAAGGAAATACCCGACGACACACTAGTTGAATCTCATGATTGGACTGTGAATAGGTACGCGTGTTGAAACTAATGAACGGACTGTGAGTAGGGGCATGTGTTCAAATCTATCTCGAATGAATGGACTGAGATTAGGGATATGAGTTGTTTAATTTACACAACAGCCTTAAATAGCGAAGGTCAAATTCATATAGCCATCCTGAGAAATATACTGTATCTTTTTACTACATTGTTGGTCATTATCAGTGGAATGTGCATCGAAAGAAATATATTGTATAGGCCTCTTAAGGACAAGTAAGACACCAAAAATAAATCCCGCTTTAGTCAATCCTAGCTAAAAATGTATTTGCGTTAGGATACCATATCATATATGTGTGTAATCGTCACATTCCAAAGAATTTGTATGTCCTGTATCTGGGTGTCTATGATGTTAATTGTTGAATAAACAATTGAAAGTTGACCGCAAAGCAGCCATCCCATAAATGTCGATATAAGCCACCAATTATTTGTGATAAAACCATAATTACACTTGCATCTTAATCTTGAAATACTGGCAACAAAAAAACGACCCTGCAATTTTTTATGTTTGATTTCGTTTTTCTGTTATCCACCCCAAAGTTTGACGTTTCAATTTTCCCTTTGATTTTCAGGATGTTCATTTTCTTCATTTCACAGAAAAAGAACGAAGCAAAATATAGAAAATCGCTGAATCTTTTTTTCCAGTTCAGACATTACAGAACCAAAAGCCGTTAATCGGATTAAATTTCGCCCAGCCGTTTTCTTGGAATAACCATTCTTAGGTGGGGTTCTCGTCCTATTATCCTTTCTGAGAAAACAAGCTTCAAAGGCCTTTGATGTTGATTATTTGCCTCTGAAACAATACCATTTGCTCAAGTTGAGCTGATATTTGTACAAAACGTAGTAAACATCGACCCTTAGCATTAGGGCAGGTTGTCAATCAATTCTTGGCCAATCACACGAATAAAACAGCCTTTGAAGTACGGAAAATATTATTCAGTGATCTGTCAAACAGCGACAGCGACAGTCTGGTTTCAAAGTGTGACGTCATGGAGGTGGCCCTTCGGCCCCGTGACCTCATATCAAGCCTGGCAACGAAAGTTGTGTTGCCCTGCTTCGGCGGGCGGCCTTCGGTGGTCATTGCACGGATGGCGGGTTTGGTCTTCCGCCCCCTACTTCTTCATCCCGTTTTAGGGATAGTATTTTATTGTATTTACTCCTATCTATATACTCTATGTAGTTAGCTTGTTAGACTTGTCTGTACCCTTTACTTAGTTAGCAAGTCATTATTTTGTAGTTATTTTCTCAATGTGTTTCATTTCTCTTTCCAACCTGAGTTTTGTAACGCTATTTTGTGTGTTTTCTGTGCTGTTCATGCTTATTTCTATGTGTTTATTTGTACTTTTATTTCCTCATCCATGGGTTTCGATAAAAATATTATTATGTACATGGGTATTGTTGATTAAAGTGCCAATTTTGAAGGGACATCGTTTGACGATTCCCGCTCCTCTTGAACATTTAAAGTCTCCCTTCTTTAAAACGCAAAACAAGCAAGATAACTATAAAGTAAACCACCAAGGCTATGATATGTTAGCATGTTTGCATCTTTTCCCTGCCCACAAACATACTTTCGACATGCCGCCTTATTTTGCATTGCCGCCCTGATACCACTCTCCTTTTGCCACACGCCGTTGCTACCTGCAGCCACGTGACAGGCTGTTAAGTATGATTGACGGGTGGCATTGTTTCGTTTGGCGTCTGAAAACTCAAAAAAATGACACATGGACATTCGGATGTCCACATGCCTGTGTGGGTTTTGGCGTTTTTCTCGTATTTCTACTTTAGTCAAAAGCATGAAATTTTGACAACTAATAGAAAGGACATTCACCTTGTAAAAACCGTTCTAATCTCAAAATCGGCCAAGCAAAGGTTTTGGGTGTTTTACCTGTCCTTAAATTTCTAAAACATGGGATGATAGGATACTTTGTTCTTTCTTTGTGTAGTTAAGTAACTTACAATAAATCTACTAGAGCTTATTTTACGTACAGTCGCATTCCTAATTTTTTTGTAGGTTAAAAGGTTCCAGAATATCTATGGATAGAGGATGTCAGTGAAAACATGCGCACTTATACTCTGGTTTTGTTACCCTCTGTTGATAAAAAATACACTGATTTGGATGGAGAAAACAACAAATAAATGACAAATAAAAAATGAGTAACAAATGACATTTACAATATCGTACACTTTTCAGTAATTTGTAATTTGAAAAAAAGGCCGTATTCTTGTGAGTTGGTGTTTAGCTCTAATGTGGTTAAAAAGAGGAATATCAATGTTTCCGGGTATTCATATACGTACTGACCTGCCGATGTAGAGATTAAAGGCAGCATACATGTCGGTAGCGCGGGTCACAAAATACATCTGCAGAATGAATACAACTGATATTTACATCCGCCAGCATTCAAAGTTCTTTGACAATCTTGGGACAAAATGTCAGCTGTGGAATCCATTTGAATCTTGAAATAAGTTGATATAAAGTTGCGCGTATTGTTAGTGCTACTTTAAGGTTTTGATGCTGCATACATAAATCATAAAGTCATTCTACCGAATAGATATATGAATAATTTATGCCAAGCTATTAACATAATATTTCAGTTTTTGAATACGCAGTAAACATATTTTTAGACAGTGAATATGGAAAAGGAATGTCTTTCAAACGGGTGCACCTGCGTTGGCGGATGATTGAAAGCTCAGATGAATACATTTTTGGCATATTGAAAACAAAATTTATTAAACCTACAGTCAGTAGCCGGTGTGAATGAAAAGTTAAAAAAACAAATGAGTAAAATTATATATCGGTGGCATGACTGAGTGATAGCTGACATGTGAACTGAAAGCACCCATAAGGATCGTAATAATGATGGAAATCACAGGTGTCCACGGCTGTGCTTAATTAGGGGATTTTGTTCCCGGCATGTCCCATTCGTGGTGTTTACTGACAAGTCAATTAATAAACGCACAATTTAACAAGAAGAAAAATGCAGCTGACCTCAACGTATCACAGTTGACTGGTGCAGCCAGAGAGTATTAAATCACAGTATTCACAATTCGCTGCAAAGTTGCTAAACAGTTCGTAAAGAGCGAACTACACGGAATTGACCTTAAAACGAAGCAGGCCCATATGAATATGTCTCATCAATCTTATACTCATGTGTCAGAAGTGTACCCATTCACAGGACAAAATATTTCTACCTCATCTACCGCGGTAATAAATAATAATAACGTTAAAGCGACACTTGAAGAAAATCTCTGCAACTACAGGCTGTCAATGAAAAGTCTTATCATCGACATGAGGAATGTCCGGGCTTGGGTAGCTTTTGGTGAGATCTTGACGCGGACGTTTGTCCAAGAAATGGACCCCATTTCCTTTCGTATGCAAAACGTCGTTTCTTGGATTGACCTTACAAATTGATTGAATTGTTGCCATGGCTCTGTCGCTTGAGCTTACAGGACAAGTAAATTGCATCGAGGGAAACGTGCGGCCAAATATACACTTCACCGCTGCAACCTTGAGACCTTGGCAAGTCTCTGCACTGCGTCTTATATCGTAACAGAGAGGTGTTGTTTGGTCATCAATCCGCTTGAAACTGTTATAATCATCATGGCACGACAGTTTAAACGGGGCAAATGTAAATACCAAATGACGGCTGGGAGCGTAACAAGAAGGCAAACACGTGCTCGGATGCTAATGTACGTCCGAATGCAGGGGCCTATACTCTAAATTGCAGGCAGGGAACTTATTAAGATTTGCAGGATTCATGAGGAAAGAAAAGGGTAAACTCTTATTTGCTATTTACTCTAATAATCAACGATCGTGCTATTTTCTTAATTGTTAACTGTTTTATGGCCAATTTCGACAAAAGCGAATGTGGCCGGAATTGACATAACGATACCGAATTCACATTCTCTGTAAATCTACCCTTCATCCAAGTGTCAGCATGCCTACAGCTGCACAGACCATAAGACTGGGGCAAGTCGACAGCTTTTCCTTGGCGCACTTTGGGTGTGTTGCGCCCAAAGCGCGCCCAAGAATGTTGTTTACTCAACCAAAACTTGGCACCGACAATTAAAAAAAAACAAAGCAAAACGAAACAAAACCAAAAAAAAAAAAAGCAAAAACAAAAACCAAAAAACAAAAAAAAAACAAAACAAAACAAAACAAAACAAAACAAAACAAAACAAAAAAAACCCCAGAACGAGAACGTATACAAAAGTTTGACTTAAATTACGAAGACATACGCACGCTTTTGTTCGTAACTGATGGTACTCGAACCTATGACCTCATGAACATAAAACATACGATAATATACATGAAAAAAAGGCCTGTCTGAAAGGCGCCATGCCATCTGATTAAAAGGGCACCCCCCACGCCCCAGTAATCTTCAACACCGCTACGTACGTCAAATGGCGTATGCAACATAGTTATCCTCCATTACCAATATCGGCCATCTAAAGTAATCGGGCTTACCCAACAACTTAGCTACGAGTATGCAAGTGTGGTATTAAGCTGGTGAAAATGCATAAGTCTGATTCAGTGGTGCTGCAAATTGTGTCGGTCAAGGCTTGGGCTGATGTGACGTGTACAATGGCCACTCGTCGATGGTCAGGCATAAGTGACATGAAATCGGCGGAGTGGCTTGTTGATGATATTCATATGGAGGGACCGCATCATCGAACCCTTTCCCGTTCAAATCGTCCTAAAGCGCCCAGGGGTAAATTGTCGTCTGCCTCGACATTTTTACTTAATTTTCTCGTCACTGGAAACCATTTGTGCTGAGATTTGTATGTAAGACCATTTATGATGGCACGACCTAGGTAACAGCTTTCCTTGGCGCGGGTTGGACGCAATCAATGCTTCCTACTTGCGCCAAGGACAGCTATTGACTGAGGCGTACTCTGACCATGAATACGTGAATATTAAAGTTTGGTCATATTGACACAACAACATATCAAAGTAAAGTGACGAAAGACTGATGGCGATAATAGCAATAATAGAATTGACCGTTGTACAAAATTAGTTGGACTCGGACCAAGAGCGAAAATAGCGAATTCATTAACCACTTTTTAAATCTATGGAAATGGACCCATACCATTAAAAACCGGAATAGCTTCCTATTGGAGATTTTTACGGTAATAAGTCACTTCTCGGGGAGGGAGGGAGGGAGAGAGAGAGAGAGAGAGAGAGAGAGAGAGAGAGAGAGAGAGAGAGAGAGAGAGAGAGAGAGAGAGAGAGAGAGAGAGAGAGAGAGGTTTCTAAGAATAAACACAGTCCGTACTTAAAAGGTTTGCGTTAAACGAATGAAGCACAAAATAACATCATGGGCGTTGAAGCCACAGTGACTGGATATAACTGTCGTTGCATCAACCTCTAGCGGAGTCATATAATCAGCCAATTGTAACTGCCAGCAAGAAAAGCAGATTACGAGAGAAATGTAATGGTAACAAAAATGTAGGCTTAACTCTTTCAGTGTTGACTGCGACAAAAGGACGAATTATTTAAAACGAGCTGCCCTGAATTATAACAATGGTGCTAGATTCACATTCCTTGTCCAATGACCTTTCATTCAAGTAGTGGCATGCCTACGATTACATAAGATAGGCCTATAATTGTCCAGGTCGACAGATTTCCACGACGCCCTTTTTGGTGCAGTGCGCTCAAAGCGGCTCGCGGAAAACTGTTGACTCAGTCCGAATCGTGGCACTGAAAGAGTTACAATCCGCATGTTTTACTTGATATGATTACGCATCCGATTGGCGTGGAGCAAGGAACCATTATGCAACACACCAGACGTCTATGAATCTGTAATTACGCATAGCGAACCTTTGTGTTCCAAAATAGTTCTATAATTCGAGGAATTCAGTCTGACTGTTTATGATGAAAATCTTAACTGCACGTACAAATCGTTGTTAGCTTCTTGATCTAAAATCCAGATAAGATGATAAATGCGAAATAATCATCCTTTTTAACATATTTCAGGAAAGCTATATGCTTCTGAATATATCAAGTGCGCCCACATATAAGCTATGGCTGGGTTTTTTGACGCTAAACTTGGGAAAAATAACAGGGCCAAACAATGCGAACAGACAACAGTTTTATGCACACTGAACCAGGAGCGCTGTGTTGGCAAACATGTCCTCAGTTTATGTTGTTGTATACGCAGTTATCCCAAGACATTTAACAGTATTCTGACTACCTCTCCTCACATAAACGGCAGCAAATTGTTGTTAAAGCGTGAAAGTCGAAGGCAACGGTGTTTCATGAATTAAAAAATGATGATGATGACGATGTTGAAGATATGTTAGTTTTTTCATCTTGCACAAAGCGGGACATACATATACGACATTAACAAACATTTCTCATGACTTGACACATCTATAGTTGCAGTTTGAACGGAACTTTGTATTTTTGTTTCTATTTTTTTTAGCAGAGCAAGCAAGTTAAATTGATAAAACGGTTGAAGTGAGTATTATTTTGTATTTAAAAATACCAAACAATTTTAAGAGTGCAATATGCCTGACAGACAATAGGGTCTGATTCCAAACACAAACTAAAACATATTTGGTTGTTTGAATCAAACGAACATAACTGAAGACATTTGCTTGTGCAAGATTGCCTCTGAATTTGATTTCAGATGCAAAGAGACCCCTGGAACCCTCAGATTCAAAGACAAAATCCCTACCCCAAAACCTTAAAATACCCCCAAACAAAACATAAGCCACTTCCTGATTTCGTAAATGAGCATCTGAGCTGAAACCAACTGCAAGAGTATTCCGTCGATACTAATGGGTCCCAATGTAAAAGTTCAATGCTTGAAAATTCATTTGCGAAGAAAATCATTACCTGCTTAACAGTAACAAGTAAAGGCTCAATATGTAGGTCCTCTGTGCTTTGTTCAGATAGCCTCGTAACACATATATGTGTATTGCTTTTTCGTGTATCTTGTTTGGAGTATCCGAAGGGAAAAAAAAAGCTAGTCGAAGGACACAAGGTATTAACTTCTGCTAAGGGTTATCAATTGAAACGGACAATGGGACTGAAGAGTATTCGGAAAATCCTACAATCTTTATTCATGACATTGAGAAATAAGAACTCCCTACATGACAAAGTTTTTACTAACCGGAAACTCCAAACTATTTGTACCACCCTAAAAAAATGATGATTGTACGTTCAACAATTCAATTACTTTGAAGATCATTGGGTAAGGTTGCATTCACGAAGCATGTCAAGTGAAAAATTATTTACCGCTTATGAGCACAACCTATAAGCATATCTTCTGAGTTTGCGTTCTTTTGTGGGTGTTCTCGTTAAAGAGTTTGTTCTTCAAACCTGGTAGCATTAATCAAGAGGTATAGTTCACTAACCTTGTCTTGTTCGCCGGCGGGACGTATCTAAAGTACATGGTTATCAGGGGCTTCTGCTTGCTATCATACAGATGGTTAGCACGCTGTTGAAGGCACAATGTATACTCCACAGCTTGCGGAACACATAGAAACTTGCATGGGTATATCGCCCTTCTGAAAACAGACCAAGACACGTGCGTCAATGAAACAGACGCCGTGAGATTGACATTTGTCCCATCGTATTCATGTAAAGCAGTTGCGGCAGCGATCCTCTCCTGCGACAGCAGATCCCAGAAACGACCACACGCCGCGCCTCTACTTCGATATCTGTATGGACGACCACAGCGCAGCGCCCCTAAAGTACTCAACCTGTTACGAGAAGTACGAGCGTTCTCAACGAGAAGCGCTCATGCCACACAACTGAATGAATTGCGAGTAATGCATATCCAGCATATTCGTGTGACAGCCATGGGCTGGAGACTCTCTTTTACCTTTCGCTGAAGCATACTGGTACCTTGTGAAAATTGAAAAATATTCATGACTGAGTTCCAATATGAACATGTGTGTGTGTGTGTGAAGCTGTTTCACTTTGAGCAAAAACACATGGCACTTCGCTCTAACAGAAGATAAACAAGAAAGCCCTGGAAGGCATGATTGGTGCTCTCGATCAGTAACACAATAGAGGGGGTGTTATGGAGGTGTATCATAAAGTAGGAAGCAGCTTAGCTTTGACGGGATGAAGAAAGGTCCTGCTCTTATTTCATGGCTTAAAAATATTTTCACAGGCAAGCGGCAACTAATCTTTTGCAAAGCGCAAAGTCCCATGTTTCATGATTAACAACTAAAATGGCAGACAATTTTAAATTCTAATTACGATAACACAAAAAATAACCCTTGTTCCCCTCCCAGGGATCTGTTATCATCAAGCAGAAGAAAATAAAGTCTTATAGACAATGACTCTTGCAAGGTTTTCAATAATTGAAAGCGATTTTAAGGCCTATAGCATATCGACCACGGTATATCAGTAATATTGAAATATTTAATTCTATCTGTCAGGTCTCCTTTGAGCAGCAGTCTTTTAGAGCTGTATCACGGAAATGATCACATGACATTTACAACAGCGCCTTTAACCCTTCATCGGTCGCGAGTGAGTATAAGGCAACGGTTTTATGCGGTGCGGTTTGAGCGTTGTTGAAGTACCCAGAGAGCCTTTGAGTGCTATTAAAGCGCCCGAAGCGTAGTGGCACAACGCTGCTCACTGTGGGATTGTTAATAGTCTATCGAGGTGCTTTTCTCGCGTGCATTCAAAAGTTTTGGTGACAGCTGAAGAAAAAAGACAGAATTAAAAAAGGTAAGGAAGAAAGACGGAAAGACAAAAAGAGAAAAAGAAAGAAAGAAAGAAAAAAGAAAGAAACAAAGAAAGAAAAAAACAGATCACGTTTGATGTGACATTCCATTATATTTTCGTGGCAAATATTGGCTCGTTTGGTGCCCCACGCAATTGACATGTTGTCAGTGTCAGTTTCGACCATCTATTTTATTATACCACTCCATCCCCCCTTCTATGTGACAGAATATTATTCCTAGTAATTTTGAGTGCAGTCTGCCCATTGATTTGATTTGATTTAAACACATGTATTTTATCTGGATCGCCTAATAGTATAATACAGTACAAATAATACAGGTTCTCCAGTGCATGAAGAAAGACAGGGGTGTATACACACGACCCACAGGACAGGACACAGAAACGAAATAAACCGAAGACTACCAATAATAGATATTGTCATACGGAATGAAGCAAATAGTGAAAATTTCTAGTAATTATGATTATGCATTCTAAACATTTCATGGAATAACATGGGCTTAAAATGAAATCCTCTGGTTCGAAAAATATTTCGTTACACAGTATTACCATCGTTCGGCAAAATGTCGCTGGATAAATGTGTAATTAGCGAAGGATTTACCACGTGGATTTACACCGGGTGTGTGCACACGGCAGATTAAAACAGGTCATTCCCTTGGGTTACATAACGGGGCATTTCAGAAAAAACAATGGTGAACATTTTAGCACGGATGTGAACATTACTACAATTCGCATGTTGTTGAAGGAAAAGCAATAATTTTGTGAAGATGGAAATTTACGACAGATCATTGCAGCACAATTGTGTGTGACATATATTTGGAAATCCATCACCATGTTCTTAGTACACAGGTAAAGGGTCAACACCCCCCACCCCATTTTGTTTTCTTCAAATTGTTCTTGAAATGACTCTGGTATAAATCGACTGGTAAAATTTCCAAAGTCTTACAGATGACGGGAAAAAAGAGTTTCTGAAACGCAGATTTTTATATTTTATTTGTCGTAAGTTGAAACTATTTCGTATCATACTCTCCTTACGTTGCGATGTCATATAAATAAGAAGGTACTAGCCTGTGGACCATTTTATAAAACAGGAGAAGTTAAAATATTTTCTTCACGTAGCCAAGTTATGCCAACTCAGTTACGTTAATAAAAGGACACGAGGAGTGTGCCTCACTGCGCCAGTGTAGATCCATAGGGCAACGTATCTAACAGAATCAAGAGACTCAGCTGGACCAGCAGTACAATTGTCAAGAATCACATATCCATATTATAAAATTGGTCGAATCATAGTTGCGCATAATTGAATGAGAGCTTTGCTGGATAGTTTAAATTTAAGACTACGCAGTGATGCCAAGCGCTTATTAGTCCTGGTTTACAATGTGGGTGATGTGAGCATCCCGTTGTAAATCATTAGAGAGGGTTATGCCCAAGTGGGTGTGGTTACTTGATTGAGGTATTGGGATGCCCTCCATATGCAAAGGAAGGTGATCAGGCTTCTGGCCTTTGGACGAGAATACTGAGGAAACAGATTTTTAAGGTGTTGAATTTAACTTTGCGGATTCGACCACAGGGTCCACGAGCAGAATGATAGTCCTAATATTCTGGTATATACGAACTCATAGAAACTGACCACCAAAGATAATGTCTTCCTAAAATACTGATTAGGGTTAGAAGGGAGAAAACAAAACTTGGTGCCCCCAGATGCTGCTCTCTGTTTTTACAACTTCTGTTGCCCCGACACACATAATCCATATACCAAAAGGTTCATCACAATCCACTCTATCGATCGCTTCCGAATGATTGAGTTGGCTGACGAATTTTAGCCATTATACCTGGTTGTCTCGGTGTATTGGACCCCACTAACCAATTTTCATGAGATCAGTGTCACTCCTGCGTGCTGAGGGATGTAGATCATGAGTAATTTCTAAAATATTAGTATCGTCAGCAAAAAGTTTTATCTCACAAGATATGTCTTCAGTAGTATCATTACTATACACTAAAAACAAAAAGTTGACCAAGGATCGATCCTTTGGGAATACCAGTTTCAACCGGGAGCCAATTGGAGGACTGGACACCGACATAATCTCTCCGAAAATACTTTGGCAAATAACATTTTCTCAAACCTATAAGAGGGTCTTCAATGTCCATATTGTTTCAATTTAAAGATGAGTCCCTCATGCCAAACTCGATCAAACCACCTTAGAGATATGCAGAAATACCATGTGTGCTTTATGTCTAAGTTCGAGTCCAATGTAAATACCAAGGAGTATCTTAGTTGGGTAATGATAGAATCATTCGCTTTAAAGCCGGCATTTTTAGGGGTCAAAAGTTCATACCGCATGAGGTACTCACATAATACATAATAAATCAGACATTCAAATACTTTCGAAACAATACACTGTAGTGAACTCGTGCGGTAATTTTCTTTGATTTGCTTGTCATTTGTTTTAAAGACGGGGCAAACATTAGATATTTTCTCCAAAGATCAGGAAAGCAGGTTGAAGAAAGACAGAGGTTAAACAGTTATGTTAAAGGAAGAGTAGTACCTAGCCTTGCGTTTTTGAAATAAAACATTCCTAATGCCACCAGGACTCAATGCTGAGTTGGCCCTGAAAAAATTGAAGTACTTTCAAAACATGCATCATTCTCATTGATGTGAGACATGGTTTAATAGGTGTGTTTCAGTTCGAAAAGTGAACACGGGTAATGATAGAGGTTCAGTCTCTTCTGGGATTATACACTGGTTCGCAAAATACCTATTAAAGATATTACATGTGTGCGCATTGCTAGTGAACACATGACCATTGCGAGAAGAGGAGGAATAGATCGGTGAATTTTGGAAACAAGAAAACATTTACTCGATTCCGCAATCTCTTAGGATTTATGTCATTTTAGTCAAGTTGGAACATTATGGGTGTTATTATGAGCATTCTTTGCATTACCTTTCCTTCGGTTAACTGGGTCAAAAGCTAGCTGAAAATTTTTTCGGCAACTCTATCATATGTATGTCAATAAATTACAAAGGGAAAGAGATTTAATTCTGCCATAAACGGGATGTGGGGTTATGTTTAATTTCGGACATTTTTGCTCTAAAAAGAATATTGTAGTAGATACAATATTCACTTTGTTTATAAATTAAGCATGAATATTATGGCAGTCAATGACTCCGACCAATCGACTGATAGAAATAAATTACACAAATGTGTGAAGCTAAAATTGCTTCGCTTATTACAGCCACGTCCGTTGGAGGTCCGGATACAAATATTACCTTGAGAAAGCCAATAAAAAAAAAACAACTTAAATTTTACGAATTTAGCAAATAAAATCTTCGAGATTAACAATTTGATATGCATTGGAGTTATGAGCTCCATGATATGACTGTTTGGAATCTGTCAAATTGTTTTTGCTGGCGTTTGTTTTGAATTGATAAACGTCTTGTTCGATTTTGAGTTTGTATGCTAAAGTTACTTCTGACTTGACAAAAAACATACGCTGACAATCAGTGCAAAAGAAATTCCCACATGAAATTTGAATTATGTTGCACTTGTATGATGCTAAGCACGATCCTATGACTTGTCTGTTTGAATTGCAACATAAATAAACGTTCGTACGCTCGGTCATTTACTTGTATGACAAGTGTACGGCATTACCACATTTCTTAGAAACTTGTGGACTCATTTTATTGTGGTTGGTAATGAGTTAAAAGGAAAGGGTAGAAAATATGCACGGCTGCAACTTGCCGACTCACGGATTGGAACCCTGTAATATCAGACGTGAACACCAAAGGCTCTAATTTCTACGGATCAGAAGCCATTTTCATTTTTAATTTTCTCAAATGAATATATGTAAAATGTTTCTGAACAGGCTTGGCACCCCAGGGATGAGCTACTTAGCGACCAGCCGACACACAGCAGGGTCAAGCGAGCCCGCTGTGCCCCCGTTGTAAAGGTTAGTTCTCCCAATAACAATAACAATGACAATGATGATGATGATGATGATGATGATGATGATGATGATGATAATGATGATGATAATCCTTAGATTTTAGATCATCAGCATAAAATGCTTTGCACAACATTTCTCGGTATTCTGATGGATGAGTTTCGCCCGTTTCATATTTTGTCGGAATGCATTAGTACTTTATCTGTCAAGTCTTTAAGAACTGTTACTTTTTACGCCTTCCTCTATCCAGTCACATCAATGAAAAATCTGTACCGTAGGTGTTCAATTACCCACGCCCACCATTCATATAGGCCAGTAACTAGTTTCATTGAAACCGCCAGGAGGCCATGCAGTAGTTAATAGCTTCTACCATGCCACAGGACAGGAACGACTGAGTTTGCAGACTTACCAGGCGTGCTCTGAATGCCATCGGACCAACCTCAGTACCCAGAGACATATCAACCCCATAAGCTTCGTCTCATGACTGCATTCGAAATATATTTTCAAAGCGCAAAGTTAACGGAAAAGACAAAACTGACCAAATTTGAAATTGTCTTCATATTTATCGACAGATATTTCTATGAGAGTGTTAACTGAAATGCTCCCAGATAGGTAACACCAGTCGACCTTCGCAAGAAAAAAAAATATATATATGGAAATAATACACAGGGTTCAATTCGTAAGGTTAAGGTTTTTGACATATCTGACAAACAGTTGGGATTAGATTGTAGACATTGCTTGCATGCAAGACCGTTTGAGCTCCATGTTAAGACAGTGGTTGGTCTGAAATAGAATGAGTACCTCCAAAAATATCATGCACTTCACCATTATATGGTGATGCCAAATGACGTCAAACTGGCAAGGAACAAATCAACTGTTGATCAGTTCTTTCAGCACGAAAGATAACGTTTCCTCTATTTCATCCCTTAATGACCATTATTTGCAATAGGAAGACTGATATTCCAAACCTAAAAAAACCCCTTCAAACGATCCATAACTCTTTCAGTGCCAATTGCGACTTACGTCGAACTACTTAACACGGACTGCCCCGACTCATACTGAGGATGTTTGATCCATGTTCCTTGTAAAAAGACCTTTCATTCAAGTACCAGCATGCTTGCATTTACATAGCATAGCAGCGGCCGACGACAGTTACAGGTTACAGGTTTGCCCGAATTCACTTAAAATCTTGTTACGAAAAATTATGTTTTGACAACATGTTTTTGACTTAAATGCTAATGACTTTCATTCTTTTCTGATCTGCCTAGGTACACATTTACTTAATATCAAAATATTACTCAAATGTCACAAACCTGACCCATTATGTTGAAACATCGACTCAGTGTTGGCAGTCAAAAAAGGCTTTATTGTTCGGAGACTTTCATAGTGGGGATTAGGTGTCATTATTGGGTTTGGTTTACATTTCTGGTCAGGATGGTCAATATTGCGTTACTTTTTAGGATTTCCCTCGGCTTTTACAGGTGGTCTAGCTGCAGCTGTTTATTTTTCCATCACTGGGCCTGAATTTAATGCCCCAGTGTGTTTTTACTTTAGTTATACACGGGCAGGTAGTTTAACTAAGATAAGCTATCCAGCTAGAAACGGTACATACTGGTTTAGGGGTAAGTCAAATTGTCCTTATCTGAACTTGTACGATACAAATTAAGTAATGTTTGGTTTGACAGGCATTCTTCATTCATAATGAAGCTCCGCATTTATAAGCAAAACTTCACGCATTTAGCTAGTTCACCATTTGCCACGTTCATATTTATTCATTATTATGTGGGTTGTCTTTGCTGAATATTTTACTTAGACAAGGAGCAGCCACTCAGAGAGACGTGTACGGGGATAGGCTCCGAAACATGTTCCGAGTGTTTAACCCCTCAAGACCCTATAATATATTTGGGCTAATACAGCCTATATTAAAATTCTACAGAGGAACGTGCGGAATATGAACAATAGTATTTCCATATGTATACATGTTAGACAGTGACAGGCTATCTTATGCAGAGTAAAGAGTTTGGACTGTGGAATAGCGTAATAGCCACTAGGAGGTGATTCTGGACAAAAAGACATAAATACAATTATAGTATATAATAGTCCAGGTCACCAGCTCGCTCTGGCCGCATTGCGCAGGAACGCTGTTTACTCAGACCAAAATGTGGCATTGAGAGAGATAAAACACTATATGACTAATCGAATGCAAAGTGAGCCGCGTATGACTTGACGCAAATTGAATAAGCCGAGCATTGTTTGACAAGAAATCGGCTTAATGGGAGACATTCATATTTAACTGCGATCCTGCTCACTTCCTGTGTTGCCGGGGCAACAGACTGATGTTTCCACCATGATCAGGGCAGATTTCTATAATATATTACATTAACATCCATAAATAACACCTTTTCAACCAAAAGAGAGCCCATTTCTAATCAAATAAGGCATCTTTTATGTTTCAAATTTACATTAATACATTTGCTACAGATTATTGTGTGTTTGTTTTGTTCATTTTGTTGAGAAAGTACTTTTGACCATGCTAAATACATGGAGCTGTCCTGATGCAGGTGGCTCCCTCTTTTGCTCAATAGGTGTTAGAGAAGGACCGCATTTAGATATGAAACATCCTATTTGCACTTTTATCTGCAATATGAAAATCAATTATATGGCCCAGTTGAGAACATCCAAGTGCAGTTAGCTTTTTAAACTATTTTGGTTATGGAAAAAGAATAAGAGAATAAGTCTCGTCTGCAATTTCCATTTAAATATCTTCTATAAATGCAAAACATAGAAAGCAAAAACATTGAAGCAGACGATTTCTGACATCTGCGCCTTTCAACACTTTATAGCGGGAAATGGTTGGAAAATGCAGAGAAAAACAAATGGCAGAAAATTGTGAGTAAACACCGATATCTCAGTTGTTTTTCACCTTGTGAAGTAGAATGACGAATTCCATTTGTAATCAGTTTCGCTTTCTGTTCAGCCAGACATTTCAGATCAAACCGAAAAACTTATATGCATGGTTGATATACCTTCAAACAAAGATCGTTCTTCCGGATTAAATCATGCCATTAACAGCTAAACCGCAGAATGTTGAAAATGAATTAAAATATTTCCACAGAAGTATCGTGACAACACAAAGAATGTCAAGGATACCTTTTGAAATCTAAAGTTGTGCATGTGTGTCCTCTTGAAATGTGTCAAATTGGTATCCGGATCGTCACTTTAGATTGAACCGGGCCACGTTTACTGTCTGGGTTGTTTTTTTTTTTACGTATGAGGGAAATGTGGGAAAATGTAATATTCGTCTGCAGTAGAAATAATAAAATTTGTCTGAATATTTCTTCATTGGTAGCAGAAGTGTGGTGAAAAATACCAGAAGCTTGTGTGTTAGACAATATAGACTTCGATTAGACGCATGATGAAAACCGAAAGCCGTGCATAGTTCGAAAAATCTAATAGATTATTACACAAAATGAGATCAAATAAATAAATCATATCCGCACAAACATCAAAGCTGGTAGGCCTGTTTGGAAAATTGAACTGTCTAGTAAAATTGGTGAATCTCCATCCTCACTTGCGCACACCGAATCAAAACTAGTGGAAAATTGAAAACGCACTTATGTATGTATGTATGTATGTATGTATGTATGTATGTATGTGTATGTATGTATATATATATGTATGTATGTATGTATGCATTCATACATGCATGCATGTATGTATGTATGTATGTTAGCATGTATTCATGTATGTATGTATGTATGTATGTTAGTATGTATGTATGTATGTATGTATGTATGTATGTATGTATTTGCACAGACGGGGGAGGATAGGGAGGTTGGAGAGGATAATATCTTGTGTGGACCTACTTTAGTGGGCACTTTGATGTCCATCCATGCTTAAGCACATAGTGTAGTACAAATAAAAACCTTAAACTATGTGTAGACTACTTATGCAAAGTCCGACGCCTGTTGCCACACAAAATTTGATTGAGCCAGACACTATTTTTCGACAGGAATTGAAGGCTATGTGTACTCAGAGAAACCTACATGGCTATTCCACACAGCAAAAGATGAAGTCAAACACTCACCTACGCTCAACTGTTATCGAAGGTTATGTGTACTTCTGGAAATTGTATCATCCGTTCCATACAGGACTAAATTACACCGACAACTGTCCTCCAAGAAGGTCCATGACGTATCGACAAAAAAAAAAAAAAAAAAAAAATCAATCAGTAAAGCAATTATTTTAATGTGTATATACAACGGACACTAACCATTTTCATAAAAGACGTTTCAAATTAAAAAAGTATATCTCTGTTGCAGTGTTTTCCGTCTGAGGGACTCTTATGAGGCAGGACTACCCGGGCAGGACTGATTTCCGATTTGCCGGCAACTCGAGTCTGATATATCCATTATGTTAGAGTTGAAAAACAAACTATCAATCTGCTTGCTGGACTTCTTGACAGCATCTTAATATTTGTGTGTGTAGTTTAAATAAAACCCACTGTGCTGCCCGAAATATTGGTGTACATACATCGATCTCCATGTTATTACGCACAACAGGGAAACGTGCACCGGTTAAACGACATGTTGAATATTGTCTCACTGTTTTTCCGTTGTAGAATTATTTAAATGAAATGAAACGAAAGCTTGACAAAGTGAATTGAGTACAATCGGTTTTTCGCATAATATTTATACATTTTCTTTGATCTACTTTCGACTAATGCAATCTCTAACAATCCAATAAATGAATATTATTATAAGATTATTCATAAAGAGAGCTTTAATTTAAGTGCAACATCGTAATCAGCCGTTATTAATTTTTTCTGTATTCTCTCGAAGCTTATGCTGCTTTTGTTGCACGGCAGCTCATGTCTAGCTGTCATATGGTGCAAATCCTCCACTGACCGAGTGCTTAAAAGGGCAAGAGATAGGGGCGGGAGTTGACGAATAACACAGACAAAATAATGCTATGGCAGTTCCCAATGAAACATGATGAAAAGGTACATTTCGCAATTTACGGGACAAAATCCTTATTTACATTGCATGATTTATTGAAGTGTCAATTGACAGTGCACAATTAATTGAAATGCCGGAGCACTTTTCATGAGTAATGGGATTTTCAAGGTTCATGGAATTTATTTCTTTGCTCCACGTTTCACGCCCAATAATGAAAAAAAGAAGCCTGGATCACAATTCACGAAAAAGGTCCTCCCTCCCTTCTCAACTGCTGTAGTGTGGAATAAGTTGGAATACATTTAGTTGTCCTTCGTGTAGGTTAAGGACTAACTAATTTTCTGTTGCCACGCCATCCTTTAAAAACTACATTTTTGGACAGCCAAAATGTATCAAAATGAAATAAAGGACAGTTTACATGGTAAGTGAGGGATCTGACACGGTCCGTGTGACTAGTGGTCTAATATATGCGTCAATGGGGCCTTCGATGTGTCGAATGGACACATGGTGTTGGTTGGACACAGCATTGTGAGTAAATCGCAGTAAATCTATCGATTCATCGTCGGAAATAGTATTTCAACTAATCATATGGCATATGCTGCTCAGGTAGTAATATTATCGATATGGATGGACTTGAGCTGTGTAATTTTGGTTATATTTTAAGATTTCACCCTGAGTCAGGGCTTTGGAGAGAGTCACTGTCTTCCAACTGTAAAGTGTGTACCATTTACAGGCAACATGGAGGCACATTTTGACGAGTTCAAACACTAGAACTTCGATCACGACAAACACATATTTTCTGGTGGAAGTGGAAAGGGCTGATTAGAGAAGGAAGCAAACCAAACTACAACCCATCACGATCTGGCTGGTTACACTTGCAAAAACAAAACAAAACAAAACAAAACAAAAAAAACAAAAAAAAAAAAAAAAAAACACAAAAAAACAAAACAAAAAAAACAAAAAAACCCCCACATCATTATAACAAGATAAAGTTTTACGTCAAGAGTTGAAGCGGATCGAAAGTTGAATTGCTGAGAGTTGCATGACTGACCATTGGTCCTTATTCGAAGGCGACTCGAATGTGTGTAGGACCTGCGACACTGAATGCTGATGTCCAGATCAAGTGTAGCATTAACTGTAAACCGGTCCCATCTGCGGTGAATATGGGTCACGGGAGACCCTTTTTACAGAGGAAGGCAGGAGCATGGGCAGTCAGCTAGCGAGAGGGGGTGTTACGACACCTGATAGTTACACCAGCAACAATAACACACAACACTGCTGGCTGCGGAAGAGATGATCTCCTTCCCACCCTAGAACTGCTGAGCGTTGCAACTAAGGACGTCCCTTTTTGAGAGGCCATACCGCGATGGCGTGACAGGCACATTTTGCAATAACCCCTTTCTGAAAGATCGCAAGGGACAATTCTGTCTAGTCATGTCAGGGGAAAACAGAAACTCCATCAAGAAATGGGAGTTCTACCTGGAAGTGTAACCCCATTAGCACTGCTTCATTACAAACTGTGCAGCATACGTTTTATATGATTGATTAATTGCTGACAAATAAAAAAATCAATTGCCGAACTTCCACCCCATGAATTCCAATGAAACAATATTAATTACTTGCGTAGATTTATTCAAATTTGTGGCACGTTGTGGGCACATTTTAGAACAACTTGAACTGGTGGATTAGACCAAATTCATAGAAGTTAATTATTGATGTTAATTAAACTCCGAAATTACGGAATCACCCATAAAGAACTTGACTGTTTTAATTGCTATCTATCAAGCAGAAATAAGCAGACTCTGTCAAATGGCACATTATAACAGTCTAAAGAGATTACATATGGGGTCCCAAAGGGTCTATCCTTGGGCCGCTCCTCTTTATACTATACAGAAATGATTTGCCATCTGTCGTCCAGATATTATAAAATCTTACTGTATGCTGATGATAATGTGCTTTACTATTGTGCTAGGGAGCAGGTCGACATATGCAGAATCCTCAATGAGGAAATGCTGGCTGTCTCGGAATGGTTTAGAGCAAAGAGACTTACCCTGAATATTTTTAAGACTATATGTATTTTGGCACTCCTCATAAAATTAGACCCATAACCAAATGCCTGTCATAGTGGCTGATGATGAAGTTGAAGAAGTTGGGGTTTTTCAAGTATCTTGCTGTTTTACTTGACATCACCCTGTCTTGTAAAAAAAACATATTGATTATGTTATGAAAAAAAGCCAACGGGAAGTTTGCAGTTATTAGTAGGACTAGAGAATTTCTTCCTAAATACCTGCTGCTGACCTTGTATAAATGGCTCGTTTTACTTTACCTTGACTACTCTGATATTATACAGGATTATGGCTCCATACAACTTAACAATCAGTCCAACTAGTACAAAATGAGAGATCAAGAATGGCATGTAAGGTATATACACTCGTTCCCAGCCATGAACTGCACTCCTGCAATCTACCACTACTTTCGGACAGACGGGTCTTCCCTCTGGGTGTTTTTATGTACAAAATTAGTAATAGTTTTATGCCAGATTCCATTATAAAACAGGTGGTTTTGACATGCTAGTGCAGTCCATAGATACCACACAAGATCAGCCACTAATAAAGAATACTACGTCCAGTCAGCAAATACAAACTACGGCAAGAACAGAATATTTACTCGTGGGACTTAAATTTGGAATTCCTTATCTAAAGACCTGAGGCAACGTTTTACTTTATCTCTTTTCAATAGAGCCACTAAGTCCGTGATGAGTTTGTAAATTTTCATTTTCAAAATTTTCTTTGGTTTCATATAATTATAATTAAAGTTCAATTGACAGGCAGGATCACTGCATTATTTATCGGTGCTTTAGACATTATTTCATACATATTTTCCTTTTTAAGCACACACACCCACACACCCACACCCACACCCACACCCACACCCACCCACCCACACACACACACACGCACACACACACATACACACACACACACACACACACACACACATATATAATATATATATATATATATATGGGATGGGCGGGTATGTAAGTAAGTCAATATTATAATTTCATTATGATCTTATCATCAAACATGTATTTATTATCATTGTGCTATCCAGGGCCTTATGGGAGACCAGTGGACCACTTTCACTGAACTAGGAATCCTGACTTTCAAAACTAAAGAATCAATCTGATCTTCCTGAATTTGTGTCATAAAAGTTATTACATAAAATTAAAAAACAAGTCACTTTGATGTTAAGCGCATGCTCACTCTGTCTCAAGGGAATCTGAAAAAAAAACTCAGATGCAAAGTGATAAGTAAAATCTAGTATAGGTTCCAGGTCTCCGTTCTCCGAGATACCAGGGAAAACGGGCGTTAAAGTACTTTTAAAACATGACTTACTATCTAACCTTTAAGTTGCCTGTTCGGTTGTGTCTGAATCATTCATCATCGTTAGTTACAAATCCAAATGCGGCACGATACCCTGGTAATACAAATCATGCACGGTGGGACCATTTGTGGTGAGCACCATTTTGAACATGGCACAATGCATTGCGGGACTTTCGAACAAAAATACACTTGATTTGGATATTAAAGTGAATCGTGGCCCAGCATGTTTCATATCATTATTGATGCTCTGAAATATTTGCAAAATATACACTTTTGGTTTCATATATTATTAGCCCCAAAAGATTGTCCGATTCCTGTACTCATTTACAAACCATTGGGTGCGGAATCGACAATTTTCTAAATGGCTGCCAAGCCTGTGGGATAGTCCCGATTGGATATTTTGAAGTGGTAGTATCTAAAATATATGTGCGATTAGTGTTAATGGAAGGTTACTTTGTCGAATGAATGTAATGTACAATATATAACAGGACTTTTCCAGTGTGAGCATTACCTAAAAATATAAAATACAACACCTTGACGTTACCAATCCTTGGCAACGGTGGGTCCCTGAATAGGGATATTGTATCAGACTCTGGAGTGGCCCCCAGGCTATGAATTAAGTAGCAACAATGGGCACAGCAACCAGGAGCCCCGCTGAGTCAAAGATGGAGCTTAGTGGAGAAGGTTGCCTTGATAGTGGATACATGTCAGAAAGTACCGGCGGGTTTTTTTGTAGTTGGTAATTAGTGTCATAAAGATCCCACAGGAATTGCACCGGGTGCATGTATATCAAATACACAGTGCTTGTTTGCAAAGATCAAAGGAATATCATCAGCATGACTTATATATAGCCAAGTCAGTCAGCATAATAGTTAATGAAATTATATGTAATGCTATATTTCCATATGGAATACATGAATGTTGTTGATTAAGATCTGGTAAAATAGATACTTGTTTGAAAGGTTCATTTAAAAGTTCCTTTGCCATGATACGGTGGTTGTTTATGACATCTTACAGGTACTTGCTAGTTCCCATGTTATTTTCATATCTAAGGACTTCACAAAATGAACAGAATATTTCTCAATAGTAGTATTTGCTGCAGAGATATTTGCCTTGTTTGGGCATGTGTCATAGTAGCAAAATTGTGTGCAAAAACGAAATGATTACCGCCTACTTTCGCTGATACAATTATATGCACAGTTAAGCATGAAAGTGACAAGATACTGGTCAATAAGTCACGTTCGAGTTCCATTTGCCGCAGGAAATTAATTTCCGCACAACTATAATTCGGTTTCTTTAAAACACAGTTCTTTCGTGTCCCGGAAACTAAGAAACAGTGAAAGCGTACACGTTTATGAACATCAGAAATCAAACATTGGTAATGCATTACATACACACATGCAATAATTAAAGCTCGTCACAGGACGCCACCCGCAACGTTCAATATTCGGGATACAGTAACAGAAGCTCACTCTTTGCAACCAACGCAATATAACTTTTCTATTTTTGTGCCGCAAGATTCTTTCAATTTTAATTTTGTGCTAGCAGCGGCGTCTCAGTGATCCATTTATTTGATATTGTATATCCTTAAACCTCATTGATAGCTTCCAAACATGTTGAAATGCGTAACAACCGTAGAAATACCAATGGGAGGAACTGTTCCAGAAATACACTTTCGCTCGGTGCCCTAATAAAATATTTTCCGGCATCCAAAGGAACTTGGTGTCAGTTTTTTTTATATTATCTTTATTTTTAGGGAAAACTGTGCTTCAATGATCTCGCCATTATTTTGAGATTCTGAACATAACCGAATTGACAAAGCTTTCTGACATGTGTGCATTTCACTTAAGAACAATAAGAAGGCCATTCATTATACGTACGTATAGAACGTGACCTTCCAAACATACATTTTTAGCAGGTTTCTCATACATTTGTCACTTTTATCGGAATCATCGTCCCCTCAACACTTTTTCAATTTAGGAATTCTGCCTGATTTGCAGAGAAAACAACCGAGTCCGTTTCATTTGATGTACCTTCAACAATTATTACATTAAAGGTTTAAACGGCTTGCATTAACCCTTTACCGGACATCAAACAATGGGGGCGGGGGGGAGGGCGGTACGTGATATTCCCTGCAGATCTCAGCAGTTATCGTCCATCCTAAATCCCAAGCAGAACAGTTGATATATATTTATACTGCGGAAAATGTTTTCACTTAGTAGGTAATTAATATATTCCACGATTTTGTGCCTTTGGTGTGGCCAATATCTAGATTTCATAGGTACACGTCGTTTTCCTCTTATGTTTTGTGCAGTTTTTCACACTTACTGTGGATTATACGCTGGGAATATTGCTCGTTCCATTTGTTCATGTGCCGGGAATTATGACCTCATTTATCATACTGCATAGATTTGATTTAACCGTCAAACTTTGCATGCTAGTACTCATCAATCAGAACCAAGTTTGTACATTTATTTCATTAATACAAAAGTCTCCACTTTGCCTGCCACTGTAAAAAAAGTCTAAACTGGGATAAGGTTTGCCACATACTTTTTCCGATTAGGAAAATAATTATATTTTCCAATTTTCCATGCTCCCTTGTTGGAATTGGCCCATCCCCGATAACTAAAATGAAAGACATAAATTGCAAGTTACAAGATTGCAAGATAATGAATGTATAAAATACATACATATATATATATATATATATATATATATATATATATATATATATATATATATATATATATATATATATATAAATATATATATATATATGTATGTATATATGTCCATTAAAAAGTACTGTCCCAGATATTTTCCTATAATTCGGACATCAGAAATTTTAACCCTTAGAGTTAGAATTTGTTTTTACACACGCACACACACACACACACCACACACACACTCACACACTCAAACACACACACACACACTCACTTACACACTCAAACACACACACACACACACACACACACACACACACACACACCGCACAAACCCTTTCCGGCATTAAAAATTTGGTGCTTTCAAAACTAAAACAACGCAATATGAAAAATAAGATGCACGTTATAAGTACCTGTAGTTGTAGGACATGGGGGTAATTTTCCTTTCCGTCCATTTTTTAATGTGTTTTATGTTACAATATGTACAAAATATTTTTTGTTTCTGTTAGTTTTTTTTGTTAGAACAAGAGATCCAAAGTCTGGCTGGGTGATAAACATACTCAACCTGACAATTGTTTACCCACAGCATTTGACAGAAAATATTGCTACCCTTAAAGTTAAATTAAGTTAAAAAAGACTCTGTGATGTTTATTTCGTTTAACTGGTATTTATCAGGTACTTCCTCGGCAAGACCGCAATTATATTAGGCATAAATAAGTCTGCTCATGACAATCGTTTAGTGTTGCCAATAATATGTGCTTTGTCAATATAAAATCCCGCTCTCACGTTTTTGATCGATCATTTACCACTTATCGCTCAGTGACTCCTTCTGTTTCATTTCAAAACAAGTATGAGGCTCTAAAAGCCTCACACAAAGGATATATCGTTTTCACATCTATTCAACATATGGTGTTATTATATAATTTGTATGCAGGCTTCCAGTATCTAGCGCAGTCGTGTGACACGTGCTGTGTACCAATTCCAAGAATCCCAATGTTCGACCTTCATAAACAACAACAAAAATTACTACTCTGCTCGTTTATCTTATGCAGATTTTGTTTGTGTGGTGTGCTGACACTTATAAAGTGTAATCTTTCCATTGCCAATCTTGACGAGTCGATACGTTCTGGATTGACATAAGGATACTAAATTCACATTTCTGGTAAATCTTTCTTTTTTTTAAAATTGAAATACCAGCATGCTCACAGTTACCATAGGAGAGAGACTTTGGAGATGGTGGAGGTCGACAGTATCGTGCCCAAAGCGCACCAAAGAAACTTGTGGTTACAAAAAGAGTTAACTGGAAATACAAAACGCGCGTCAAGTTTCAGCCGAAATATCAAAGTTGTCGTTTCGTGTATCCTTAGTTTTATCCCCAGAAGCTAATGCGGTGTCAGCATCGCATATTCCACACAAACATAAATTCCTATTACATGTAATCCATGAATTATCAGTAATATCAGTATACATAACATGGATAATAGCGCATATGGTATTTTTTTTATATGCAATAACATGCGGACATCACGTATCTTGTACATCGATTTAAGGGACACATTCTTCATACAAATGCAATGGAGAGAGTACGCCAGATGCTGTAACCTCATTTACTCAGCCAAATAGTGCATTGCATGTTGCTTTTTCCTACCCGTATCATAACGGGATGTTCTACACGAGCAGTACAACAAAATTGATTCCACTGAGCACAGCTGAAACACACAATACCATGAGAACCGAGAATCTTTCTTAGCTGACATCACAGAAGGAAACTATTGTAACCGTAAATCACATAAACCCACATTTGAACGATATGCAAACGATTTAAAAAAGTAACTGCTTGAAAAAGTTGATGAACAGAGGTATGCCATGATGAAACCTAGCAAGCACAATCATTAATAAGACGAATTGCCAACCAATTGCATATGATCAAATTTCAGGAAGTTAGATAATTTAGTTCACACAAATTGATAACGACAAATTTAGGTCGTCAAACAAATCAAACTGTACACGGAATCGGATGCATGATCCTTAATCTGTGAAGTATGTTGGATAGATATGTTGAAAGAACTGCGAGATGCCACCAGACGGGAAGAAATCCCGATGACATATATTGTTTTTATAATTTAAATGCTGTGTGTCTTTTCGAGTTAACCATGTAACAAAACAAAACAAAAAGAAAAACAAAATAAAAAAACAAAAAAAAAAACAAAAAAACAAAACAAAAACAAAAACAAAAACAAAAAACAAACAATCAAAATTTCAACCGCAACATCCACAAGAAAACAACAACGAAAAAACAAACAAACAAACAAACAAACAAACAAACAAACAAACAAACAACAACAAAAAAAAAAGAACAAAAACAAAAAAAAAAAACCAAAAAAAAAAAAAACCCAGGAACCAGTCACCAAATCAGGCAGCATCGGGAAATATGATTCAAAATTGCGGGCATGATGCCCAATCTTCACAGAAGCTCAGCATGAGACATGCCCGACTGTGATAGCCAGGACCCAATAAGACACAGCAGTATGTTATTTCCAAGATATCTTCTGAAGATACTAAATCATTATAATGGCAATGGGATGTTATTGTCACTGATAATTGACACGCTGCATTTATAGTTGTTTTGTGAGAGATATTAAACAAGTAATCGGCATTATCATATCATTGCTGAAATTACTGTTCTTCTACCGACGAACACCTCGCAAAGTGCATAAAATTGCTGGTGGCATATAGTTGTAGCATACAGTATCAAAAAAGTTGCTTAACCCTTTCTGGCTTAGGTGAGAGCCTGAGTCAATTGCTTTCCCCGGAGCGCTTTGGGCGTAATGCGCATAAAGAGAGACACGAATGGAAGGTTTTTTAACTGGAACATTCCTTTTATTTGAAAATATCTGAAGGCATGCTTATACTTATTTTTTTTCTCTTTTTTTGCGTTAAAGTTGAATCTAAAATCAGATGTGTTTCTGTGTGTTTGTTTTGCAAAAACGCTTGGAAAGAAACCGTCAGCAGAATACCCGCTGGTTTCCTTTCTGTTCATACATTGTGATACATGTCCCAGAAAAAATGAGTATACAATCATGTATTCCGGTCGCGGGTTTTCCGTCCGCAAACGCACAACCTCGTCTTTTTGGCCTGTCACATTTCTAGGCTTGAGCTAGATAGAAACCACGCGGCTATTAGCAACCCTACTCCTTTGCGGCGGAAAAGCAGAGATAACTTAAAACTTTTTTTAAAGATTAAGATAAAACAGACTTTGCTGTGGTTCTTCAGATGATTTTTTTAGACACATGAAAAATGTTGGATACGACCAAGGATATGGAATTCCGTATCCTTGCTGCAACAGTACTATACTTGTGGAATACCGCGGTGGTCATAATAAAATTCAACACAAAACGATTTTTCTAAGGAATGAGTAAATTCTCGAGAGACTTGTGCTCATTGGTGTATGCAAATTTATTATGTTTGTAAAGAATATTGAATAGATGTGATTTAGATGGAAACCACCTTCATTTTGTTTATAATAATAATATTGACCTCTGTATTGTGTTTTGACAGTCGATACAGGACCTGTTTTATCTCCTCCGTTCCTCTTCTAGCATAGCTTTTATCAAATTCCGCCCTCAATAGCCACAACTCATAATTCAGAGTGGCATAAGGTTCGTCCGTGTTCAGGTCAATGTAAATATGTAACTGTCTCAGAAATTCGACACTTTATAGACTGCACGGAACTCCATGGATACAAAGTATCCATTAGTATTATACTCGTTGCCTGATTCTACCATGCTTTACATTGCTTGGCCGAAGGGACTTCTACAGGTTTTTTCTTTGCTGTAATAATTTCCCTTTCTCCTTAGAAACCTGACACCGATGTATCGCCATGTATTTTCTTTTTCTGAAAAAAAGGTACAAGAAAGTGCTCTAACCATACATTTCGCCAATATATATTCTCGGGGGTCATCAAGAAGAGCAGAAAATTAATCAACGGTTTTTCTTGGCGTATTCTATTGATTCAGTCCCCAAAGAGTTAAGCACCATATATCTGTGATAATATTTCCCGAAAGCAGGACGGCTTGCATACTTTTAAAATACGCACTGAGGTTGGCTGAAACTGTCTTAATCAGATCTGGACGCCAGATCTGGAACTTGCAATATTTGAAGAAAAGACTGCACGAGCTGCTGAGTGCCCTGCTCAAATGTTCCTTCCAATTTAGCTTCCAGCAACATGTGCCCATGAGGTCATCTATAGTCTTTAAACCTCTGAAAAGGCTAGTGTGTACGAGTCAATAAATTATATTCCTGTTTGCCTGCTACAACAGCTTTTCTGTGCATAACATGATAAAACACAAAACCTTTTCTTTCTGCATCAATTTTTGGTTTTATTATAACTACTGAACTTGGTATTGGATACGAAGCACTGGGTTGATTTATATTTTCAGAATAATGATATGTAAATTATAAAATTAATAATATTTCAGTTTTCAGGTGAAGTTCTTTCTGTAAATTTCGGTCGGATCCTATTTCGTCCGTACATCATCCACCAGAACAATTGTTTTCCGTCTAGCATATGCAACCGATACAGGACAAAAAAACTAAATGGAAATCAAATGGCCATGAGCTGTTTCTATACCTTGCAATGTTCAGTCACATGCTTCCAAACTAGTCACCCATGATGTTGATTTGGCCTCTAACTGAAAAATGTGTGACAATGTGAACGGGTCTGATTTTGGTTGAAAACATCATGAGGGCTGATTTTGATAGCAAAATGGGGTTCCGAAACACATATACACATTCCACGATCCAGAGGTCGGAGAACTGTAGTTAGAATTTCTGCTTATGAAGATACATGTAATTCTCATAAATGATTATTAAAACTATACATTTTTAGAAATCCGTTGGCATATTATATATGTGTATATATATATGTATATATATATGTATATATATATATATGTATATACATACATACATACTGTTTTGTACGTACAAGTCATGTGTCTCACTTTTGTTGACAGTAATGCAAAGCAAGGAAAGTCCTGATATTGAATAAAAACACTTTGGGCAACTTCAAAATGAGAGAACACATAATGATTATTATTATTCGGTTTATCATGAGAGGTATACAAAGAGCAATATCTTTATGGCACAACATATGCTCAAAATCGTGACATGCACAGCGCATTCACTTATTTGGTTCCCTTGTATCGGCAAGGCAAAATTGCAGCAGTAAATTTACACTAAAGAAGATAAATATGCTGTTATCACCATATCAAGGCTTGTGACATATTCATCTTCCAATGACAATTATATCTATACCTTTGTTTTAATAATAGTTCCCTGAAAGCAACGGGGCATTAGACAATATCCGCTCAATTTCCGACAGATAAAAAATGGAATTTTCCATTCTGGGCACCATGGTGGGCAGACTTTGAAACTTTGGTTTAACGCCATTACCCGCGGCGTTCAGAGGGACGTGCGCTGTCCTCCACACTTGGAATCCAAATGTAAATGGCTTCAGTGACTTACTTTGGCTCTTGGTGCATCATCAGAACTACTGTTCCAACTTCGCGGGTCTAGCGAGCACAACGTGATGAAAAATATAACGGAAGTATTTTCGGTCCTGAGATAAGAGCGTAAACATACCTCTTCTAGTAACTGAATGGCTTCTGAGGCAAAACGAATATATATATATATATATATATATATATATATATATATATATATATATATATATATATATATATATATACATATATATATATATATATATGTATATGTATATATATATATATATACTTGTATATACTTACCTTTCCAGCTCTATCAATATTGGTTTAATATTTACACCTTGGAGGTCGAGCAGATGTCGAAACACACACGTGTGCGCCTGTGGTCCATGCCATTCAATACAAGAACAACTAAAGCGTGGTCAGACAATACAGTGTAGCAATATGTTGGCCAACATGAACGCTTCCCGATTACGAGGGAAGTTAGTTTTCCATCAACATGCAAGATTTGGCTGACCAAGTAGAAAGCAAGATTCGACTGCTTTCCCCACCAATCTGCATATATTTTGGCTTGGAAACATAACATTGCCTGCATATGTAGTTTCGATTGCTGCATCGCTCGGAAATTCTACAAGTAGCACACGAACACAGTTCCTGTTCCCTCGCCCGGCTTTACATTCATTTTAATGCATGTGCTCATTACGGTGATGGGCATCGCAGCATGCAATATTCAAACTTGTAACCGACACGAACCGACTCACTTAACAGTCAACGAAACAGTATCAAAGCATTAAAAGTCAGGAACAGGGGACGCCCAGTTCTACGAGACACGGCGTACAATTAGTGCTCAGACCGGACACGCAGAGCCCGCATCACAACGGATAGCCCACGCTCTGCATTTACCAAATTAACCGACCAAACAGTTTTGAAAATCGTGCCTTGCTTTGCCGCTATCTCACGACCCGCGGAAGAATGTGGATTTATTATAGTTAGCTATCCGTGGATTATTGCAATTTTCGAACTAATTCACCTATAGTCATATGGATAATGGTGATATAGGATAACCACGTTCTCTTCCGTGCGCGTTATCTGTGTGTCGGCATTGTAAAGATCGAAATTTACTTAGGAGTCATTTCATCGTTTCTCATCAAGTTTCAGTTAAACCATTCATTCCGGAAGCCATAGCAAGTTACAGGCAGAGCTGCATTTGTTTAGCTTCGTTCGGGACGAAAGAAGAGGAGCTGTATAAGAAAGAGGAAAAAGCTCGACAATTAGATAAGGAATGGCAGGTCGATGGTCATGGAATGCCATCAAACATGAAACCATAATCGGTGATGTTTTTTGTGCAAATAAATTTTAATCAAATGTATTGGGTTTCCGCTCGTCTGAAACACTTTAAAGGCTAAATGGAATAGCATAATCTTAACATAATGTGTTAAGGCAATATCAAACGAATTCCTCTTTCCTGTTAAATAAAATGTATCAATGGAACAGGATAGTAGCATTACAACAAGATCCTTCCGTGTTATGATCACGACCAGCAAACGAATTTAAAAAGGTCATTCTCCCCAGTAAATGCGAATTGATTGTTTGCAATTAACACCACTGCCATTTATCATTTATCACGCGCTGCTCTAAGTCCTTGAATGGAAGTGTTTCATGAACATAGAAATGAAGTCATCTGACTTTTACAAATGGTAAAGGTTGTTGAATTATCTGACCAAAAATAGTCTATAAATGCAAAGGAAAGAAAAAATAACACACTCACACACAAATCCCCCACTGCATAGCAGGGTCACCAACTGTCGTTTCGCACGAAAGTTAAATATATGGTACCCAGGGAATGTGTTTATTTATTTTTATTTTTTTTTTGAGGTTTACATTCTAGATATTCAGCAGGTGTGACACGCGTCATAATGTGTACGCAATTGATTCATGCAAATATATGCAAAATATATTAATGACTCATATATTAGCTCTGTCTTTGTCACAAATAAAATTTCAGCGCCCTACCGACGTTACAGCATTACCCCAGGCCGGGGGTCCACTGCCACGCCCGTGAATAAATGCAATCTGTTCCCTCCAAGCTGCTTCTTGCTCTTGCAATCATCTGGATCACATGCTCATATATGAGCCTTTTCATACCAAACGTATAGTTATAACGCCTACTAACTGTTCATATATATATATATATATATATATATATATATATATATATATATATATATATATATATATATACATATATATATATATATATATATATATATATATACATACATATTATATATATATACATATATGAGACTTAAACAAAGACTACCATTCATGTTACATGTATATAAAGATTTACACACAGTTACACAGACGTACATGACTGTTTATTTCTAGAATTAAGAATACTGAGCAAAACGTGGACGCTGATCATGAACTGGTCAGATAATATTAATTCAAATATGTATATCTTCCCATAAACTGACATGATCTCCTAACATGAAGGATAATATTCAACAAGCCTTTGAGTCATTTTCATATAATTTTTATATATATATGTAACACAAGCAGAGCTTGTAACCTTACGGATGAAATTTCATAACCATATAAATATTATGACGGGGGCTATGACGTTATGGACTTCATCAGCAAAATTTTTAGAGAACGACTTAGCATTATTTATTTTGTTTGCTTTGACGTGATTAACCTATGTTGCAGTTTATCACATGACTTCGGGAAACATACGATTAAGTATTAGTTGGATAAGTATCCCGACACCAAAGTTCAGCGTTTTAGAGTCTTTATTTTGCAGGGATAATCGTTAATACTAAAAGTTGTTTCAGGATGATTTGAGGTATTATGCTCCACACACAGAAAAAAAAAGAAAGTGCGATGAATTAAGGTGTCGCCCTCCCATGCAAGGTTAACCCTAGGGCACCTGTGGGTGCTCTTTATGACAAGTCAAAAACATGTCAGTATCAGATGCACGTTCTATAGATGTAATCAGAAACGCCAGTTGAATGATTGCTCTACAATGCGGACAAAATTACAGACATGGCTTCCATCAAATTTTAAGTCAAATTAAACCGAACACATGTATCAAGTTTGAGATTACTCATAGTCACGGAGAGCTTAATGGCTTAGGTTTAAAGGTTGATTAAAAATGCCTGTACTAGATGTATTCTGCAAAGATACTGACACTCAGCAATACCTACCTTTTAACATTATTCCTGTTGCCCATATACACACTATAATCGGGTAAAAAGAATTGGCACAAGTATCAAGGGCCCACGCGCACAGAAAATACCTTTAGATGAACTGGTTTTGGATTCTTTAAAGTTTGATATAATTATGAGTCAGTCATTACAATATGGAATACGATGGACTTCAGGTCAATCAAAAGCAGAACTTAGGACACGATGGGATACAAAAGTAACGACAAATGGCATGATATCTACCATATAATCCCCCATATCCAAAAATATCGCCGAAATACAATGAACGAGGAAGTATGAAAAAACAAGAAATCGATCATGGATTCAAACGAAAATCGAAACCCACGAAGTTCGTTGACATTCGAAGGGAGCCCCTTCATTTCAAGATTTACAGCAAATCTTGAAAACATCACGTTTTGATGGGTATGAATACTATCATGCGTTAAACACGGTGAATATCTGTGCACATGTTGTTGACAAACACATTAACCCCGGACACGTCAAAACCGCTTCATGGCTTTCAGATCAATACAAAAATCAGTTGTTTAATTATGAATATATTGTAAGCAATCATTTGTAGGAGTGGCAATAAGATTTATGTTGGGTCCACAGGCAAGGAACTCAGTAAAAGAACAACAGTACACGCGGAGCTGAATCGCGATCTGTTGACTCGCCAATCAATTTCAGTAAACATATTGGAACCTGCTCTTACTGAGACCCAAATTATCTGAGGGCACATTTTATCAACTGAAATTGACTCCGATATCTAGCGGGAATAAAATGAAGTCCTCTTACAACAAAAATAAAAACCGAGGCTGAAAAGGAAATTGCACTTTCCATTCAAATAAAAGCAGTTTCATATATTTTTCAAATCTAATTGATAATTCATGAAGGTATACCGCTATGCACATCATTGGTACCGTTATTGAAAAGTCACAACTTACCATTTTATTCAATATCAGAAGCAGTATATAAACAAGAAAGTATGACGTCAGAGTACCGAGGCTGACGTCTGAATTACTACTGGACAAAACAAAGGTAAAAGCACGAAATTCATATAAACGAAATTCACATAAAATAATAATAATGATAATAATAATAATAATAATAATAATAATAATAATAATAATAATAATAATAATAATAATAATAATAATAATAATAATAATAATAATAATAATAATAATAATTCTATGCTTCTTCGCTTATCTGCCGTGGTTTTGCGTGAGACAGGTGGCCTACGAGAAAAAACTAAGTGATTAAAGGGGGAAGGAAACATGGTAATTCTCATCAGCTTGTGCTGCCATGTTTGTCGGGACCAGAGCCGAGGCAGAAGGTTCACCACACGCTCTCTAATAACTGTGAGGGGTCCCTGATGCGCCGACACTCATTGCCCGTACCTTTGACCAAAAAAACCCCACCCTTTCCCTTATGCACCATATCCCCACATCTAAGGCTTAGGCATATCCCACGGTCACCCCCTGGGAGCCCTCATACCATCAATCCTTTTCCTGCCTGTACTCTGGAATTCTAATTTGCCCTGTTGCTGTTTAGCTCTATCATCTCATTTCTTTTTCCCAGTATCCTTCCATGTAGTCATGTACACTTTTAACACGTTTCCTGCCTCCCTGAAAGTCACCTGTCAAACATAACACCTATGGTGCACGTTCGTCTTCCTCCAAAAACAGAACCTTCTAAACCCTTGCAATTATGATCTTCTCTGTGCCACCATTTGAAAAAGGCTTCTCTTGTCTCTCTATATGCATCACACTACATCACCCATTGATCCACTGTCCCGTTTGCCTCTTGTGTACAAACCATACATTTTTCATTTCTGTCTGTTTTCCACTTCTGTTTTCTCTTTTCTAGATTGATTACCCCTGCCCTACTTTGAAGAAAGAAACCTGAATTCCTTCCCTGCATCCCAACATACACCATACACTTTTTTTGGCTTTTCTAATACCTTGATTGCATTTAACGTACGCTTTTCCTGACAACTCTTTGTCAGTACCCCTTATGGTCCTGTGTACCAGTCTTACTTATATTCATTTTCCAATCATGAACCTCATCATATCCTGTCAATTCATATCTCTGCGCTAACTTATCTATGTCCCCCATCTTGTGTGTTCCTTGACTAAATCATAATTGTAAACGTTCCTGCATCACCTGTCGTTACTTACACATATACATGTAGATACCCCCAGTACACTAACTTTGCTTTGGCAATCTGTCTGTGATTGTATTCCATCCTACCTCTCCTAGGACTGTTTCTGTTGCTCTACATGGTGGTGCCATTTTCCATCTGATTCTGTGATTCCTCCATCGCCTGGATATCTCCCTCACTAAGCTATACGTCATTCCTGGTGTTGCAACTCGATCCTTAATACCCTCGGTGTGTGCCCTGTGTGGAAACTGTTCATTTCTCTAGCTTTATCCTTCCCTTCGTACGATTCACTTTCCGTTTTACCTTCTGCACTTGATACCTGAACATGCCTTTACCTGTTGCTTCTATCTTAAGCTTAGGTATTCATACTCATTCGACCTCCCGAATTTCGATCAACTGTTCTTTACCTTCTGCAATTTGAAACTGTCCAAAATTCTCCATTTCTCATTCCCCCAGGCGGTATCTTCCCAAGAGTTAGAACTTTACTCTTATCCTTACTAAATTCTTATTCCCATACTCCCCTGCTACGTTCAGCATGTATTGTAGTTCTTTATGAGTATAATGTCTTCTGCAAAAAAAAAATAATATGGGATTTTTAGATCGCCTACCTTTATTTACTTATCACACCCCATCAACTGATCCCTCAACTTCTTAATTTACAGAGCAAACAAGATCGGGGACAGACACATGCCCCTGCTTTAGGCCTGTATCCAGACGTATATTCTCCACTTCTATCTTTTCTAATGAATGTGTACAGTCTACATCTTCATACAGCGCTTTCAGAATTTCAAGAAAATTTCCACCAAATCCCAGAGCACTTGTTTTTTTTAAAGATTTCCTCACATCCAAGAAATCCATAAAAAACTTTCTATCGCTTTTGTCTGGCCAAGTCCAACACCAGTGTCAATGTGAAGATGTTGTTACCTACTCTTCTACCTGGTCAGAAGCGATTCTGAATTTCCCCCCAGGAGGCCGAGCCTTTCAACTATTCTACTTAGTTTCCGGTACATTATCCTACTGAATATTTTGCCCACATTTGACGAAATGGCGATGCCCCTATACTGGTCCAATCGGCCTCCTGGGTCCTTCTTTGGAATATATAAAATCCTGAGTCTATTGCATTCCATTGGTACTTGTTTTTTTCTCAATAGCCCTATTGAAAATAAACCGTAAACTATCTTCATTTTCCTTTGGCCCTGTCTTTATGAATTCTGTCAAGATATCATCTGGTCCTAGAGCTTTGGGTAATCGCATCTGCTCAACTGCTACTTTAACGGCAATACTTCAGATTCGGCAACACATCTCCGAATCCCATTGATCCTGTGTGTACTCTGCCTGACACCCTGCTACTGTTCCGTGACTCCACTGTGAATTATTATCTTCTTCCCAATGCTGTTTTAAACTTCCTGTGTTTCTTCCTTGTTATCTGTCCGTTTCCCTCTGTATGTGATTTCCTGTACTATATTCTATTTTTGCAGAATAACCCGTTTCCTAGCGACAAATAAAGCTTGAGAATGGATTAAAATTTTGAAACCCGCTTTAGTTTAAGAAACATTGCTTCTTTATTTCAGTATTGAGTACATATACATATATGTATAAGTTAATGTGTTTAAACACAAAACGTACATATAATATCCAGCCAATATGGAAATTGCGCTCAAAGCGACTTAGCTTGCTTCGCTTGCTAAACTACAGAGCAATCTCCTACTTGGGTACTTGGCGTGCTACTCAATTTAACTCATTCTACCCTGATAGAAGACTGAGTCAACAGCTTTCCTTGGCGCGCTCTGGGCGCAATGCGCCCAGAGCGCGCCAAGGAAAGCTGTTGACTATGGGCATATAATTTTAAATGATCTTCCATGCAAGTTTCATCCAAAATATTGAAAAATAATCCCTAAATTAGTAAAATACAATTAGCAGACGACATTTAGATATTAGCGGGAAAAAGCGTCATCAGGGTGGAATGAGTTAAACTTAGCTATTTAGGGCACTCTAAAAACAGTTGTTGTTCGGATGAATGAAAAGGCTGTTGCCCACTAATGTTCTCTTTTAGCAGGACTGCACAAATTTAAATATTTTGAATTGGCTAGACTATCTGGAAGTATGGACACTTCATAAGTTGCAAGTAGTCATTTCTGTCACCAAGGTCAAAACCACATCCGATCTAACTTCTACTATTTAACGTATGGAACAAACCGCTCCTTCGTTGAAGAATTAAAATTTGAAATAATAAAGTTAGAAAAATAACAGTAATATAAACCGTACAGTAACAAAAAGCCAAACTCACACCCACACCCACCCACCCATATATATATATATATATATATATATATATATATATATATATATATATATACATATATATATATGTGTATGTATACATATATATATATATCCTATGTCTGTGTATTTATGTAATTGCATGTGAGTATGTACGGATGTGGATATATAGGTGTGTATCTGCATCATCAGGAAAGATTTACATGATTAAAGAAATAAGCAAGAAAGACATAAAGGACAAGAACATTTCCCAACCTGTGCAAAAATATCTTTATCTTCATATGTACGAGAATTACGAAACTGCATATTGTCGTTGCGATGCAGAAGCATCTTATGTTGTAAAAAGATTTATTAAACACACGCACAAATTTAAAGATGAACTATTGTTTTTTTCTATAGATAATTTGAAATGTTGCTGTTGTTGAAAATTGGGCCCTTCAATAGTCAGAGTAATTCCTTTTCGTGTGCACAAAAAGAAAAAGGCACGCTTCCAAAATATGCAGGTAGTTCAGGGTCTTTGAGCACTTTAAGCCGGTAATGCTGTAAAATACCACCTTTCCAAGACGATATCCGCGCAATCACAGCCATCTTTTGATTGATTGAATATAAACCGGGTAAAAAAGTCCATCGATTTTGCATATGTAATTATATTTTCCTTTACCCACTTGAATAAACTTGTACCTACAATTACAGCAGGGCCAGTTAATTTTAGCAATACATTGACAAAATATTAAAGAAGACTATGATTAAACTGTTTGTTACTCTAAAGCTGTGGATGTGGAAATGGGTGGATCAGTGTCGATGTACATTATATGATTGATGCTCGTGTGAGCAACTGAGGAACTACACTATTCCAAAGAATGTGTTGACCTAAAGTCCTTAAAATCTCCCACACAAACCATTTAAAATACGCCGCGGCTTTTCATCACATTCTCTCAAAGATACGTGGCATGCTGGAAGGATCATCTCTTTGGCACAGTACACATCATTGAAGCCACATGATGTAAATTTTCATTATATTTAGGTCATAATAATTGCAGTGTCAAGTTTGGTTAAAAAAAGCAAAGCTGGCATTTTTATAGACAATCTTTATAAATTACCTCACAGTATGAAATTATCGTGCAGTAAGTCAGCACATATAGCGTCAACATGGAAAACCTCCACATAGTGATTCAAAACGCTACTTTTCACCCAACAACCAAGACCCACCATTTTCCAAATAGCATATGATACCAAAATGAAACTTCTCCCGTGGTAATGGCTTTGAGCGTAGGTCCCGTAAAGATATGAAAAAAAGTTTTTTCCTGACCGTATCACAATTCTCATGGTCCGGGCGTTACGAACAAGTGGATTTCGATTCTTGTGGGAATACTTTCCCTTCCCCCGCCCCAAACCCTAGTATACTTGACTTTCGCAGAAAAAAAAGTTCCGTAGGTTGAAATGTCGAATCACTAGATTAGAAACTTTCTCATTCTCGTTTATATGATACAAGCATGTGGGATTTTTAAATGATGACTCTCTTCCCGCTTTCTTCCAAACGGTTGCACCGCCAGACAAGGTCTACGACGTCTTAAACACAGCACATTAGTGAGTGTAGACCCAGCACCAGTAATACAGTCTGCAGCTTTTGAATATCACTCTTACGCTTAACAGCGCTTCACGTCAATAATTTGGCAATAACATAATGTTTATACGTAATTTCTGTCTCGCAATAAAACTCTACCATACTGAAAAAATGGTGAGTGTTGCCTTTTTGTTGGCTGTCCACGTTTGTCAAATGTCGACTCTGGATCCAGTAGGACGTACATGCAGCTAATGATAATTTGTCTGTTATGCTAACACCACAATGCTACAATATGCTCAATTAATTGGAAATATTATATAAACATAGGCAAACAACAAATGAGTGGCTGGTGAGACACTTAACACTTTCACGGGCAGCCAGTGGACGATTACTACGTTTCTTTAACTCTTTCAGTGCTACATTTTTGATAGAGTCGACTGCTTCCTTTGGCGGGCATAGTTTTGAGCTTAAACGTATTTGTTTATTCTGGATAGCCCTATAGTACATCAAGATGACTAATACATGAGTTCTCCAGAACAAGGAGACACACAGTAGGTATGTACAAGACACACAGGACAATACAAATGTTACCAATGTATAATGTCAGTGAAAACTCTGTACGCATATCAAAATTTGATTACTTAGAGGATACAAGTTAAACCACGCAGTTTGAAGTTGAGTTCAATATTTACACAATAAGGAAAAACGTGTGATACAAATAAATTTGCATAGTCCAACCGATGATCATTACAGTAACGGAAACATTTAGTCGTTAAAGCGCTGGGTATCAAAAGTGTAAAGCTGGAGTGCATCACAGATCTGGGTATTCAGGCAGTAAGAAACCTTGTTACTGCCACGGAGAGATAGTTCTACTACCCTATCACTACGAATATGGATTATAAGATAAGGGCTAACCCCCCGAACAATCAAAGAAATAACAGTACTAAGTAATTTGTTTCTCTGAACGACGTAATAGGAGCAGAAGAGAAGAAAATGCTTGGAGTCCTCAGTGGGATGAGAACAAGTACAGGGTGGGTAGGGAAGGATGTTAACTTCGTGAAGGCCAGAGTTTAGTTAAGAGAATCCTAGGCGTAATTACGTGTGGCAAATATTGGCAAATCTGTCACCATGGAGATAGAACTCAGAAACATTGTCCGTGGCTATGAGAGTAGTTTTAAGTTTTGATTTAAATATATGTAGGTGAAGCGAATCTTTAATGGCGGATGGTAGGTTATTCCACTGTTTGACAGCATCTGGTAGAAAAGAGTTACACAGACCCGATGTTCTACATCTGACAGGGTGCACTGACATTGCAATGTGCACAAAGCTAGCGGAGGAACGCTGTTGATCTGGACTGCTGTATTCCATGAAACTGTAAGCGAGTACCTGAATGAAAGGTTCTTTTTACAAAGAACATGTTTTACAAGGAACATGAATCCTGCACCCTTGTTATTGTTCGGAGCAGCTGGTTTTAAGTTGTTGGACTTAAAGTCGCAGTGGGCACTGAAAAGAGTTAAAGTTGCTCTTCTGTAAAGGTTTTCAATGAATGTATGAAGAACTCAAGAGGCCAATATTCCCCTGTCAACAGCTTCATCTGAGGCACTCGGACATTCTTAGAACGTGCAGAGTTAGTCCACAAAACTTTTGGCTTAGTCTCAGGAGAGGATTGTGGATGGCTAATCAAGCAATATTCCAAGTGACGTCGGACAAGAGCCTCGTGAAAAGGTAATGGGATTTCAAGTGATAGGACATCATTTCTTAAGGACTCAGTCCTTCTGCACAACTAATTAAGCTTCACGGATAAAACTTTCCTTTTGTCTATTGGTGTCGCAACTACATAAAATCTATCCAGGACAATATCGATCCAATTAAAAGTCCGTTTTTTATACCTGTGACACCTGTTTAAGTCAAAGACTACTTCAAGATCGTCGTCATAAGCTAACTCATCATTACATAGGAGCATGCTCTGTAACGTGTGCCGTTTCTAAAGGCAATAATTGCACTCAGTCCGCAAAAAACGACACAATGGAATTTGCCAACCCTGGTTTGGCAGAGTTTTCTTATGAGAGACGCTGTAGCGTTTCCTGTGCACTCTGTACATTCTGTTGTGTCTCATACAAGTCATAGCAACGAAAATTAGATTGGAGAAGTCCATCATTTGACAAAATGAAATTAAGAGAATCGGAAACTGATGTGTGGCTTCCATGTCAGAAAAATCTATAGTGAAGAGAAGAAGGCCTGCGCTGTTGCTATGATATAGCTTGTAGAAAAAATAAGAAAACTGCAGTTGAAATTCAATATCAAGGTCTATATACATCAAGCGCATGAGACCAGACTGACTTGTTGTTGGAAGGTTTTCTATACTTAGACAGTAAGTTCAGGATAATTTTTTTTTACATAAAGCGACTGGATTTTATCCTCTACCCTGTGCCATATTACATTGTAAATCCGTGGGGTATGGCCCACGTGATATTGTTGGCCATATCCCATGGGTGGGACTACTGTTTACCATATTTGTAAAATCAGAGATATGGTTTTCCAAATATGGCTGTAATCAATTCCATATTTGGTATGACTATCGGTTAAAGGTTATTTACTTTTTCACCAGCACTGAAGACTCAAAGGGAGTCCCGCCAACCATCGTTCAACAGCAGTCCGTGAAAAAGTATGCAACAGCAAGCAAAAATCAACAGCACTCCATGTGCAACATTCTCCAGGGAACTTTTTTTCAGAGACCTCTAACATCTCGTCCAAAACACCTCCTAGACTCAGTCTTCATCGTTTGTCCCAGCTGACGTAGCAGGTAGCCATCGCTCTGTGCCTTCGGACAATGCTCGCAATGCTGCCGCCAGTGATGGGGCCAATCGGCTGGCCCTTAGTCAGTTGAGCTCCACCGGTGCATACTTGGAAATGTTTGCTGGTACAACATTCCGAGGCAACGTTACCTTCCAATTCTCCTGTTCACCAAATTAATTCATTACAGAAATAATAATAATAATAATAATAATAATAATAATAATAATAATAATAATAATAATAATAATAATAATAATAATAATAATAATAATAATAATAATAATAATAATAATAATAAAAAAAAAATGACTTTTGGTCGAGATTTTGGGCTGAAGCGACAGCTGTTCAAAAAAAAAAAAAAAAAAAAAAATTCCGCCATTAGGCCTATGGTCGATCGCTTTTCTTTGTTGTTCAAATTTTATATTCATACGCGCGGCATGACTGTGGCAAAGTCCGATGAAATGTAGTGAAGTAAAATGGTACAAGTGATATAAATTGTCTTTTTCTTCCTGGACCGTAGGGGATAAATACAAAATAACCCTTGTCCGTTATCTTTCTAAACAAAATGCCCCTCGTTGTTTGCCTACCTGCGCGCCTGATCACCAGCGCGCATCGCGCTTGGGTGATCGGGCGCGCAGGCAAGCAAACAACCCAGGGGATTTGGTTCGGCAGATTAATGACTGGGGTAATTTGTCTATTAATATAACTGTAGGTCGTTTCTCGATTGGCTTGGTCGTTCGTGTCATTATTTTTCGATTGAATGACCCGAACTAAAATAAAACTGGTAAGAACTAGAAATACATTCGTTCACTGCCCATTATGGGTGGAAATGATGCATAACTTTGCACAAGGACGGATAAAATGGTGACGGGATCGTGACAGTAAAAAGACTCTTATTTCGAGCGGTTTTGGCAAATGGACTCCTTCCGCTTCGTAAGTCAGACCGTGTCCTGCAAATTACGGTTTTCATGGGGGACTCCCGTAGTGACCATAGCTAGTATGTGCTGCTCTGGAGTTCATCCTTTTCAGCAAAATATTCATGACAAAAGTCCAACATTCATTAAACAGAGTAGTTTTCCTGTACTTTTTGCAAGGATTTATCAACAAAGATCAAAATTATCTAATCAGACCACTTTTGAAGCAAATAGTTGGTCATACATTTAACTATTTTGCGTAACAGTTTACTAATTTAAGGTGCTATTTTTGTGAATAAATACCACAACCACGTGTGCGTTTTATAAAATTTGAAATGAACACTCCTAATAGAAGCAAAATCAACACTGCACCCTCAAAAAAAAAAAACAAAGAAAAAGAAAAAAGGGTGGTGGTGGTTAAAAGTACCTCCTGTGGCATGTCAGACTTTACCAAAGATAACTTTTCAACTTGAAGTGCATATAAATTTAAGAAGCAAACTTTTTTGGAAATTCCGTGTACTAAATACTGAGAAATAACATCGACGATCTGACCAGAAATACGATAATAAATGTCGCCGCTCCAAAACAAAGGGACTGCCCCAGGCGGACCAGACAGACGAAGCCACTGTTCCCAGATGAAATATACAGAAATGTGCTCCGTTTGAGAACAAACCTTCAGTTTTCGGGAAAGTGATGGATTTTGTTTGAATCTATATATTTTTGACTTCGTATAGAACTTTTGAAAGTAAAACGAACAAAAAAAATCGCGTTTTAAGTCACGCATTCTTTACACGTAGTCGGCCGGAGTGTGGTTTTAACCATGCCTAATATAATAGCTAAAATGTATTCAAGAGAGAAAACGAATATTGATCTTGGTTTTCAGATATACAAACATCAAAATTAACAAAATAGTTTTATTCATTTTTGCCGAATTTTTGTTTCTAAAAGGACCACCTTTTTGTCTACACAGCATTCACAGTACCCTAATTCTGATTTCAAACTTAATATTTTACGGAAATAAAGACACAACACCCTAGATCTTAATAGTGAAATTATGTTGAGAATGTTGGAATTCTACCATTATTCTTGATATGTTTGGTCCAAAATGAAATTACATTGCTAATTTTGACTAGCTTATCAATGTAATTAAGACTGAGACAACATTCCAGGTGACGCCAATGACTCATGGCATGCCATGTCAACAAGCAAAAAACTTTCATTCGTGCGAGGTTTCAAATTCGAAAAAAAAAAATGTTTGTGCGCCAATGGGCAGAAGGGCATCTTCGAAACGCCAAGGCCTTGCCACGAGCCACGCTGCGGCGAGGCGCGGTTCGCAGCGAAGCTTTGACGTTGTGAAGATGGGGGGAGATTTACCTGATATTGCAGCATCACAGGAAACAACCGGGTATGTCAGATGCACCACATTCTGTATGGTGGATGCACCTGCTTTCTGTATCACGTGACATTCAGGAATCATTGAATGATTTTTGTTTTGTTTTCTCCCAGGTGTCTCTTTTTGCCACAGGTAGTAACCGTGGAAAAGTTACCCACAGCGCCACATAGGTGACATACTCCATAAATTACATTTTATGTCGGGTTTTCATCTAATGCCTGTGGAAGAATATTGTCGCAGAATTCATCATTTCACAAGACGTCTGGATGTAAGGAAAGGATACATAGAAAAGTAAGTGGGATAACTCACAGAAAATCAGATAGCTTATCATCAAGTCCTATAAGCCATCAGCATAGAATCATTATTGAAAACTTCGATGCACCAAAGTATTAAAATTGTCTGCGCATGCCCCTGTTCATCGTTACGCGAATTTAAGCCATGAAACAGCCCAATTCTCTCACAAATTATTTAAAATTAAATTTTGGGTAACCATTTCTTGCAAGGATAGAAAAACAATGACATATATTTATGACATGAAGGGGTGTCAGTTGAAGGGGTGTCAAGGGCCATTTTTCACAAATGTAATTAGGATTGCGCAGTGTCAGGTGACTACGGTATATCGGCCAAAATAACATCAACTGTGAGAAGAAATGCTGGTGAAATGTGTCTGAATATATTGAAAACCGGTCGCAGTTGTGCCCTCTCTCTGTTTAGATACGGCAGACGGACGTAGAAATATTATTACACATGGGTATACTAAACATTCTAAACACAAGGTAAAGACCATATGGTCTACACTCAATGCTACCTTTGCCCTATAATCAACAGGTGAAATATGGTAGATGATAGTCTGACAGAACTTTTTTCAGCGCCAAGTTCTGAGGGAGTGACCAGCTTTCCTCGGCGCGCTTTGGACCCAAAGTTCACCAAGAAAAGCTAATGGCGAGGGCCATAAGAATGATCTCTGCAATCTGTAGGCATGCTGGCACTTGAATGAACCTACACAGACACAGACAGACAGACAGACAGACAGACAGACAGACACACACACACACATATATATATGTATATATATATATATATATATATATATATATATATATATAACAATATATTAAACCAACGATGTCGGTGAAGTCACATCTAGACACATCAAGACAGAAAACATAAAATATATGACATTAGCATATAAATTATGCAAAAGCGAAATCACAGAAGGAAAAGAAATGCACATACTTACATCGGAAGTCATCCCGAGTTTAAGGTTAGTGGTGTGTTCCTATGAACATGGTGTGAGGGGCCGAGGTGTTTTGGGGGGCTTAAAGCAAAAGCTGCATGACACCCATGTTCAGTGGAACCTCCAGGGCAAAACACCATCCCCAAAGCTTTGGTCTAGGTGCGCTTAATTATATAGGTTGAGTTACTGAAATAAAGCAAAACCGTAGTAAGGGACCGTGTTGTATTGCCAACGGAGATTAACTGTTCCGGGAGCATCTTTATTACCCAAGCACACAACAGCAACAACAACAATAATGATAATGATAATGATGATGATGATGATGATGATGATGATGATGATGATGATGATGTTAACAATAAAGCTAATAATAATAATGATGGTGATGATTATTAAAATGATAATGATGATAATAATAATAATAATGATAACAATAATAAGAACATATTGTTACCACTTATATAAAAACTCGCTAGTTTGGGACCTGTATCGACTATCGGGGCAACCTTCTCCATTGAGGTTTGTCTTAGACGTAGTAGGGCACCTGGCACTTAGCCAATTGATGACCCTTTATTTCATTGCCTCAGGGCAACTTCTACGTCTGATACAAGATACTATTTCTGGGGCCTACAACTGGTCACTGTTTGTCGTTGTATTTACATTTTCAGGTAATGCTCACTCTGGAAAAGTTCCACTATATATTATACATTACATTCACTCGACAAATTCACCTTGCCATTACACTAATCACAGAAATATTATGGACGCTGCCTCTTTAAATAAATAAATGGACATGGCTGCCATTGTGAAAATAGTGAGTTCCGCACCAAATGCCAATGGTTTGTGAATGAGCATTGAGACGATGTTGCCTAGTGGGGGATGGGAAAGGGGGTTAAAATATATGAAACCCAAAATAAAATATTTTGAAATTATTTCAGAGCATCAATAATTATATATATATGCTGTGGCTGCGACTCACTTTCATATCCAAAACAAGTGTTCTTTTGTGAGACTGTCCCTCAATCAATGCATTAATTGTGCAATGTTCAAAATGAGCGTGCCGTGTTGTATTTGGATTTGTAATAACGATGATGACAGCTTCAGACACAACCGAGCAGGCAGATTGAAGTTAAGATAGTAAGTCATGTTTTAAAGCACTTTAACGATCGTTTGCCCTTGTAACTTGGAGAACGGACACCTGGAGCCGTGCTGAAAACACGTGGCCAAGATTCGTTGGGATTTTCCTTTCCCACAATGCATTGCGCCATTTTTAAATGGGTGCTCAATGTGCTTGCATTATGCATATGCCTTCGTGTTGCATTTGGATTTATAACTAACGGTGATAACTGCTTCAGACACAACCTAGGGGGCAGATAAAAGTTTAAATTGTAAGTCATCTTTTAAAACTACATTGACGACTGTTTGCTCTGGTAACTTGGAGAACGGATACCTGAAACCTTGCGATACTAGATACCGATACCGCATCAATCTCGGCGCTATGCTTTTTGCCGGGCCCTAGTTGACCGTCCAGACAAGATGAAATAAAGCGCTGTGTTTGAGTTGACTTACTGCAAAATAACGGCACACGTTGGCCAGCTGTTCTGTTAGATTTGTCTTGCAACATGGTTACCCTTCATTTGAATGACCGTTTTTTTACAGGTGGTTGTTTGTGGGGGTGATTTTGCTGGTCTGTCGCGTGTTGCAACTGGTCCAAGGTTGTCCAACTGGAGTATTGTAGTAAATTTTTGCATCACAGTTCTTGAAACATGCAACAGAATTTAGCCAGGTCGGTAATTGCAGGCACTACTGTACCATGTTTATACCTATTACCATGCCGAACCTGCCAGGGTATATCAAATAAATGTAAGAACATGTTCAAAAACAAGGTCAAATCATTTTTGAAACATGAGATGGGAGTACTGGAGAGGGACCGCTTTATATATTTAAAGTTTAAGTATCTTAATGATATCAGGGACATGCAAATTATATAAAGCAGGTCTCTAGGGTTATAAAAATTACGCCTTTGGTGCTCATATTTATTTATACATTAATGTATTGAAAATTTAGATCAATCTTAATTCATAAATAATTAAAGCATTTCAGCCACAAACCTGTGCAAAGCAACTTAGTATTTTTCCCGATTTCATACTTGCATTTCTGCTATTTTCATGTTGAATTCCACCATGGAAAGTAGATAACATGGCCATATTTTTCAAATTTAATTTTTTAATAATTTTTGCTAATTTTCATCAGATTGTTTGTACAATCTGAGGGAAAATAGCCAAATCAGTACAATAACGACTACAATGTTGTGATTTTGTCAACCATGTGAAGACAAGAAACTCGAAACTCCCCAGATAAACCATTTTCCATGCTCAAAGTCAAATTGAAAATGTTTCGGGGGGGGGGTAATCCCCCCCCCCCAAGCATGCCTTCGGCCCTTTGGGTCGCCTAGGTCACTGCCACTTGGGTCTCTGACTGAGTTTGTAGCTCTAGCCTGGCTCGACCAGTATTTATTAAGGAAGGGCGGCTTAAAGGTACTTTTTTTGTTCTACTAATTTTAGGGTTAGTCCTTTTAAGTAGGGTATGTCAGGTTACCGGAACCACACATTGATTATTGTTAGGCCTTGCGTAGCTTGGACATTTGTTGAAACATGTTGAAAATGTATGATCTTTCCCCTTTTACAAATTACCTCTTTGACGTCAGTTTAATTTGTTACCTGGGCACAGCCGGAAGCACTTGGCATCATAAAAAGAGGGCGTCATATGTATTATCAGGCATTGCTAGGGTGAGCTGTTAGAAATTTTAACCTTTGTCTAAACATTTTCTTGATGATTAAAAGGATCCGTTTTCCAAACATGGGAGGGCTTTATTACTCTACTACTTATTGATAAAATGCAAAAAAAAAAAAAAAAAAGTAAATGAAAAATAAATAAATTAAAAAAAGAAAAAAAAAACCAAAGACATTTTGAGTCTAGCAGAGTTAGAAAGAGAAATTAAAACTTACCGGAAAGAATTTCACCGAACTAGCTTTTTTGTTCCTTTGAGAATTGAAAACGAATGTTGATAACATTCAAAATAACGGTATTGTATCGCTATTTGCGATATCAGTAACAAATTTTTCCCTTAGTGACCAATCCATCGCCATATAGTGAGTCGAGTTTTATACTTTAAATTTCTTTCTTTACAATTTGGAGTTGCTATGTTGCAACGTCAGAATCTTGGTCCCCTGTTTTGATCTCGTAAAGTGCGAGATCTCGTCACTTGCAGGATTTCCCGCAGTCCCAAGCAATTAATCAGTATGCCCCAGAACGACATTGCAATTGATCCTATGTGCTTATCACAAAACAACATGAGTGCCCTAAAAACATAGGGCTGGCAGCATCGGCGGTGCCGAGAAAAGGGGGAAAAAAGCACAAGCATTTAAAATAATAACAACATAAATCAGCATAACATGAAGAGTACAATAAAAACAAAATCCTAGCATAAAATTCGACAGTTAAGGTACGTCCCGAACCCTCGGCAGAGGATGATTTTTCTAAATTACTTGCATACGTGGAAGAATTTATGGGTCTGGTTCATTATCAAGGGCGTCATCTTGACTAACCAGTCTGTCAAGCCCTTCTGACCTTGTCAGCACGTTCCAGTGAAAACGGAACGTATGCTCCTTATTCACGTAACTTGGCTTGTTTGTTGTGTCCTTTGAAACAGGCCTTCTTTCCTTTTTCTTTCATATCATCTCTTTTGTCATCCAATTAAATTATTACTGGGGTACAGCCAGAGGCCCTTGTAACAATAAAACACATATAGCCCCAATACAGGGGAAAATTAAATCTACATCGATACAAAATACACATTTGTTGTACTAAAGTACAAGTGTGGGCAGTAAAGGCATCCTACCGGCTGGGTCGTCATGAGCAGTCGCTGCTCACAACGCATACTAATCCCCCTAATATAATATGATATCCGAAGAGCGGCCGACAACAGTTAATAGTTTGCCTGATTATACTTTAAATCGAGCTAAGAAAAATTATGTTTTGATAACATGATTTCGACATAAAAGCTAATGATCTTCATTCTTTTCTGACATGCCTAAATGCACACATATTTAATATTAAAGAATTGCTCAAAATTGACAGTATTTTCGCAAATGTAACAAACCTGACATATTACGTTGAAACATTGTCTCAATGTTGGCAGTGAAAGAGAGCTTAATCGTTTGGAGACTTTCAAAGTGAGGAGTAGGTGTCATCATGGGGGTTTGTTTTACATTTCTGGTGCAGGATGTCCATTGTGGCAGTACTTGTTAGGATTTCCCTTGGTTTATACAGGCGGCCTAGCTGCAACTGTTTCTTTTAAAATCCCTGGGACTGAATATAAGGCCCCAGTTTGTTTCTACTTCATTTATACACAGGCAGGTGGTTAAACTAGGATAAGCTTTCCAGCTAGAAAGGGTACATACTGGTTCAGGGGTAAGTCAAATTGTTCCAATCTGAACCTGTACTATACAAATTTAGCTATTATGTTTTGTTTGACAGGTTTTTTTTTTTCATAATGAAGCTTTGCATTTATAAGCAAAACATCACATTTTTAGCTAATTCATCATTTTCCACGTTGATGTATATTTATTCATCATTATGTGGGTTGTCTTTACTGAATATTTAGCTTAGACAAGGAGCCGGTACTCAGATCGACGTGTACGGGTACAGGCTCCGAAACATGTTCTGAGTAGTTACCCGCTAAAGACCCTTTAATTTATTTGGGCTAATGCAGCCTATGTCAAAATGCTACAGAAGAACGTGTGCAATATGGACAATAGGACTTCCATATGTATATATATAGGTTAGACAGTAACAGGTTAGGCGACTGGTGCCAAAGGTTGTAGGTTCGAGTCCCGCTCGTTCCGAAAATAAAATTTATGGAGAATAAAGAGTTCGGACTGTGGAATCGGGGAATGACTACTAGAAAGTGGTTCTGGACAAAAAGACACAAATACAATATTTACTACATCCATTTTTAAGGTAAATTTGGATGGTATATAAGTATGTATATATATATATATATATATATATATATATATATATATATATATATATATATATATATATATATATATATATATATATTTATACATATACATATAATTTATATGTTTGTACAAATATTTATATTTTGAATTGGGAAAACACCCTCATCATAACTGTTCTGTGATTTTTGATTATTTGTTATTTTTTAAAGCGAGGAATATATGCTTAACAAGATCAGTGAAAATGTTTTATCTCCCATCCTGGTTTGATTTGTTGTTGTTGTTGTTCTATCATCATCATCATCATCATCATCATCATCATCATCATCATCATCATCATCATCATCATCATCATCATCGTCGTCGTCGTCGTCATCATCATCATCATCATCATCATCATCATCATCGTCATGAAGTGAGGAAGTTTCTGAATTTAAAGTGCTATGCTTCTCCATACAGTCCCAGGTGAATTACAAGTTTATTGCAAATGTCGGTTACGCCTGATAATAGCTTGGAACAACTGGATAGAGCAATATCGTACGTATTATTTATTTGAGTAGAAATACAGGACTGCAAATATTGGAGACTCGCTCACACTGAATACCAATAGGTTACTACTTTCATGAGATGAAATATCAAAGGTAGACAGAGGGGGGAGGGAGGTTCCTAGGTTTGAAAATAACTGTTTTCAACTTGCGAATGGTACCACTGAAATTTAATATAGATATAGTATTAATTGGCTTTTGATCTTCGTCATTTCGTTCTTTTATCCTTTCTACCGTAAAACATTTGGCGACAATAAGCCTGTAGCACATTTCCGTCACGACAAGGTAATTTTAAAACATGTACAAAGCAATTACTCTAGGGTTTTAAGGGAAAAGAGCGCCCCCTTCCGGCGTGGGCAAAGCCAGCTTTCATGCGTTTGTGTTTGTACACAAAGAAATGAAAAAATTGCACGTTTCCTTGGTGTTGCTGCGGGTGCTCTGTATTGTTGCTTTGTTTCCAACAGTACAATTGGTAGAATTATGTCCAAAAATGTTGCACCAGACATGATGAAACTCCTTACACGCAGAGGCAAAACAGAAACTCCAATCACACACGTCTTACACTCTTGGGTATCAATATGTAGTTCGGAATTTAATTTATTCATCAAAATCAGAGAAAGCCGGTCAGCTCAAAGTGTGTTCTTCTTTAAAAGATTAATGAAGCTACTAATAACCATCGAATATATCTGTGAATGCGTCTTAGGAACAACACATTGGATATATCGATTTCACGCATAATGATGTCTCTAGAAAGTGCAACTGCAATTTATCGGTGATAATCTGAAGGGCTTGCCGCAGTAATTAAAATTACTGTTCACCCGCCCTAGCTACATATTCGCGCATGTGTTGCTTATGGCACATGTTCGAGACACAGAGAATCGTACAAGGGCGAGAGAGCATTACAAAATTTTCCTCATCGAAGGACAGAGCTTGGAAACGTCACGAGTGACCACTCGACCGCTCGTGATACTATGGTTTCGAGTGAAAAAAATCAAATTCATCGTTGCATTGGGTAAATGTTAGACAAGCGGTACAATGACGTGCCACCACTGACTGTTGCCCTCTATTGTTTTCTTTCATGCTTTAAACTCGTGTTCATAAGTTTTATTCGCACATGCCGCCCAACTGCAAATAGAATTGGATTTTCAGAAAGGCGCTGTTGCGACAAGGGCAAACGATCTTTTCAGTCAATTTGACAAGGAGGCATTTTTGCGTGATATAAGTAATTTTATGTATAGATTTCAGTTAAGGTAGTGGTTTTGTATAATCGATGCAGGGAAATGCAACGTTTAGTGGAAATGCATGTAGCTATATATATTGTGTAAATATAACTTACCCCTGATCTTTATATTCTTGTTAAAATCATTTCAGTCATTCGACATGTGGTTTGAGTAATTTTGTACTTAATTCTCAGATATTTTCACATTGTGACAAGTAAAGATAGAAGAAAGCAGAAAAGGGAAGGGTCGAGGGAAAACTGGGATACAGGGGAAATGGAAAGAGTGAGCATGGTTCTATACACTAGTAAAATGTCTCGGCGGGTTTTGGCACTTTTCGGCGGGTCTTGGCGGGTCTTGGCGGGACTCGGTGGTGGTACCGCCGATAACCGCCCACTCCCGCTGGCACCCGCCGAGGCCAGTGGCAGCCTCTAAGGGCTCGTCGGATGCCGGCGGGAGTGGGCGGTTGTCGGCGGGAGTGGGCGGTTGTCGGCGAGAGAGCTGCCTTTCAATAGTCTCTTCCGCCGGTAACCGCCCACTTCCGCCGGCACTCGCTGACCACCGCCGGTAACCGCCCAATGCTGACCACTGATTTGTGCAGCATCGAAAATAAGAATTTTCATGGAATCACTAACAGGGGTATGCACAACAAGGGCCAGGTGGGATGTATATACTGATTGTGTGAAGTAAAAGAAGAGCGTGGAGAGTGAGGCGGCAAATAGGCAGATGGTACAAGGCAAATATATTTTAATTCAAGCTTTATTTCAAGTCAATTTTACACGCAAAAACCTTAGTAAACACAAACTTTTTTTGCACCAACCAGGACTGGGTGTTCATAACTGGTGGATATGAGAGGAGGAGGGATTTGAAAGAAAGGCGTGGAAGCAGTGACTGAATGTAAAGACAACTTGAGGTTGTCAAACAGAGGCTTGGAGACGCCATTAGCAGTTACAGGTAGTACGTGAGGCAAAAGGGGTCATGTTTAAAAGACTGGGAAATAATCAAAGTTAAAGAATGTTGATGCAGTAACAGGAAAAATCGGAAACATTGTGACTGAGAAAGAAGGAATGAAGGAATGTGTAAAATGTGGTACAGACGTTGAAGAAGAAAGGAGTGGAAACTTCGAAAATTGTTATTCGATAGCATCAAAACAAAAAACAAAAAACAAAAAAAAACAAACAACAAAAAACAAAAAAAAAGCAAAACAGAAACAAAAAAAAAAAACACAAAAAAAACAAAAAAAAAAAAAACAAACAAAAAAAAAAGCAAAACAAAACAAACAAACATACAAAAAAAAAAAAAAAAGTCAAGTACAAGATATGTAACAGATATATGTTTGATCATAATCCACAAAAGCTTATGAGAAATTTGTCAGATGACCCCAGCTAATATAATAATATCCGCTACCGATGGAGCACCCACAAGGAGCTACTTGTCTACACCATCTCACTAGGAATCACTTTAACTGAAGATGTAATCAATGATAGGAAATAATACTGCGGATACTACAGAAAAATAAATGCTGTAGATTCTATAAGCTGTCACATACATAACAATCCGGCAAGGTACATATTTTTCGATATTCATTTACATAGAATTTTGTACGTAACTTGTAAAACCATGGTATGAATGGGAGTAAAATACTTCTGAAAACATTAATGCTGAACCAATAAAGTGTATGACTGGTTACTAAAGCAAAACCGAATTATTCGCCTCCTGTTAGGGTAATACGACCGCAAATCAGATCGTCTGGTGACCAGGGCTGATGAGTCGGGTTGTTTTATTACAAAGTGCGTTGGTAGTTATAGGGATCAGAAGATCTGAATAGGATATAGTCCACTTTATTCACATGTTGAGGTCGAAAGTTTTTACCATGTATTTTTTTTACATTTTGTGCTGCGTACGAAAATCGAAGTCTTATTTGCAGTAGCTTGTGAATGCTTTGTCAATACAATGCCATTTTAAATTGGCACAAAAATACAAAAGAGGTCTCAAACACATTTCTTTCAGGCATAATCAATATTCATTTTTTTATCATGTCGATGTCATATTGCCAGAATCAAAATGACATAATGCCCTGTATTTCAGGTGTCTATTTAACACTCGTAAAATAGATTACAAATTGCTTGAAATGTCTGAAATCGCTACAATTCAGCATACAGATTTTCCTTGCGACCGCCCTGGTGAATTTTCTGATATCGTTGATCTGGACCTTCAAAATTGTTTTGGTTAACTTCAAAATAAATGCAAATTCTAATTTGAAATTTTTTTCTGTCTGAAAAATAAGTGGGTACTTTTTTAATGTGCCACTCTCTTGATTAAAACAAACAACACAACACTTGTTGCAGGTATTTAGGCAGAATATCTTGTAATGTATAATTTTTAATAATTATTTTGCCAAATAAAATGGTGTTTTGTACTTACATATATTTTCGTTAGATTTTACTTACAAAGGCCATGCTCTCCGTATCTTTCAGAACAATTGCTCACAAACTTTACAACATTATACATAACAAGACAACTATTGTCAGTCAGACTTCACCCACAAATGTTAACTTCATTTGTTTTAGTAAGGAGAAGAAATAATGCAAAGGGAATTCACAAAGGCCATAAGTTAGTGCTTATTAATAAAGTTCAGAAGTGTTTGCTTTTGTAATAAGTTGTAGAAATGTTCTTTGAAAATTGAGTCCATGTAACACGACTTTTGACGCCTATTTAATGTAACGTGATTATATTTTTACTTTCGTTTGCAAATTTTGTGCTTTTAAAATACAGTTTCTAGTTCTTCCATGCTCCCAATTGTTTTTTTTTTCAACATTTACGTATCAAAGAAATTAACAACAGCCCCCTCAGTTGTTTTTTATTTTTATCTCATGTTTGGGTCAATTTGTACATTTTAATACACAAAGCAAAAATAAGAACGACATTTGCAGAAAGTTTTACTCCTAATCAACACTATTACCGATGAAACCGGAAGAGTACCGATACATCATATCGCAGCACTGTAGCTTTTAGGCCTATGATACGGTATTTTTACATGCCTGTTATAGTACTAAAATCGACCCAAACATGATTGATATATATATATATATATATATATATATATATATATATATATATATATATATATATATGTATATATATAAACATATATATATGTATATATATATATATATATATATATATATATATATATATATATATATATATATATATATATACTATATGAGTAAACTTTTTTGCGTAACATAAATTGTTCACCCTTTTCCTTTGCAACTAATTATAATACCAAGTATAAGTTTCTGTCTGGACTTTTCGAAAAAAGATAATGTTACGTGACTTTGTTTTGCTGAATGGAAAATGCAGTTGTTGGAAACCTGCTTAATCTGCAGGGTATATATTCGGCATAACCTCTGCATAAAACGACAGATGTATTCTCAATAACATCATATATCATAAAACTAAAATTAGTGCCAATCAATGAAACAGTGATAGATACAAACCGAATCTTGATAAAAACAATGACTGACCGATTTCTCCCAAACAATCACCAAGTTCATATACAACGTGATTTCGCGTCAGTTCGCGGTATTTCGTGACAAAGTGGACACATTTTGGAGAGGCCATTGTTGTAGCTTGTGATGTGAACAGGGTCAGTTGGTCGCTGTAGGCTTGCCCTTATTATCACTCTAAACGGCCTTTCGTGGTCTGAGGTACACCGAGAATTATTGAAACAAAGTGGCAATCCTCTTTAATGATTAGAAGTGACATCGTCTTTGATGTACCTTTGAAGTGCAAGTCAGGGCTCTATATACGTGCTTGTCCTTTTGCCTAGGACAACTGAATGCAAATAAAGAAAAATGTTATTGGCCAGCGACTGCTTATAGCAGATGCCAAAAATACCACAGTAGAAATAACAAATGAAAAATTAATTATATTGTGCACGATCCTGGCAAGTACTTGAAAATACCGAAATTGAGCCCTGTAAAGGTGCTATGGCACACATTTTGGTCATCATTTTGATCTTGAATAGGACTCTCTTACGTCTGATCAAGAGAAATATGATAATTGATCACAAATATAATAATTTGCAAACTATCTGACAGAAATATGGATTTTGTATATCAAGGTATAGGGTAGGGAAAAACGGTAATCTATCACAGATAAAACTGCAAAGTATCTGATGGCAATATGAAACTTGTACATCTAGGTACAATATGTGCAAACAGAATAACACAAGTTATTAATTAATTTAACATGCAGGATGGGTACAGACCTGCGGAGACTGCACTGAAAACAAGCAAGGTAGAATCTATGGCGGTTCACTGAAAATGTTTGTGAGCAGTTCAAGGTGGGATGCTTTGCAGACCCAGAGAGCTTTGAACATACTTTACCAAGATGAAAGATTCTATGCACGGGTTGCTGATAAGGTGAAGATTTCTTTCAACGACAGAAAAGGCACACAAAAATGTCCACCCTACTCTTACCTCTGCACACATATCACCAGCAGGTGTATGTGACACTATAAACACAACAGCGACATCTACTCTGACAAAAAGGCTTGGGACCAGGTTCCAAATTGAGCATTTATCCAGTAATGACCCTTATTAGATAGATGTTTGACATGCATAACAAGACCAACGTACCAAGTGCTTATGATATATAGCAGACACTGCTGTACCTGGAAAGAATATTGAACGTGCATGTGTTCCTTTATCTGCAAATGAGATATTGGCACACCATCTATCAAAGGCACAGATTATGTTGCTCTTCGGGTAACTGACACCAGTGTTGAGTACAATGTTTCAGGATCCGAGCAAGAGAAACGGTGGAACTTCTGTTGAGACTTAAATTCCAAGAAATTCGAAAGATCATAGCTGTCTTCTCAGGCACAAAAGTCACAGAGGCCGGTATCGGCACTATTGATCAAGGGACACAAACTCTTTGTTGGTTTTGAGGATCAACTTTGCCTTTTGAGACAGAAAACAGCACACATCCCACAGGTGACATATGAACACCATGAAACAGACCATAGACTATTGTGGCATCTTAAATAAATATCTATACCCCAACCAAGATCAAAATGCGGTTATTCGTTGTGATTATGCTGATGATATCTTGGTCATTGACCGGGTATATATTCCTAGTTCTGCAGTGCATTTGTGGGGTAAGTGGGGACAAAAAACAATTTGAGACTTAACATTAATGCAACAGAAAGTTTCTGGAATCTTGGAACTGATTTTAGTGCTTTGTTGTCAGTCTTCCATGTCTTCATGGGGTTAGGCTATCTTACTCTTTTGTTTATAGAAAATGCAAGATAGCGCCATTGGATATCATGGGCCGAAACCTTATTGGAAACCTTCGGCCAGTTATTAAAGTCAAAAGCCATTGACCACATTGTATGCTATCTGTATGGTAATCAAATATTTACTCAGTGTTGATAAAGTCACGTGAAATCGATGCTTTGACCACATTGCGCATAGACAGGACACCTATATGGCGGAAAGTTGGCCATCAAATAAAACGAAGGTGATCAGGTTCCTGCTGCTTTGTGTAACTAAATTGATGATGACTGCAACGGTGATGAAGAGGACGGAGACCCTAATTACTTCTTCGGCGAAACAGAGTATGCGAGTTACCTGTGGCGATGGTTGGATAAGTTACTTCCATAATGTTAATGTTGACATTTGAAAATGATACAGTTTATGTAAATTTATAAATCCAAATGGCATATATTAAACATTAGCAATTAATGAGTTGATTGATTTTCAACTTACCCCATCTGATTGGATTGGGACATATTTTTATGTATGTGTGTGTTTCTCTTAAGTCTTAAATCAAAGCAAATCCACCAGCTGCGCAAATGAAACTTTAAATTTTTGCAGTTAGCACAACATTTCACTAAATGATAAAGTTAAACCTTTTTGACCTAAGCCACATAACTAAAGTGACCGGGATCTCAAAACAATGATTCCTTTCAAGAGAGCGACAATAGGGCAGCATGAAATCGAAGTTTTGGAGGACGAAGCGTCATAACGTTTTCTCAGGTCACGATGTCCAATGGGATCAAATGGATCCTTTTCAAACTAGACAAATGGGAAACAGTCATATGGGGTTTTATATATATGGCATAAAGGCATTAGAACCCTTTGAATCAAAGGATCACTGCAGAGAAAAAAATGCAGACTTGTTGTTAAGAGGGGACCAATGCGATTTTAATGGAATATTTTAATGCTCATGTTGGTAAAGGTGGAGACAAGACCAAAGTAATGAAACTGAGAGAAAAGTAGTTTTTGCAGTTGAGGCACAGAAAATATGATTCAGAAATGTATTACATAAGTGGATGAGCAATTGAAATGTCAAATCCAATCTAATGGCTCCTCAATGAGGGGGTAGATATTTTGAAGAAAACCTGTACCACTCATGCGCAGTTTCACATAATGATGCAGGATAAAGGAGAAGATGGCATAAGTTAGGGAGTCCCATAATTCACAAGGGAATCAGCAACCCAGATCCTCATAATCATAGGAAATTAGTATAATTAGTTAATTTGGCTAAATCTAAAATTAAGGAGTCACACAATTGACGCAGGAAAAAGTAATCGAGATCTGGATAATCATAAAAATATCAGTATAGTCAGTAAACTGGACAAAATCTTCTTTCATATATTTTCATGAAAGGTTGGTGATGTGTCCCGGAGGTAGAAATCTCACGTCCAACTCAGATAAAACGATACATTGTCAGGGAAAACGTTGATCAAATCTGGGATTTTAAATATTGGGAAAGCGTGTGACTTTGTGTGGCATAAGGATTACTGGTCAAATTTCAAAGTCTAAATCTTCATGTAGAATCCTTAAGGTGATTAAAGCCTTGTGCACTGAGATCAGGGGTGTAGCAGAATTTCGTTGGTGGGGTGGACATAAAGAATTTGCATCAAAAACAAACTGAAACAAAGATGGTGTTATCTGTGCACACTGGCCATCTGGTGGCACATGAATACTCCTCCGAGGGGTCAACTTTTGACTTGCGTAAGACATCTACACAGAGGCGGCCATGCTCTTAGAGTATAAGACAACAGTAAACTGTGACCCTCAGCTGACCTTGAAATAGCCTTGAAAAATAATGCGCAACCGTGTCCTTCTTTTTGTCTTAATTCGCGCTCATACGTGCATAACGACATAAAATAATCAAAGTAATAAATATGATCAAATCTGAAAATGTTTGCCCGAAAAATAAAGTTTGTCCTAGAAATCAACAAACTTCTATTTTACCAAAACGTGCCATTCCCCAAAATACTGAGAAAACTTAGAAAATAGTTAACGCCTGTTTACATCAATGGAAGTATATTCATAATGTTTTTTAATGAAATCGGGGTAAAATAAAATTGTGTCATACCTGAACTACTTTTTCCTCATTTTTTTTTTTCAAAACGTGAAGGTTTTTTTCCAAAGTATTCTGCAGAAAATATTTGACAACTTTATCATTGTGGCATTTTTTTTTGGAATTTGATGAAAAATGCCTTAAAAAAGAAACAAATGACCCCCTGAAAAAAACTTCTTTGATTATTATGCCTGAGTAAGGTCGTTACAAGGTCATCATGAATCAGTGAACAAATTCATTTTTCTTGTTCTCCAGCAATCCTTCGTGGATAATTTCATTGAATTAAATCCTTAGATTAAATAGTTTACATATATTATGATCCTAGAAGGGGAAAGTACAACAAAAGAGGGTTATGGAGCCATGACGGAAAGACAAGATACAAGGAAAGGGTAAAATGGCGTTGGGAATGTCATGCAAAGAAATTGTTCATAGCATATGCAGCAGGAGGAATAATCATTTGATGGAATGGATGAGTACGTTTCTACAAGCAAGGAGGTATGATGAGTTCACCGTGACACGAAAGAAATGTAAATCACTGAATTGTACTGGACAGACAGAAAACAAGCTGGTAAGCATGTTGTGATGGGGTGGCAAAAACAGAATGGTTCTTTAGGCTAGTTTTGGGTCAATGTCCAATGAGAAGCGAATGTTCTAGTGTATAAAATATTAAACCCATTTGGTGCAAGAGTATCTTCATGATTTCAGACTGTTATCTCATCAACACGTTTGTGACCTGACAGCTACAGCTCACAACAAATTATCCCCTCCTAATGCAAGACTTATGACTCGCAGTTGCAGTTTGACAGGGAAGTCTATGAGGCCTATAAATTGCTCTACTCTACTGTGTATAGTATCCTAGTAAATTGTTCAACTGCATCGTATACGGTACCTTCAGTAAATTAGTTAAATGTACTGTATGCAGAATCTTTAGTACATTGCACTGCTGTTCTGTATTTGATATCTTCAGTATTATACTGTGCTGTACTGTATACGGTATTGTCAGTACATTCCTCTAATGTACTGTATACGGTGTCTTTAACTGATCAGTTCTTCAGCCACTCTAGTTCTACCTTCATATCATATATATACCTTCAGTATATTATTTTGCATGAAGTCCAAATCCAGCACATTATGAAGTTCATTTTTTTGTATTTCAATAATGTTGAATGTTAATAATTCTCTTTTACACCATATTTCGAAAATGTTATTTACTTAAAGATGTCATCATCTTTGTTATAAATGTGTTCTGTGTAAAGAAAACTAGCAGACATTTGCTTATTATATATATTACCAAGGACAAGTAAAGAATTTATCTGTCCAAGTAATAAAGAATGGAGTTCAGTAAGACAAACTGTCCTTTGTGTGAGGCAAATAAATTGTTATGTTACCTATATTTACAATGTCTGTCCCAAAATGGACTGGTCAAAATACTCGATAAAATTTGGTGGATCTTTTGAGAGTATGGGATGACAAAGTCGTACTATGATAGTTTATAGGAAGCACGGGATTCTATGAAACTTTGGATATAGAGTACAGACTATCAGTTAGTTAAGGACAGGAGAACTGGTTGCAGAATGTGTTGACGGATACAGGAGTTCATTTTTGGGGGGGGGGGGTGGTGGTGGTGGTGGTGGTGGCAGATATAAAGCTGAAGGAGGTTAAGACATAGGGAATAAGATGAACGGAAGGGTATTGAGTAGTAGAAATAGGTTCAGATTAATGTATGAAGGGATGAGTCCCTGGGGCTAGTGTTGGTTTGGATATTGGGGCATGGTTTAGGAATGTACTTCATGAAAGAAGTGATAAGGAGACTGGTTTTATTAGGGAAGGGCTCAGTTTCATGTAAAGGGCCAAGAGAGTGAATGAACATTCGATTGGCATATCAAAGCATGGTTCCCACTCCAAAAACCTGATATAGTTACTTAAGAGAACGAGGGGGTTAAACAGCTCTGGCGATTAGACAGATAGCATTCAAAGTGAGTTAAGGCAACAATGAAAGACAAGGGGAAAACTGTCAGATGGATTGAGTGTATACATATTATAGGCATGGACCAGTATTTGAGCATAGGACGTGGTAAGGATTTATAGGGCGAATGAGTGGCCAAGTGAGAGGGTACGTAAGGTGGCCGGGGTTGAAAGATGATTTAATGTCAGTTTACCCACTGAACCAGGGAGTTATGTGGCCCACACTTTTTCAATTTCACACTGAAAACTCTCACTCTCTGAAATAGCAGAAATATCGTTTCCTATTGCTGTCACATACTCCTGATTTTAATGCCATCAAATAACTGTTTTATGGCATTTGGTTACAAAAGTTCACACATGCATAATGGAGAAGGATTGGGTGCTGCTGCAATAAAAAAGAGATGGACTTATCAGTGACTGGATGGAACTATTAATGACTTGATGCACATAATCGCTTTCATTTCGTGTTAGCATGCAAGGATTAATAACTTATAGCGAAACGACAATGTGTGTTTGTTTCATGAGATTTGCTTGACATTCAGTAATTTTCGATTTACATGCTAGTGATGTCTCTTAAAAACTCAGAACATGAATTGTGTATTTCATATAAAATATTTATTTCCCAGTGGAACCTTCATACCACTGATATACAGTAAAAAACTAATCAGGCATATAATGACCAGCGTCTGAAAGAACAGTGCCTTTTACTTGTGTCCCAAATGTATCAAAGCAACCAGGAGGCCCTCCAACTAACCAACACAATGATCATCACCAGATTTATTACCATGAATAAACACAAAAAAATACAGAAATGATATTATTTATACCCTAATTGGCCAACGTAAGACTCCAAATAAAACATGTGCAACTATTAAGCATGTTGAAATCATCACGTACGAGAAAGCATGTTATGCATGTAAGTAGAGCCACGGTATGCCCCCCACGCTACGAAATTAGCAGGATCCACTGTTCAATGCGGCCCTCGAAAACAACATCGAGCTGTCCACTACAGCAACTGCACGTGAAAGTCTAACAATACCACCAAGGAAACGACTCAAGCAAGGAACACAAGAGCTAGCATCAATAATACTTGGTGTAGTTTGTCACCCAGTCCCTGGGAGCATGTACCAACCGGTCATTTGGAAACCAGCTTAAATAGACGATAGATTACAGCACATTCCAAAAGCTCAATATAAGCATATTGTGTGTATCTCTTTTGTTTTATGCTTCAATCCACCATGTACTTTTCTGGCCATCGCTTTCTTTTATCATGCTGCCAGCTACAGTTTGACCCGAAATACTTAATTTCACGCGTTTGAATAAATATATCACGCAACAACTTCAACTATTACAAAGTTATGCATATATAACGGACGGGTAATCGTCCAGTTTATGTGCCGGACGTTAATTGCTTCAATTATACAATAGGCCCCGTGAAAGCACGTCACCTCTGGCGAGGACGATATAAAGTGGTGAGAGATGTCGTATTGGTGGAGTGCAATGCACTATGTCAAGCAGAATCCCTGCAAATATATTTATTTCCAAGATAGCTACTGAATCGTTTCGAGAAATTTTTGCTATAAAGTAATAATGTCTGCATTTGAAGTAGACAACACCGGGTGACTTAAATAAAACAACTGAGCCAGATGACCTAGATAAAACATCTTAGCCTTACTTGTCTTCATTTTTTTAATAAAGTATTATGTTTCTTTGGATCGTTACATTTACATTGTTTGAACTGTGTGTACATATATTTCACCAGCGCGCAAAAAATATACCTCGAACCATCACAGATGAAATGAATAATTTACTGACATTTAAATCGTGAATATGCACATTGAAGAATCCTTAAATGAGAAACCAAGAGAAGCCATTCTTTTTAGTATGGACGTGAACATAACTATTTTCATCTGTCGTTCTGTGCATACTTAAAAGAATGTCTTTTCTCTTTCTTTTATTTTAGATACTTTGAGTGGAAAAGAGTTAAACTGACCTAAATGTCCTCCGTGGAAGCAGACAGCTCTATCAAAAGCCAATAGAATCAGCATGCCAGTGGCCAATTAGAATGCATTACACGCAGCCTACAAATCTCTCGGATGTCTCTAAGCAGAGTACCATCAGTTGCATTCCAATTGAGAGTCACCAGATATAAAGGCTGGGGTCAAAGGACATATACACACACCAGAATTTCGTTAATTGATGCTGTTATATCTCTGTACGTATAGCATGTACAGATTGCATGTAACACCTAATCTTCCCAGTGAAACTGCAAGATGTCAGTGATAATAAATGTATGGTGGGTAGATGGGCAGACAGATGGTTTATCAGGACAAATGGGTGGGTAGATACATCAGTTCTGCAGGCAGGTAAAAAACATAGACGTGACGGCAAGGGGGAAGGATGGTCTGGCTATAAGTAGCTAGATTGGTGGGTAGGTAGGTAGGTAGGTAGGTAGGTAGGTAGGTAGTTAGGTAAGTAGATATGTCCTCACCAGATGTTAAATGCGATCTGCTTTTATTAAATTACTCGTTAATTTAAAACCTTTTCGATCCGAATAGTAGTCAATTACCTAGGTCCATAACTTTTGGGGTGTGTACCGGCTGCCAAGGATGCTGGCTGCCAAGGATGCTGGCTGCCAAGGATGCTGGCTGCCAAATGTGATGGCCGCCAAACGTGCGGGCTGCCAAGTGTGTTGGCCGCCAAGTGTCAAACTGCATGAAATAAACGGGTAATACAGCTTTATTGTAATTGGGAATGGGTCAGACGCTGCATAGTGGAGTCCATTTATTGCACATATTCCAAGTAAAACTTCATTCGTCACTTGATGTAAGATGAAGAAATGCATTGAATTCTATAACTCGAACAGCAGACTCAAATAATTGAGAATCGTACTGCAACTGCAGCAATAAAATTCACCAGAGAGTACCAAACCGCAATCAAATCCTCACATTCAATATCGAACTAAAATTATATGATCTTTGAACGAAATTAGCAGTGATAATTATGTGGATCGACTCCAGTGTCGGTGGCTCGGACGGACCAGCTGATAGATATTCATGGGTCAATAAAGCAAGCAATTACATTAACAATAATTGATAGAATACCGACAGATTGCTACAAAGGGGAACTCAAGGGCAAGACGGAATGGAGTTGGTACTGATGATTTGTTAGAAACCCGGCAACCTTAATATTCTCTTAATCATGTCTCTCAGTTTATGAGTTTATTACAGGATTAGGAGTCACAGTAATATTTAAACATAACTCCCGCACAGTAAAAACCTAGAGTCAAACTGGACAATGACAGTTTATGGAAAATTTTGCCGAACAGAAATGTGTTTCCATCCATCACAAATAGATAAATTTTTATTTATGACGAATTTCGATGGATGTTTTAAAGATATGGCTGCAAACGCATCCCAAAGGTCTAAACAATTAGAATTACCCAATTTCAAACTGTGAATGATATTAGGTTTTGACCGACTACTAGTCTTCTGGATTAATGTCTCCATGTATTACTGTTTGTGTGTATGTGTATTTATGACAAATATTTTGATCATGTTGCCATTGTAAAATATATAAGTTAAATGCATATAAATAGGTGTATTGCCTATGGTCATAATAGACATTTATGCCAGACATTGGATCATGACTTAACCTGGTCATGGTTAGCATTAATCGAGCTTTGCAAATAGTTTGATTTATTTCTCACTCTGTATCTGAACACACTGTTCGCTGTTGATCAAGTCCTTCTTTCTCTCTCGTTCTCTCTCTCTCTCTCTCTCTCTCTCTCTCTCTCTTATTGTTGAATAAGTAGCTTGTTTCATCTGAAAACAATACACATAATGAAGTCATTTGTATTACAGTATTAAGATGTCGATGAGTGGAGGGTCTACAGTTATTCGTCACAAAACCGATGGTGGTAACACCAGGGACTTGTTTTTTTTATTTCTGGGTTCACACCATGATATTTGTTTTTCGTTCCTCACACATCCACGTCATAGGAAAAAAATGTTTAGATAAAACTGCAATATACAAAACGGCAGCGCATTAAGGGATGAAGCAGCTGCCTATAATTGCCTTTCGCAAGACAATAAAACATTGCGGGCATTACTTCCTTGCCGTTCATGACAATATCCTGGTGACTATATTTATGTTTTATTCTCACTAGCACATCCTTTCCTGCCTAACCTTAAAGATTCAGTCAACCGGTTTCTTTGGCGCGGGTTGGAATAATTGCTTATCTGGGGCATTCTATCATGAAGGGTATCTTCTACAGTTCTCAGCCAAAAATAATATGTTAACAATAATTTTATGTAAAACGATTGAGGCAGGCGACAATTGACATCCAGGTGCTTTGTGGGAGATTTGAGCGGGAAAGGGATATTATCTACCAAACACAAGCTAGCCATCTCATGATCTATAAAGCTCAACTTTTTTCAAGTCCCTCCGTTCATTCGACAGAGTGATCAATACTTCTTGTGTCTCCTGGGTGGAGTATTTAAGAAACATCCCCAGTTTGTTTGATGCGCCAATATGCCAACTCAACGTCGCTGAAAGGTCAACAGGCAGTGTAGACCAGATTTTATGCTTCAAGGCTTTACACCATCTTTACCAGTTTTTATACATAATGTGTCAAATGCATTCTTATCAATGTTGTTTTAGCGGTTAGCACGCATACCCACTCAAAAGCATGAGTGACATTCGGATAAACGAAAGCGTCTCTATGTTTGGCTGGGACACATCCATTGAGTCTTACTGTTTTCACATACCTTTAACATGTTTTTTTAATGTAAATAATCTCAAAATGATGCAACGGATATTGAGTACTACACATACATGCCGATAAAATAACTGTAATGGGATCGGCAATATCTTTTCTGGTTACTGCTGAGATGAATATTGATTTGAATTATAAAATGCTAATTTACTTTTATAAAAAACAGAACCAATGAAACGGACAAAGTAATTGCTTTTATTTACGTTATGTGATATCCTCAGGATTATATTGCTGTTGTCCAATAATCAGCACGAATGCCAGTATATATATATATATTATATATATATATTATATACATATATATATATGTATATATATTTATATTTATATATATATATATGTATATATATACATATCTTGAAAACATATTGTATTTGTTTCAATATTGGTCGAATTTGTTGCATGGGAAAGAAATTAAAGAAGACGCAGTATGTAACACGTCCTCTTACTCCTTTCTATCCATTTGCGCAATAAGACGAGGGGCTGTGCTAGTTGAACCTCTTTCCTCTGGAGCACTAAACTTGTTCCCACACACTGGACATTGCTCCTACGTTTCTTTCTGGTTTAAAACGTGGACAAGTACGAGAACTGCCGCGCAGGCATCAGCTTATCAAACCAATTGTCCAGTAGTAAACATCTGGTGTATCCTAAATTGTGAGGCTGTAGTTGTTTGGTATGCCATTTATTGATTTTCATTCACATGTGTCTTTCTTGTTTATATAAGAAATGAGATTTCACGATACTTGGACATTTGATATATGCATTAATGGCCTCTTTGGTTATGTGTTCTGGTCTTTAGTAATACTATATTAATCCATAACCCATGTCACCAGAGAAACTTCAATAAATGTACAAAAACACAGATATATACACCGTAATAGAATACCACAATACCGTTTCCAACAGGAAAAATATGTCACAAGACAATTTATCCTATAAAAATCATATAGTACCAGATGCCGTATAGTAAAATATATCCCTCAAGCTAAGCCTGAAGGAGCCCTCAATACATTGCCAAAAAGTTTCAAATTCTTCTCATATCTTTTGATGCAGAAATTGTACCCAAGCCTGTGAAAGTTGTCTTCGTAAAATATGTATATATTTATGAGCACTTATCGTTTTGCTTTTGACAACCTAAGTGCCGTCCATGTACAAAATGCCAAGATATGTAAAGATAAGTAGTCAGGTTGCTTGGCTTTGCTTATTTGTACCTATCAAATTTTCCAAATAGGTAGACCTTTCATTCAGACTAATCACAAAGGGTTCGGCATATCTCATTTTTTCTGACAATGCATTTTTTTTCTATTCGATGAAGTTTGAAAGTTGGAAAATGAGAAGTCTTATCACCAATAACAAAGCCTGTCTTACTAGATATAACATAACATGCAACATATTAATTCTAAAACACATTTCTTTAGCCTTTAGTAGTCTCTTATCGAATGATATGTCAATCAATCTATTAAACAATTGCACTCATTTCAGAATCTGTCACTGTTGAAAATTATGAATAAGAGCTTGATAAGCTAAAGATGTATCAAACTAAATCTGAAGTGTAGCGTTGTTTTGTTCCATTCTGTGAAGTACACATCGACAGGGAGAGCAAAGTGCGCACTTTGGAGGCTTTGCTTACGTTACTTTGTTTTCATTTTCCTCCTATGGAATTTATATCAACAACACTTTCCAATACAATGCAGAAATTGAAAATTGAATGTAAATGCCAATCTTAGTTTCTATGATTTGTAACAATAATTTTAAGTACTCTTAGACTATCATTTTTTCACGTATTTCTGTTGTACCTGTTGGGAGATAAATTAATCAATATTTCTCGTGTTGTGTCCAAGCACATGAGATTCATATCGAACATTTAAATTGTCAGAACCAATGATGTCACGTTAACACTTGTTATCATTGAAAACACCGTCATTTCGAAACTACCACTAATGCAACGCATTGCGTTAAGAGAAACTAAACATTTGTACATGACTGCCAGACTTCTTGGCAGATCTTAAGTGGCATAAAACAAACAAACAAACACTAGCAAGATTAGCATCTGGCAAATATTTGGGAATAACAGCGTGCAGATGCAGAAGCCTTTTATATAACTACGTCGTCTAGGCACCTGATCCATTCTGCTACCAAAATATTCGGTTCTCCGGTTTGTCTTTTGATTTTTTCTTCTCGGAGAATAATCGGCGTCAAGCCCTGTGCACTTTAGCAAAGGCAATTTTGACCAAGTCAATATTTCACGACTTTCACAGAAAGCAATGTTAAATAAACCCAAGTGGACATAATACATTTTGTTATGTTAACCGTACTCACCAGCACTGGATATTGTTTGGAATGCACTTTAGTGCTGAGAACTGACCACATGCTCTGGACAGAGCGATTGCTCATAGCGGAGAGCTTTCATTACACACACACACACACACACACACACACACACACATACATACATACACACATATATATATATATATATACACATGTATATATATAAATGTATATATATACATGTATATATATATATATATATATATATATATATATATATATATATATATATATATATATATATATGTATATGTATATATATAACTTTCTGGACAAAAGGTCCAGTATTTGAGCGGATGGAAACTCTGTTTTAACATTCCCCATGTAGTTTGGTCGACAACGACCTGTAACACAAAACGTTATTTCTTGTTTGAGAATCAGCAAAAGTTTTGAAAGGGAAGTGAAAGGAAAACGTCAAATATAAGATATGTCCATTTCAATCGTTTAACTCTTTGAGTGCCGTGTTTTGACCCAATCAACAGTTATATATATATATATATATATATATATATATATATATATATATATATATATATATATATATATATATATATATATATACAAAAGGTCCAGTATTTGAGTGGATGCGGATTCTCTTTTAACATTTCCCATGTAGTTTGGTTGACAACGACCTGTAATATAAAACGTTAGTCCTTCTTTGACATTCCCCAAAAGTTTGTAATCGGGAAGTGAAATGAAATATAAGATATATCCATTTCCATCGTTTAACTCTTTTAATGGGGAAGTGAAAGGAAACCCGTCAAATATAAGATATGTTCATTTCCATCGTTTAACTCTTTGACTGCCCACCTTAGGCATATCGCTCCCCCCCCCCCCAAAAAAAACAAGCGAAGAAAGTTGTTGATTTGGACCATTTTTATGGGCCTGTGTAGACATGCTGGTAATTGAATAAAATGTCCGTTAATAGACAATATGAATCGTGTATCCTTGCGTCAATTCAGAGCATATGACATTTGTTGCTGAAATGGGCAATGAAATGGCTATAACCCCTACAGCCCATGCACACCTGCTAAAACTCTTGACCTACTCTTGTAACATATGTCATGATGCATATGGTAAAGGGATACACTTTCTGATTAGACAGAGACAACTGCTCACTATCATTTGTTGTTAATGTTTACCGACACTATATTCCCCCATCAGTGTACAAAGAACCCGTTCTTTACACCATGATTGTCATTGTGGTAGTTACAAGGCCATATGGCAGCACTTGTCAAAGTTCATTTGCATTATGTGGCTACTTGCTCAACAAAATCTTCAAAGGGATTCGTTGTTATGCATCAAGTAAAATTATGCAAATGACCTAGATCAAGTGCTGTCCTAAAAGGGTCCATTGAGCGAGACTTTGAACTTCTTCGACTTAGCAATTGATGCAAAGAAGTAAAGAAACCTAAATTTTGTGGCATAAACACCGAGAAAACATTACCAATCCCTAGTGTTCAACAACTAAAAATTCACGCACATTCAGTGTAATGGCAGGTTCATCAGTGGGATCTAACAGTCGTTTCGGTGTTTACTCCAAGACATGTATTCTAATTAGCGGTACTTATTTGTATTGATAATTTTTTTTTGTTCAAATACCCTTAAGTTGACAGCACTCGTAGTAACGTATAGCCTTTTACGTCATGATATTACAAATACTAGAGTCATTTATACACCAAATTATCAACCAGGTATCAGTAGTGTATATTTTAAAGTACAAAAATATGTAACATGAAAATTTCAAAACGTATTTGGCCTGCTGGATACAAGATGTATCCACTCCGCTATAAAGCAGTTACGGAATCGGCAAACACACGATTGAAAAAAAAAAAGTTAGACACCTCACAAATGACTTAGAAGTGAAAGAAATTAACTTTCAAGTTATAGGGACATTTATGGGAATGTTATGAAGGAACTCCGGATAGCTAGAAACGGCTTTACCAAACCTGATATTATTACATGTATTTTCCTGTGTTCTGGTAAATTTCACAGCTTATAGAAATGCACATCGTCTGGGTTTCACTGCACGGAAATATTCAAGTTGACATCAGTAAGAAACATAATTATTGTATAGTCAATTTGCCCTCAATCTACTTTGTTCTGAAAAACAGTGCATCATTGTTTTACGTCTGTTGCGAATACGTCGCGAGCTTGTTCCGTTTTGCTTGTTATTCATGATGTAAGCCGGAGAATCCTGTATGCTTTAAGAGCTTGCACACTATTCCATATGTCGACCAATACGGTTAGAGACTCCAAGCAGAAACAAGAGATGATAATGGTGCAAAGCAACAACATTCCAATTACTGTCCAAGACAGAGAACAAAATAAATTCTTGGAAAAAGACCAGGAAATGCTCATTTAAACGAAGCATTTATAACACACAGTAATCTTCGCTGCGACCGACGGAACTTTAAAGTTCGTGATTTTATTTATTTCTACGAGAAGACATTAAGTCAGTAGGTTGGATTCGACTGACATATGGATCACCTGCGAGAGTGCTACGGTCTAAATTGCATGTGCTTCGTCGCCCTACGTCCCTTTTGCATCGATCAGTTAACACTTGCCGCCCAAACTTGTCTATTGAGACATAAAGTTCCAGATTTACTGCCTGTTTATCTTACGGGCATGCCTTCATAAGACATTTCACAGACGGTTTTGGAACAGACTTTGTCCTTCGGTGATGCCTTTATAACACATTCTGCAGGCGGTTTGGAACAGACAAAGAAGTCAACAGTTTTTCCTCCAGCAGATCTCTACGTTTATTTCCCAGAACACAGGATAAAAAAGATATTTACTCTCTCCAACTTTTGACGGATGAGAGTTTGTTGAATAAGGCGCCAAGGGTACACTTCTGTTCCTGGGTAAACGGATATTTCTATTCCTCACGGCGTCCAGAGATGCTCAACTGGATGTGGAACCGGGATAATTGTAAAGCCATACAATAATGGTTCACATGTTTGCTACAGGGACATTCATAGCGGGCAGTATGAGTCAACAGACAACCCAAAAAGAACGTAAAATAAATGATCGCAAACGGTATGACCTGTGCCTCAATCACACTGATGCTAAGTCAAGTTCGAACATTAATATTTACGTGCAGGCACCTTACTCTAGAACGCGTGCGCACTCACATTAGGCTAAGTTGAAATGAAACTTATGTACGGATTTCCGTCCCCTCGCCTTACTTTAAAACGCCGGCAAATAAGGCACTGAACTGAACCACAGTGTGCTTTTCAAAAGAAAAATTAAGGGGCTCTGATCTTCTGAAGAAAAACAACGGTATCAAATACCTGAAGACATCATCTCTGCCCATAATTGAACCTAAAACTGCGAGTTGCCACTTCTGATTATTCTATTTTGACGCTTCTTCATATATTTTTAGGGATAGTTCTGAGTAGGTTGCACAACTCTTTCTCTGTGTGTATTCTTCGGCTACCGCTGTCCAACACATTTATACACTTTTCTGATTACACAGAAGCCATCATGAATGTCTTGACTACTTCTACTCTTGTTCAGAAGAGTTTTCCTCGGAGCTACTCAGCAGTTAAAATAACTATATATGGACATGACTAAGTATTTTCAAATATTTCTATCTGTGTTCTGGAGTATGATGGGCTCAACATTAAAATCTAAGTGCTACTTTCCGTACACCAAATCAAGCAACACAATGTGTTTTTAAAGTTAAGTCCTAATCTAACATGATAATTTAATGCACCATCTGCGTTATTTTACAACAACCGATCATAAGAACATTTTTGGATCAATCATATCTGTTGGTGCTGTGTCCATATACAGCCAGTCAGAACACAATGATTATCTGCAGGCCCGCATTTATAGCTCCAAACTAAGAACAGGCGCATGCACTGGAAAGTTGGCCTCTGGTCTTGTTATAGGGTGTTTATCAATGTGGTAAAATGTAACTTCACTTTCTCATCTATCGCCATAATTCTTCATTTACTCAAGAGGAATTTCTAAAGCAAGTTTTATAACTATGATATATATATATATATATATATATATATATATATATATATATATATATATATATATATATATATATATATATATACATATATATATATATATATACACATATACATATTATATATATATTATTTGTTTCATGAATTTATCGTTAAGGGCGCTGAACGTTTGACGCTTTTAATGTATTCCAAGGTATTCAATTGAAGTCATAATTGATAAATCATTGTGTAATTGCTGTTATCGCATTGTACTCAGTTGCCAATGTTACGGATCATTGCCCTGGATTTTGCACTTAAAAGTTGCTGGATTACCACAAACGGTGCGTTTTAGGGAAACCTATCTGCAATTTAATCTTGGGATTCTTGAACTTATGTTTATGCCTTATAAAATGAGGTAAAGGGATTTCAACCTGAAAAAATGCGAAATTATTTTAATGGGGAAGGGAAGGGTGGCACTGAAATATAAGCAGATATATTGGAGTGAAATCAGATTTCAACGTGAAAAAAGCCAAACACTTAACTAGTCTGATGGGGAAGGAAAGGGTGGCAATGAGGTATAGGCAGATGTATTGGGGCCGGATTTCTGCTCTTCAGTTCCAACTATATAATACTTTTATTGACTTTACAGCATATGAGAAAAAAGACATTTAACTTTGTCTGCAAGCCACTGTATCTAAGTGTAACCAAATATTGTGCAAAATTCTGTGGTCTTCATGCATCTGACAAAACCTGCTGTCGAATCTTCAGTGGCCATTACTAGACATTGCTTCTGCTAAGTTCCCTGCCCTGACCTTTTTGTACTCTGTTGTTTGCAAGGGATAAAATTGGCTGTTATATTTTAACATTTCACGTTGACCTGGCCATTGATTTAGCGGTACAGGTCGGTAACTTGAGAAGTGTTACCGGCCCTGCAGTTATCCACTACATTGGCCCTGCTTCATCTTTTCCAGACGGCGAAGCCTGCATGCGGTGTTTACAGAGTTCTGCCTGGTGGCTATCTTCCAATGTAATCGTTCCTTATGAATGTTGTTTGATGCAGAGCCCGCTTACAAACGGTTGTAGTGAATATCTATTTTACAAACTTGCAATTTCTACACGGGAAACACGGGTTTCTTGCGACTGTAGCACAATCTTTGAAAAAAAAAAATCATAAAATATGTCGGTTATATCTACCAACAACTTTTTATCATGTCTGTTCAGGCAAAATTACAATTTATTGTTATACTTTATATGGTGCTAAACGTTATTTCGCTTGCTGTAATAACCAATACCATTCACCAAACACCTGGACGCCATATAGAAGTTCTTAGGCAACGGTTGGTTATAATTGCAGTTTTTTTTACGTAACCTGTAATTTTTGGAAGATGACCGATATGTGTTGTGTTTACAAAATCTACATGTTCAAGTTACCAATTGTGTTTTAGGTGCCCAAATTGAAGAAGACAAATATTTTCCTTCTGGAAAACGGTAAACCATTGGATTTATTTACTTCGTCACTTCAATTCATGTGGCTATATCGGCGCAGATAAATGATTTAAGAGGTAGCACTAAATCTATCACATTGTAATTAATATCGAGTGGTTTCTTGGTAAGCAGGGCAAATAAGCAGCCCTAAAGGTTCACAGGGTGTCAAGGGTTCCTTCTTTGAAGACTGCAAACTTTGTGGATCTTTATTTTGGAACCATGATGTGATGATATCGATATGTTTCGATGGAAAACGCCACATAAAAATTGTCTGGATCACGCGATGATGTTAATCTCGATAATATGTCAAACATGTGTTGAACTATAATCACACAGCACGATCTCTAATAAAAACCATTGGCCCCACAGCCACGGATGATTACCATTACATTGATATTTAAACGGTAAATTAAAACAAATAAGCTCGTGATATCAGATGATACAAAATAAACACATCACAAGTTTCGTGGCGATTCAGTATTTCAGAATAGAGCATCGGTGAATTTTCTGCTGAGCCATATTTACACTTTTTCTACATACACCACCTTGCACGTAATTTACGTCTCTTTGCCCACGGAAAGCTTTGTTTAATGATATTGGAAGGTATACATACCTGCATTCCTGCAGAATAGGGAGACGGACGTGACTGTTTATCCGTAACATTATTGTCAGACCCCATTAATAGTTGCCGGCTTGGCCGATGGGGATAAAAGAAAAGGAAAAACAAGAAAACTGAGCTTGCTTGCTATTCAGGTGTTTTTTTTTCTAAGTTGAGTCGGCTCATCTGTGCAAGTCACTTCTATTCGCCCAGTACAATTCAAAAGGATACAGAAAAGTGGATACGAGCTGTTTCATGAAATAAATAAGCTGCGTGCCTTTGCAATATATCTTTGTCCTGGATAACCTCAATCAAATTGCCAAGTCACACGTAAAATATGCCAAGAAGTATCACATTGCTCGGTCATTAGTGTAAAGAAAAGTGTCTCAGCAGGCTTGATCATGCTGGATAATGACGTTTCTTAATTAATTTGGTTAAAAGCATGTTGTGGAAAATATCACTTCCATTTGAGCCTCTGGAGGTACTGTATTTGATTGGAATGGGTGAGTGATCTCATCACGCGCAGGGTACCCGTCTGATACGGGTACCCTCAAGGCACCAATACCATTCAATAAGGGAGCTGGTCTATATAGAACGTGCATTATTGATTGCGTTAAGACCGTCTCATTTCAAACATATTCTGGCCAGAAATCTTAACATTTTAAGACAGGCGTCCTGGGGAGGGAATCCACATGAGATTATTGCATTTTACAGATTATAAAAAATCTGAGTGTTGTGCTATATATTTTACATTGGTATGACCTGTACTGATTGGGAATTCAAGCGAAAGGTGAAGCATATACACTTGTCTTTTCATTGACCCAGTATCTTAATGAGTACGTACCATTCACGCCTTATTCCCCGTCTCTGGTAATCGCAAGGACCGTGAAGCATCCTAAGGGGCGGTAAAGTATTATATATCTCCGCCTTGCTATATAACGGGTTTGTTTGAAATCGCTAATAATTGAAGTGAGACGTACAAAAGAACACAATAATCTCATTTTCAGGAATATACTGGTCCTGCATACGGTATCAAACAGTTCAACTGACGCGCACACACAAATAAATTGTGTAATTCTAAGAATATCATATGATGATAATAATACTTTTTATCTGTAAATGCTCTATTTCCTTAACATCGCTACCAGAAAAAACGTTTCGAGTACATAGATAAAGAAAAGACCTATTCGTCGTGTGACTCAGCAGCGGCAGAAATGGCTTCACCAAAAAAAACCTAAATGAGGTTAAAAGACTAATCATCTTTGTAATTTCCTCCAGCAAGCAGTCACAGATTGGACAAACTTAACGAACGTCAGCCACCAGAGATTCAGGGCTATTTGTACACACTAGTTGGAAACAAAAAAAAACTTAGCCGTGTCAAAATACACGCTACAATTGTTCTGAGCGTCTGTTTTTGTCGCTGTAAACGTGTAGGAAAAGTGATCTGGAGATAACCCCCGGGGTTCTTGCACACACACACACACACACACACACACACACACACACACACACACACACACACACACACAATGTATATATATATATATATATATATATATATATATATATATATATATATATATAGATAGATATATATATATGCAACTCTCCATTCACAATTACTAGAAATATTTTCGATTTCATAAATGTGGTCTGCCTCAAATGTAATTCTGGCCTTAAGTTTGTCATAAAAATTGCCCATCACAATTGATAATATACCATTTATCAACAACTTTTCTCGGCAAGGTTTCGGCCGCACTGTGCTTTTTGATCAGTCCCTCTGAAAGTTAAACATCCAATGTTGATACTGCTCAATGTCCGGGATAATACAATTTATTTCTCAGTTGCGCTGCTGTTCAGCTTGTTTAGCCCTTAATTTTACGTGATTCTCCTGCAACTCCAATTTAATAAGGGGTATCCAGGCCGACACTTGCAACAAAAATCGGTAAACTCCAAAAAGGAGATGAGAGATATAAACATGAAAAACATCCACCTCTAAGCGCAAATACCACAACTTTGCAATACTCGTAACGATGCACCCACAATTGCGAAAGGGAAATCTGTCTGCTCAAGCCAATGAACAACAGACAGTAAACCCATACCAATTAACCCCAAACCCATATGTCTGGTGACCGCGTAGATCCAGCTATTAGAAACCGACGACTGGCAGTCAGCAGCGACTCAGGTGAAACGGATTCCGGGGCAATGTCACTTCACTTTTCTTATTCTGACGCAATAAGAAAATGAAAGAAAGTTAAAAACAAGAGAAATCGTAAGCACATGGAATATTTTTTGTTTCTCTATCTGGAAACGCTGTAACTGAGACGTAATCCGTCGCGGTCTCTCCGACACATCCCGAGACGGGCAGCAGTTTAACCACACAGGTTACATCTCTATGTCCCCAAAACGTCATTTTTCTTACTCTGAGTGTTAATGCTTCTTCAGAAAAATGTGCATCGGAGTCATTACCCCTAGGAACTCAATTTATGACATTAAAGTCCGTTTGGTCAAGTTTATTGTATCTGTCTCATGCATCAAGTCACTGAGACCCTCTGGTTACAGGCATAAAACACTGTCTCCAAGGCAGATGGAAGTAAACCTTTCACGCACGTGCACACAAAATGTAAATGGCCTCAGAACCAGGTAATTGCCGTCCAACCTTTCCAACCCACCCCCAAGAGGAATAATCCTCCAAAATAGGAGAAGGGGGCGGAAAGAAAAATGTAGGCTCAAGAATGAATCCCAAAGTGGCACAAACAGCAAGTGTCTCCGTTGCCGAGCCTATATATGCCCCTAAGATGACGTATATGGCCCTAAACTATTGGTTAAGTGAGGATCGGAACAAAAGCAAATTTTGGCAGTGTCTGTGCAACCAAAAAGGACAACCCAAACAAGGGCAGAGTTTCTAGTGTTACGAAGGTGTGAAAAGTTATTTAGAAGATATAACCGAAAATATAATTATGCAAAATAAATCATCATGATTCTTTTGAGGATTTCTTGTTTGGGCCTCCAAAGCACGCCCAGGGAGGCCGCCGACCGGACCAGTCTCATGTTCTCTGCCATTATGGGCATGCTAGTACTTGAATGAAAGGTTGGCTTACTAGGAATATAAATCTGGAGACATAATGTCAATTAAAAGCATATCAACTTTGGGTCGAAATTGGCAATTAAAGAATGCTCATATTTATAAATGATACGCGTACCGTTGTCCCATCTGAATGTAACGATGTCGGCATCGACGGGGATAATTATAATTCATTTGCATATTCAGAGCGCGTATCTCTAGTTTGCGAGGTTTTATTGATTCTTGTGCTCGGAATATTAAGGCTTGGCGTTCCAAGTTTAACCCAAGCAAACCCAGATGTCTCAAAACAGTCTGTATTCTTGTCTGGTCCTCGCTGGCTGATGAAATGTACACAACCGCAAGCACGCGATGTAAGGTCGTTCTCGGTGCACTGTTTGTCAACATAACGTCATACAGTGAACACATGCAAGTTGACAGCAGGGTTAATTGGTACACACACATTTACTACTATCTTGCGGAAATTGGAGTATCATATATAGGCCTATCGACAGATGTCAGGACACACTTGTGGAATACTTTGTAATAAGACCTTTGATAAACGTTTCTTTGCCGTATGTGGTACTTCATTGCAGTAGTAGGAAGCTCGTTTTGTGCCCTGTATTTCGGAGTTTGAAGCGTAGAGCAAGACCTCATTACTTTCAAAGCAATTGGCTGAGCGGTTTCAGAGAACCAGATTTTTCCAGATTTGACCAAAAAAAAAAAAAAAAAAAAAATCAATGAAAATGTTTATAAAAAATCCAAAAATCACTGAAGCGTGAACCTTTGATAACACCTGGCGGTGACCCAGCCGAGGTATATCCCCAGCATGGTTGAAGAAGATCCAGTCAGCGTTTTGGATGAAGCCAAAAAGGTCACTTACCGTTGCAAACCCAATTGACTTTCATAGTAACCAGTAGGAATATGTGTATTTACTGTGTAGTTCCCAAACTGAAAAAAAGAATCTATAGTAATGCCAAGTAATGTTCAGTTTTCTTGGACCCTTCTGCATGATCCGAATGAACCTTTTTGAGAAGATATAGAATAGCAAAACAACACAAAAATACATAAAAAACTGGAAAAAAATCCAGCGCCACGACTTAAATAATTTAAGGTCTAGGGGTCCCCAGAAATGTCTCAATGCAATTTCGAACCAATTGGCCAAGCTGTTTTGGTGTAGATTTTAATGTTTGGCCAATTCTGTTTTTTCAAAATTTGAACACCATGATTCGTCCAGATCAAATTTCGGATTCATGCTATTAACTGTATTTTCTAAGTATCCTTATGAGCGACATGACTGCCATCAGCTATGCTTGCCACTAACGTTCCTCCTAATTTTTCAACTTATTATCACATCAGAGTATGATGGAATATCTGCAAATAATGTTAAAATGGCTAAGCATTACATTAGTACTTTAAAGTTTTCAATATTCCATTCTTCCTTGCATATGCTTCAAACATTTTTATCAAAATTACGATATCGATGTATTTGCCCCTATTATCGCTCACTTCTACTGCCTGATTTTTTTTTTTTTTTTAAACGTCAAAACGTGCATCAAAATGTCTTGATACCCGTTATGAACAGCTTGAGTCAACTAAATATCATCTTATTCGACAAGTCATGGCATTTGGGAAACCTAGCTTCCCTTATCTTTAATCTGGCCAATCATATTACAGTGCATGTGCTGACGATTCAGATTTTTAATGTGTTCGCCGTAGGCATAGCGACCGATCACTGATTGTAACTTTGGACAGGTGGCCCGGCAATATGTATCGCTTAGCATTTCGGCCACAACCTGGGCGTAATCGTGCATATTCTTTTACGACTGTTACCATTTCTCATGTTTCGTGCTAAGAATCAACCTGTGTCTGAGTCCGCTACAACTGCGCAATCTGCGGCTATATATTTGGGACCACGATATGAATCAAGCCTTATCTCATAGGTTTCAGTTGCAGTGAGGCATGAACTCACAGAAATACGAGACATGGACATTTAAC
>OZ026626.1:24982510-25052510 GCA_964020975.1 Hermodice carunculata
TGGGGTGAGGGAAGAGGCAGTGGGGGTAGATCTCATGTGCTGAGAACTACATGCAATGGAAAGATGCAGAGACTACTCACCATTGATTGCTGCTTCCTGGAAGTTCTTCCCTGCACACTCTAACCCGTCAATCTGAGTGATTAACTTACAGGGCTACTGAGCAACGACGTGATTGTGTTATGAGACTGGGATGAGTGAAAAAGCACGTGGCCACTTTTCGGCTTGCTTATTCTCACGTAAGATACACGGATAGATAGAAAGCAATTTCACTTACATATGACGGTGTACGACCTTGACATAATTTGCTGCATCTTATACTTGCATATGAGAGAAACAGAAGGTGTTTGGAGTGTATGAGTTATCTGCTATCTACGCACACGAGTAACTAATTACACAGGCATGGCCCGAGTGAACCTTATGTAACGTTGGTTTACACGAATCATATAACCATTTATAGATTGCGTTGCAAAGTGACTGCGTGAAGCCCTCCGTTCTGTGTTTAAACACAACGACCAAACGATCCGATTCAAATGCCAAACTATTTTAACTCTTTCAAAACCCAACTGCAACTAAAGTTGAACTACCTTTTGACAAACGGCTTTCAATTATGATAAGGATGCTAGATTCGTATTCCTTGTGAAGTGACTTTTCATTCAAACACCAGCATGCCATAGCCCCAGAGAATACAGCGGTCCAGGTCAACAGCTTTCTTGGGCGCTCTTTGGACATATTGTGCCCAAAGCGCGCTGAGCAAAGCTGTTGACTGAGTCCAAAACTTGGCCCTGAAGGAGTCATTTGCTTCTGTGACCTTGATTTAGCCAATGTCGCTTCTCATTGAAATGATAAATATCTTGATCAGATAAGTATATATGAATTTTGTTTCATGTTTCAGTGGACAGCTGAATAATTAGCTGCTCACGATTTTTCGAATATAGAAATCAATTGGTTGTGTGGCAATTTAAGGAGAGAAAAAAAATCTATTTGTTCAATCAATGCTTGTGATTCTTGTTTTTCTTCATATAAAATGCATTTGAAGAAAAATGCAAAACTGGCCTGTGCCCAGGCTCCCCATGCATTGATGATTTACTGCTGTTGCGTCTTTAAACATTCTATAAGCCATTTATATCTTGCACGTAATAGCCATTCTTTCACTGGTGTTGTGATCTTGCATGAAAATATAACCCGTCATTATTTTTTGTAATTTCTGTGGTACCTACGGCAAGAACGGAACAAGTTCTGCACTTTACTTATGAAAACTCGGTACGTCAAGTATAAATCATGAAAGCGCGAATTGTTCCTCCGTTAGATTGGCACCATCCATCGGAATACACCTATATGCATGTATGTATGTATGTATGTATGTATGTATGTATGTATGTATGTATGTATGTATGTATGTATGTATGCATGCTATTTACTTCAAGGATAATCACTTTACCCCAACTGACGTACTCACTAGGCCTCCAAACCAACCGTAATATGTCTTTATGGATGGCGAGTCTTGGTGAGTTGTGGACCATGCACTTCAAAAATATCACACAGGGCTTCAAATGTTCAAAAAGGAAAAGTGTAACTCAGATAAATCATACAGTGCTCAAAGACTTTATTTTTGCGTATCATTTTACCGCAGTTCTTCCGGTATATTATTTGATGGGTTGAAGATTTACTATTCTAGAATCTTCGCCACTTGTACAATCATGTATACGTTCCTTCGCAGGCACCAGTGGCCTTTGACAAAAGGGTAAACTTCCAATGAACTCTGTGAAAGGGATACATGTACACACTTCAAAGGTTAGGTAACTCTGTATTATATCAACATACTGTCGGCAACACTGTGCGTCACGCACAAGAGTAAAAGGGCAAGATTGTCACTAGCCATCGTTATAAATATAATAAAGCTGTGATTTGAAGCAACAACAATAGACGTACAGAAATCAATCAGAGTCAAAATACCACGCTGGTGGTGGTCACTGATTGGTTCTATGTGGTTGTTGCCTGTCGAGCATTTTGTCCATTTTTCGTTTAGGGCATATGTCATTGGCAGCAGTAAAAGTACAGAGAGCGTGTAGCTGAAAGAAACTTGTAACGATGACAAAGCTGTTCCTTAACTTTACATCCTTATACAAGCCTGCCGATGAAATAATTTATTTTGTGCTAATGTTTGGCCTAATATGCATTATAAAACTCGAAAAAATGAGTGAAATACACTGTTGATAGTATATATAAATGCAGCTGACCTTTTGTATTTGATCAAGCACATCTGACAAGGCAATAGTTTTTTGTGATGCTCCCTTGCTCATACATCATTCTAAATTCAAACCTCACTCATAATATAAAATGCAGCTGTACAAATTAAGTATCACTGCATGTATAGGATGTATCTACATTAGAATATGTCTTGAAAACTGCTAAAACACAGGAAATGTGACAAATTTGTGTCTCTTGTATTTAATGCACGAGATACGAAAGGAAAACATGCCAAGCATTACAAATAAAAGTGGTAGGGAAACAGTGGCATTTCTATCAGTAATGTGTATTCCAATAGATTCTCACATATTCATTTCCTGTTTTTCTTCCTTGAAAAAAATGAAAACGCTGAAGCAACAGTTTTTTCTTATATTACAACAGGCTGTGTTAATTCTGTATCATAATTCTTGGTTACGAGGGTATAGTATTGCGGCTTTGCTGTATGCAGTGGCTTCGAATGAAATACCAAATAGATGAAGTCGTCACTGATCGTATATAATAGGAAACTTTGCGTCGGAAATTACAATGTCATCACGTATGATGACATGGGCACCCACTGACATGTATGGAACACGTGTAAGTCTTGCACTACCAACTGAACGAGGTTTTGAGTACGCAATGCGAATTGTAGTCCGAAAGAATACACAGTTCAAAAAATATTAAGAGAATACTATGCACAGAATGATTATGTTGTGCATACTGTATACTACAAGTGGTTCTTCCACGACTTTTTTGTTTGACGCACACGGTACTGTATTGCGTGCATTTTTCTTTATGTCTTCGTGATGGGAATCAAAACTCAGTATAAAGATGCCATAGTTGCTTGTTTCTAATATGCGGACGCACTGGGTGGTACTTTAATAATGATCACAATTTTGATTTTCCAAAGAATGTATTTCATAACACTTGGCCGCTTAAAGGCATACACTGTAGTTTTACTTTGACAAAGTCCATTCCAAAATGTACAACATACATACTGTTTTATAAGAGGATTATTGGATATTAAATGTTATTTTCCTCCGGGATGGATAATGATGTTTCCTCAACGAACAAATATATTTGGAATTATGCAACCAAATACTTTGCATTTGGTAGAATCTTTATCAGGTGAGATGAAGTTGCGTGCGGTGCTATTAAGATATCAAACTGAGCTGCTTGCGTTCCAAATATGTTAGTCATACAGTTGACTGAAATTACTCGATAAATGTTAGTGAAGCCCCAAATGCTTCACAGCGGAGAAGGCTGTCTGTATGTGAACGATGGGATAAAACTTGGAATCAATGCAACATCTATTCATTGTGGATCATTATTATTACATAACCTGATAGAATAGAACTTGTGAGACGGGTAATGCTGTGTACAAAGGATGCTTATGTTTTAAATGAATCTCCTCAAAGCGCAGTGCATGAAGATCTGTCCACCCTCTTTTTCATTTTGATCCAACTTCAACTGCTCAATACCAATCTACTAACAACGGCTTTCTTCATCAGCAGAAAAGCTTACTGCGTGTATCAGTGTCTTATAAATACAAATATATTTCCCTAAAATTCAACTAACATTCCTGTATTGGATATGCACTTTAGAGAATGAGTATGCCAAAGTAAGCCCCATACAAACATAGTTCCGTGGGAACCCTATTACTGTGATTAGAAACATTGTAATGGGAACAAATCAGAGAAGTACAATAACAGGAATCAGCAGTTCCAAATAAACTACAGTTTTCACCGGTATAATATCAATCAACCCACCCATTTGCATGATATGGTATTCTCTCAACCACCATATCATAGTTGTTTTGATTTTGTTGCTGAATTTCCTCGTAAAATATTTTCTGTTTATTCAGCTACGAATCCTTTTTTAATGAAGTGATAATTTCCTGATGGTTGTCTTCTGCAGAAATTTTCATTTCATTTTATATTTTTTTGTTTTGAATATTTAAAACCAGCTATGATAGCTTGTCACGACACTAATTTGTACTCCAGAATACATTTGGCAAAATGTAAGTATCAACTGCGGGTTGTTGTAGTAGTGAAGTGAAAATCCAGTTCTCTTAGTGTGACTCTTATACGTCACTGTCTCGGTTGCCGAGTTTATTCCCACAAAAAGGACCATACATTCTGCGTGAATCAATACACTTTTAAAAACGCAGATGATTGTAGGCCAGGTACTGTAATGTCACAGGACATGAGTTAAAACTACGAAATTTCCATAACAAATGTTCGTGAACAATTTTTTGTGACATCATGTAAAAAAAAAAAAAAAATCGGTCCACATCATTACTTTCATATACATACGGATATTGTATACTTGCAAAAGATGTAACATTGCACCGCTTGAACATGGATGAAACATTAAAATTGGAAACTACTTCAACCTACAGGAACCTACAATGAGCCTACCAACTTAAAGATATGAAACCACATCGTGGTGAGCAGATTAGCCAGAAGATTCGATCAATCACATTGTAGTGACATTCGTAGAATGAGCATATCAGCTACCAAATGTGGCAACTTTGTAGTAGTGAACATACATAAAATAACCATATTAACTAGCAGATGTGTTAACTGCCGCGTCGGAACGACAAACGTATTTATGCTAAGCACAAATAGCATATAATTCTAGCGGATCGTGGTGGCATAGCTATTGCAAACCTAGATAAACGTACTGACTAGAACGTGAATGTACCACATTGTGGTTACATAATACAGTGATATATGGGGTAAGATTACCCGGCAGAATATGTTACCGCATCGTGGTTGCATACGAAGCACAGGAAAGCAACCAAGTATAGGGCTAGATGACCACGGTAAACTTCATTTGCCCTTGGATCTATACCAGTAGATCGGTCCATGTACTTTTCATCAGCAATCAGTTTAAAAGTTAACGAAAAATTTCGGATGAAGTCTCACTTGTGGGCATCATAGCTTCGTAGCCTTACGCCATCGATATATTGACACGTGTAAACATATGTTGGGTTAAGTATCTGTGATTTGGCATATAGATTTCGATCTGCAATCCTGAAATCTGATGACAGAATTCATTATGCATGTATACGAGAGGCAGACAACACTGCTGACAGCTGTGGGCGCCGTGTTTCCGAGACGCCGACGAGAAAAGGCCTTTGATTTTGAGTGACTCTTGTACTATTGAAGTGCTAGAAGGCTGGTTCTTCAATGAGAGGTTTTTTTCATGTAGTTTACTTCCAGAATCGTCACAATAGTTGAAATGAGCAGGATTTCTCTTATCGTAAGTGGACAAAGGGATAAGTGTATAGAAGTGCTTCATCCCAACAAATGATCTACCAAACTGACAGAAGTTGTTCATGTTCCGGGACATATCAGAGCCAGGGGAATACTGCTGAGCTCGGTTAATTTTTTTCATTAAAAATAAAAACCCTACGGGTCGCTAAATCCATTACCTACCCAGCTCATTCTCCACTCTCAGTCATTTTTGTATCTGGCTGGTGTCCCGATGCAACAGCCCAGGATCTCTAGGTCTCTTAAGCAAGGAACACTATCCATTAAAGCTATGCAATTCATGGATATTTCAAGCCTGACGGAACTGATCCTTTGAGTTAGGCAGTACCTCTATTGACCACCTTGATGTGCATAAATGATATAAGGTCATTATGCATATGCATTTGAACCCGAATTGAGCATCCATAAGACTACGTAATGGCTTGCGCAAACCTCCCTGCAAAATGGAGTGAGTTTGCATAGTGTAACATAAGAAGCAAAAGGAACATGACGATGATGATGACGATACTGACAATGGCAATGACAGTAATATTAGTTACATGCAGTTTATTGTGCTTCAATATCTTTACATCTGATTGCAGAATGTTGAGACAACAATTTAAAATTCTGATCGTCTATATTCAAATTAATGTAAAATTTGATCGTCGTTGGAAATTGAACCAGACCTAATACTCTATCAAATAAGCGAATTCTTTTAATGAAGATTTTTTATTTTACTCCCAACTATTAATGTGTAAGGTTTTTACAATAACACTTTATTGGTATCTCTAAGGTGGTGAAATTTGTTTGGCTTTGATTTAAGTCTGTGCAAAGTGAAAAATATTCACATGTCTCTCGATTTTCATATACACCGTTTGTCATGAACGTAACCAAACCAAGATACACGTACCGATGCACAAAACGAGTTAATACATTTGCACCTTTACATACTATAATAATCCTGAGAAAAAGCCTGTAAGATTTGACTTTAGAAAGAATTGTTCTCATTGACAAATAGAGAATTTACTTATCTTACAACATCAAATTAATATACCATGCTATGTAGTGTATATGCGACCCCCTTTAACTTTAAACCTTAAAATTAGATTAACCTTCTAGCCAAAAGCTTGGAAACATATGTATATATTTGTATCAACTATTTTTGACTATGGCCTAAACTTGTCTATCATGTTGGGGAGAGATGACAGAGGGATTGGGTTAGAGTTGGCTGGAAATACGATGCATGCTTTATGTGGTATTCCATTAGCCTCCACAACAGACCCAAGCTCCATGTTATGGCTGTTCCGCTGGGGTCTGTCCTTGTGTGACTTGGTCATTGTTTTAGCTTTGGAAAAGTGACTCAGTTTTTATTTGGCTGAGTATAGTCACCATAGTAACAGCTGCTGCTGGTCAAGGTGATAAAGTTAAACTTTCTGCTCGGTGGAATAAGTGGGGGGGGGGGGGTCTCTTTACTGTAAATAAAATACTGTCAACTAAAGGCAGACCAAGTGAAGTAGAGAGAACACAAAACTTGGTCTGCTTAAAATGTATTATAGTGTTCCCCTGGCATTCCATACACGTAGAGGTTCTCCACCTACAAGGTCTTCTTTCCAACGTTAATACTGTCAACTAAGGGCAGACCGAGTGTCGTAGAGATAACACAGAGCTTGGTCTGCTTAAAATGTGTTATAGTGTTCCCCTGGCATTCCATACAGGTAGGGGTTCCCCGCCTACAAGGTCTTCCTTCCAATATCAATTTGATAACAACAGTTGCTTTGAATCATTTTGCTAGTATTTATCATCTTCATTTATAGGCAAGCCTGATAAACCTCGATATATGTTTGAAGAATTTATGCATTTGTGACATGCAATATATAACCGTTATCCCATTGGCAACCTTCAGCCAGCTATTTTTCCTCCAAGGGACATTTGTCGCCTTGACACATATTCTCCAGTCTCCTTATTAATTCCCAACCAGTCTTTTGAAAGAGAATTTGTTACTACAACTGCCACATTACCCTGCAAGGGACAAGCTATTTTTCTTACCGATTTCATACAGGCATAGGGAGGTATATCATGATATAATTTATATGTGCCAACTCTCGTTGTTCCCAAAATCAATGTAGAGATTCATGAAATATAACAGACAAGAGCCCCTCCTCACAAGCCCACGGTAATGAATGGCAAAAAGCAAATGAACACCTTGTCGGGTATCTACTGTGAACATTAGATAAAAACAACTGACATAATTTCTGTTTATTTAAAACTGCATACACTGAACAAAATATATACATATTTCTGATCCACTTTTCGGAAAGCATGTATGGTACAACTGGGACCCGGATATAATGATGTTTAATGATGATGATGATGATGATGATGATGATGATGATGATGATGATGATGATGATGATGGATTAAAGTTTAAACTCTATGACTAACGAGATCACTTCCAGTTTAATATTGTTTACTATCCACACATAGATAGTAATATTCCTATTGGACCTGCTTATGGCGTCTATGTGTCACGGTTGATTGCATTTGCTAGAATAAGCACTGATATGGACGACTTCGAATTCCACCATGCATGTTTATTTGACAAATTAATAAACCATGGATATTCAAAAATGAAATTGAAAAAATCATTTTTGAAATTTGTAGATAAAAAAAGAGTCCTTATTACGCAAATATAAGGCGGATTTGAAAATTTGCATAAATGAGGTTGTGAGCGAGTATTGATTGCACTCCGCAATGTAATAATATATGTATACTGCAAGATACCCCTTAAATTGAGAGTTGCATTTATTAACTCGATTTAAACTACCACTAACTTTCACTTAGTATGTGTCTCAAGCCAGAAGAGAGATGTTTTCCTCCATACTATATTTATGTTTGGAGTATGTCTATCTCGATCTTAATGGATTTCGACATGGCTTGTTTGATGGCTGCGGATTTTAAGCATGGTTGAATCTTGATGACACGGAGTTTGGTGGAATCTCTTTGACCTTATTAAAATGTTGTTCGGTTTTACTTTTCATGACCGTCATTATTGGTTTATGGATGTTGTCTGTTTCGAGTTTGATGGCAGATTCATAACTTGATGAATGTTCAGAAATGGCATGTAATTGGTCATGTTCATGTTTACTTGTCGTAGTTGGACGGATTCGAAATTGGACTGAACTTGGATATCGATCTTGATACGTAATGTTCACTGAATTTTATTGTATCAATAAGGCATTCAGATATGTTGCTGTGCTCGCATGGGACGCATATTCATGTTTTACTGAACACAGCAAAAAACAAAGGCATAAAAACAAAAACCAAAAAACCAAAAAAAAAAAAAAAAAAAAAAAAAAAAAAAAAAAAACAACCAAAAACAAACAAAAACAACCAAAATAATAACAAAACCAAAAAACAAAACGAACAGAACAGAAAAAAAAAAGAATTGAATGAAACGCCCTTTCTTTCGCCTGCTTCTTTTTGCTGACGTTTACATTATTGCCATTCAAAGTCACAACTCTCTCTACTCTGTCTTCTGCAATAATCTTGACTTTTCCAATTGTTGCATTGATATTCACAGTTATCAGCACAGTGCTATGGGTGGACATGTACTACTTCATTGTATGTTTACCGGTTACGCGTACAAGAATATATCTCGTACAGATATGAATTTCTACGACATACAGCTGGAGGGTACCAGACTTGATGAGCGATGCACGAATGCTGGAACCATAAAAAAAACATAGTGTTCTGTTTTACTATGCAGTAGCACATCGTTGTTAGGCTGAGAGAAGCCCAAGCAAGTTGAATGCTTGGATAAGTTAAATTAAGCAACATTTGAGTGGAACAGAAGAGTTGTACTGATGCCATTTGATGTTACATTCGTACCTAACCAACCCCGAGACGGATAACGGATGCTTGGGTACTACGAATCATGGCTGGTGAAATTTATCCATAGACCTTATGTTTCAGCTAAGCTGAAAACAGTTACAGGTGAATAAAAGGAAACTGGGTTCACGGAATGAAAAAAAATATAAGAAGAGAATGCTTATATTCGGAACATGAAATGGCACCGAGACAGTGTATCTACTGCGACTATTTCGAGGATTTGAAGGGAAGCTAAAATATGTGGCTTTCTTCTCCTAAAGTCAACATCTCCATTGATTGAACAAAGGACATTTTATCCTTGATATTTGATACTGTTGAAATGAATGTCTTTTTTTCCTCGAGTGATAAAATATTTCCTGTGATAAAGGATGAGATACGGAATTGTAAATGTTGCAAGAGAGACCTTACTGTGCTTTCATTGCAAGATTAATCAGAAAATAGAACTGAATGTGTGCACGGGGAGAAACATAAATTGCTGAGACAAGGCATGACACAGATTTCTGTGAACAAAATTCCTTCTCAGTGACCACGATAATTGAAATTCACCTCAGCTAGGATATATGGCTGATAATGATGCCCTTTTTGTTTGAAAAGAAAATAAGTTACCTTTTTCATGTGGATTAGGATATGTAACTTGACACATTCGAAGTGTCATTACAAATCCAACCATAAAGTTCACATGCCTTTGTCGCATATTTAGTCCGGTATCTTGGCTTTAGAAATATTGCAGGCGTGCAGTTGAACTGTTCGGTACATATGAAGAAATTAATTCATTACAAGGCATATTTCTTTGAGTTAGAGGCAAGCTAAATTCCTACATTTATTTGGTGGAGCAACTTTCGCCAACCAACTTGGCAAAGGTCAGAAGATTAAGAAATGAGTTTCATATATAATAGATGCCAAGCTATCAATAGACATTATTTCAATTACTTGAGATTTTCATCTTGAGCACACAGATCCGTGAGCACAAAAAGCACCGCTAACATATTAACGTAAAGCTTATACACAAATCCCTGCAGACGGTAACTTATTATTAAGACGATTGTTGGAATGAAATAAATATTTAAAAAAACATAAATGGCGGCTCCCGCCATTCATCTATGCGTATCCATTTTATCAGAATTAAATTGGTCTCTACATACAAAACTAGTGTGTTTTTTTAGGAGCTATAAAGTTTGACATATCTTTCTCTTGCCATTGCAAGGAAAAGAATTATATTTCACATGGCGTATGGCAGAATGATGTTGGTAAATGGAGATTCACTTTGCTTAAGTATGAAGAGTTTCCACAGTTCTGACATTCCATCAAATCCCCGCTAAAACAATTTGCCTCTTTGTATTTAGATACCAATACATTTGAGACGTAGATAGTTTAAAAAGTATTTTCTTTTCGTAGAGTGAACATGATACTCCTGCATTTTATATAGTATGATCTGGAAAAAGAGCTGTGCAATGAGTGCACCGAAATAGTTATTTCGTTTCACCTGCGTGACACGTTCCGTGGACAATGTTATAAAGGTCATAGTGGTGCTCACTTACGGGAGGTGAAGCTCATGTCATAAGATATGTTTCTTCAAATGCTGAACCACAAAAGTTATATATATATATAGAAGAGCGACCCAGGAGAAATCAGCCTCATAATAATCCTGTTGTACACTTTACTTATCAAAGTACATCCAATGAGATAAATGTTGCCGCAACAACATTCATTTTATTGAGTGTACTTCAATCATCAGATTGAGATCAATGTAATGTGACCTGATAAAGATATTATGCGACCAGAAACATTACTCACCTCCCTACTCCTCCACACACATCAGTTGGGGACGAATCTATTTCGAGAGAAGACGTGCATCTTCTGATTATCATTTAAAAGTCACTAGGATATAAGTTCTCAATATTGTTAAATTACTTTTGCCAGCTATTGTCTATCAATTTTATATGAATTAACACTGTAAAGTTCATTTGCTGAGGCATGTTTTTCACTTTGAAATGACCAATAATATTGTATTTGCAAACTTACGTCATTGGTTACCTGTAAACTGCTGTCAACGTACTCAAGTTGAGTGTCGGGGATATTCGAGCCAAAAGGATCGGTCGCCAAAGAGACAACAAATCTAGACCAATATTAGTAGGTTTTGACAGTCATTGAAACCGTAGGAACTTGTTTGCCGCTAGAATACATTTGCGCTAAAATGGATACCCGAGCGTATCCATAGACGAGGACTTGGCTTAAACACAAACATAGCTATTTTTTTTTCTAGCCAGAATGGCAATAAAGGAGAAACTAGTCGAGAACAAGTAGACGTAGTTTGAATGGGTTTATCTCCTTAAGGACAAACGACGGAGCAGAAATTGTTGTAAGTGTTACTGAAACTTTGAAAAATACACCCCCGAGTTTTGGATCCCATCAAATATAACAAAAAAAATTATTTTATCCAAAATTCCCACCTTCTTGTGTCAGTATCATGTAAACGATATTTTTATGAACAAAATCAGATGGTCAAATATGACCAGAATGCATCAAACTAACGCTTTACCGCTCCTTGATCAAATACCTACGCCAACGTAGTTCCTATTGTCTGGGCGCTGACAATTATGTAACAGGTCCGCACCAAATTCCAAAATGGCGAACATAGCGACAAGCTTGAGCGTAATTTTTACAAGCTGGATAAAAATCGATGTCTCTTCACATGACTTCTTGACATCACAATGGTAAATTCCCCGCACTGCTGTTGACTTAATTCTTATACATATACTTTATTATTCTCTGACTGTTTACTTATATCCGCTAGGGTGCTCTTGACATCCACCTTTCGTCTGTTCTCTTTCTGTGTGCGGATCGTGATTTGGCCGATCCTGCCTTAAGCATTTGACATTACTCCGTGGAGAATAGTAAAAAACCTTTTATTGAACACATTAATTGAGGTCCATAAATGATTTCCTTAACTCAATTACTATAATATGGTCGAAATGTTGATGCTGCAGATGGAAATTAGACTGAAACAATTCATCACTCGCCGTATGTGGAAGATATGACTATATTGCTGGAAAGCAAATGAACTTATTGTACAATCTTTGATTACTTTCATTGAAGAGTTCCCAATTACTCTGGAAAAACTTGAAAGAATCAACAGTGAATCCATAATAACATGATACTTTAACATAAACCTTTTAAAATTACATGAAAAACAAACTTATAATGATTTCTTTGATTCAGTGACCTCGCACAGCTTCCTGAAAAAAAAAACAGATTCATGGCAGACATGACCCTAATGTTCATTTTTTTAAATCACTGAAGAAGCACTGAGGAAAATTATTGTTAATATGACTCCCAAAACTAATAGTGGACCTGATGGAATTTCTACTTGCTTACTGAAAAGATTGAAAGCTGTGGTTTGTAAAGTATTTACTCCTGGCTTGAATCAAAGTTTATGCACGTGTCTTTCCTGATTAACTCCAAATTGCCAAGGCTATTCCATTGTATAAAAAGAATGATCGAACACTTTTACAAACTATCATTTTATAACTTTACGGCCTGCCTTTTGAAAAATATTTGAAAGAGCAATTTGCAACCAGTTGTGTGATAACTTCGATATTTCCAAACCTTTTTAGGAAAACCAATATGGATTAAAAAAACACTCAGCGGAACTGGCCACAATTGAACTTATTAATAACAGTACGGAAGAAATAAGCAAGGGTAAGCTACCACTTTTATTTATCTTTGGCGTGTGGCACCTTAAACCACAGAATTCACTTATATTGTCTCACATCAGTTATAAACTACTTGTAAGGGGCTTTAAAATAATAATAATAATAATAATAATAATAATGATGATGATGATGATGATGATGATGATGATGATGATGATGATGATGATGATGATGATGATGATACTGCTACTACTAATAATGATAAATGACAGAAGAAAGTCATGCACTCCCTGGAAATACAATGCTCATACAGATGAGTATTGTATTTCAACAAAACTAAAATTTGCTCCTGAATTCATGAATAAAAAAACTCCCGCATGCACTCCCTTATCTGCAGAAAAATATGGTACCACAGCACAAGGGGCAGCGAAAAGATCTTTGTTAACAGAGTGAACACTACTTTGGTTTAACAGACCCTGAAGTTTGACATCCTCAAATTAATAAACAATATGCCAACATTCATTTCAGATTAACTTACTACTCATAGTTTCCAAGGATTTTCAAACTACGTAAAAAGTACTTCACAAATGTGTATCAAATAAACTGTTTAATTGTTAAGTGTTACATTTTCACAAACAATAATTAATTTTATTCAGACCTCTCTAATTTGATTGAAACCTCCTTCTCTTCCTTCTAAGTAATTTATCATGAAACTTCATTCCCTTTTAATACTTACCTGTCTTCATGCCATACGTAACAGAATTGAATTCTTTTGTATCAACTCTAAACTGCGTAACTGTCTAAATACAGGTTTCAAGCATATTTTCCTTGTGGTGGCTTACATCTTAGCGGCTTAATTAGGCCATAATGTAAGTCACCTGGCCAGGTATAGTTTTTTTTTCTTTTATCAAACATTGCATTATATGGACTACAATTGTACGAGTTAAGGACGAAAAATGAATTTTGTCTGTCTGTGTGCTTGTTAGTAGTCCCTTCCCACTGGTTTATTATCACGTGATTGTCACATCGTATGGGAGTTGTAAAAAGGGTATTTTGTCGCTGTAAATATTCAACGTGTTGAGAAGGAAAATAATGGCACAGAAGAGGGCTGCATAATAAAGGTTCAACTTACATAGAACGTTCTATATCTGACTTTGATGTTTATTTCATAATTGCGGGTAACTACCTGTCGTTAAAGTGCGCAAATACAAATTCACATACAGTAGATAGCTATGAAGAGTGAAGTAAGATAAACAATGCCAGACGCCCTTTTAAGGGGGTGATGTAACCAGGAGGATTGTGTTATTTGACAAATTAATAACACTGACAGATATCAGCAATGATGTACTCCATGAAAAAACCTGCATAACTACGGCAGGGACTCGTCAACTACGGGAAAGCCTGTTTGGGTATGTGCCCCATGCAAAAGGAAGCCCTGAAGACTACGCCTTAGCCAAAAATGCAAGGCAACTTTGTGTTTTGTGTGGCTACAATGAACTTAGAAGTTATTGCACACACTCCAAGAAGAGCATATAGTGCACCTGCCTCACATCAGTCATACAGGCATCTTGTAGAATCATTAAAGCATAGGCGGGAACTTGCAGAACTGAGACAATTCGCAACAAGTGCTACTCAAGAAGTTTAAAAATTTAATTCAGAACGTCAGACAAAAGAGCTCGAATTAACAGAAGATAAAAACCATTAGCCTGCTGTTGAGAAACTAATAAATAAAAGATGAGACACATTGTTAGAAGGACACCAGCAGATAGTAGAACTCCAAGCGACTTAGGGTGCCACAGCAACAGTTTCTATTGTATATAACACCCGTCAATGCCTTGACTAAATCCCTCACCCTACCGTAGAGACCTTTCAGGACAAATGAAAACAACACTAAACTACTACGATTCATAAGTTTGAATCAAAAGAGGAACATGAGCAAATTCTGCCTGCAACACGGTCACAAAAAGTAAAGCTTAAAATTAGATGTAGCTCTTTTGTAACATTATACATTCACCATGTAAATGTATAATGTAACAATTGACCACATGATGTGACAACAACAATATTGAAAAGCCAGGTAAGCTGCTGTGTCTTCGGTCAGATTGGCAGAGAAAGGCAAAACAGCTAGTGGAGTCCTTCATCAAACTGGAGCCGGAACAGGACTTTATCAGAGCAAGACAGTTGTTAGAACAAAGAAACGGTAATAAACAGGATATTGCACAAACATAGCCTTATAACATAAGACTTAGGGTAGCTGCTACACCAAAACGTAATGCAGTCGCTGTACAAGAGTTTGCACAACCTGCTCCGGTGCTCACAAATTTTTGGCTCTGGAGGTAAAGAGAGAGAATTTGATAGGTCTGCCTGCTATGCCGAAATTATAGGAACGTTTTTACATGCATGTATATCTTCAAAATAGATAGCATACTGAACCCAGAAGGATCAATACTACATATACAACTAACAAAATAACAGAATATATAATTAAGAAGGATCGATACAAAATATATAAGAACAATCAAGATTTCAGAGCTAACAGATTTTTAAGCACAGCTGCAGAAGTGAGAATGATCCATATCCATGACAGCGTACGTAAACAATGGAAGTGAAGCACTCATGTCAAGAAAAGGAATACACATAATGATTACAATTTAGTAACTGAAGCTCCTGTCTCCGAGAATCCCAGTACACGGGACTACCTCTCTTGCAATACCATGAACCCACCATATAAATGTAACATACCCAATGAGAAAGATGTAGGAGGAAAATCTAAGCTTGCAAAGTAAAACAATGGGGTTTCAATTGTCTACGTGTTAATCACAGGTTTGCTAAATGCCAGATAAAGGTGAGATGATGTACTATACCAAGTTATGGGACAAAGCATAACAGTTTGCTGTAAACACACAATACCACACCAGATCAAAGCAGAACTCTTTCAACGACCTCACATACAGTATACGAAAGTGCAGAGTGTCAAGCCATGGGGTAAAGTAAAAACTGAATATAGGGTAGCATTTCCTATGGTGCCTGCTAAAGGTGATGCCAACCGATAACCAAAAAGCATATATCATTATTGTTTTACCAGACACTGAGTCCAGCTGTAGTATTTGCACTCAGAATTATCAAAGAGGTTGGGCATTAAAGGAAAATGAGATCACATGTCTTAGAACACTTTCACCCGAAAAAAAATATCCACATCAAGTGTTTGTCTATCAAAACTTATAATGCAGAATAACGAGCCCACCTTATAAAGAATGACAACACATTTGTTGGGGTATCTGGAGCAAAAGGGAAGCCAACTGTTTCTTTTGGAAAACTACTGTGAAATCGAGAAGTGCTTTTGAACCAGAGGCACAAACGACTGTCTTAGAAAACATTTTTGCTGATCACCCGAAATAGAAATAGTTATGGCTGCTGCAAACATGACTAAATTAGCTAGAAAGGTAAATACCTTGTAAAAGCATTAAAGCTTCAGGTTGACAATGTGGGCTAGCAATTAAAAAAAATAAATATAAAGCTAGAAAGAACAGATTTTAGCAAATCAAAAAAAAAATTAACAGCTATTAACGACAGTTCACCAGCTGAGGTTGTTCTATGTATTTGCTGGAATATACATGTAGGGATATTAAGACACTCTGAGATTCCATGTATAGGAAACATACTGGTCCATACCAAGGCAAAGGGTCCTGAGCATTGTGAGGATTGTATGTTATTCGTAATGTCAAAAGCAAAGTTATTCTACTAGAAACTGCAAGGCAAATTACGCTGGGACGATTGCATTCCTGCATACATGAGGAGACTGAGGAACACATGCTTAAATGAATTCACAGAAATAAGACGTGAATGTACGGAGATAAATTTTTGTAGCAGGGACACATATCAGATTGAGTTGTATTACTTTGGTGATGCATCCCTATCGGTGGCACCGATACTCATGCTTGCCTTCAAAGGCCTCATTACAAAGGTGTGAACAGTTGCCCGCTCCTGTCAAAATCTAGATTAGCAGCAATTAGACTTATGCCAATTCTGGCTCAAATTTGTCAGCTGCTACCCTAACAGTATAGTGAGATACTCTGCTGAAGAATTCAATCGGATACTAACAAATGGAACCGTATAGACACACAATGTAAACTTATATATTTTTACAAGGATTGGGCAAATGGTAAATCTGAACAAACTTATGTTTAATGCGACTACTCGGGCTTGAATGCTAAAGTCAGCACAAAAAGACCTGGGTTAAACAGGTGAAAGTTGGAACGTGGTATATGCATAAGCTAAGCTTAAGCTTAAGGGCCAGACTTATTTGGTCAATAAACAAGTTAGGGTGTTTCCTGCGCTAGATAGACTCGTAAGCAGATAGTCCAGCTGGTACAAGCCGAGAAAATCAGTAGCATAGCTTTTGGGATTAAAGAAGATTCTATGACAGAAACACTAACAAGATTCAGTGTGACACCAAACTATCTACAGAAGAGTCAAAGAGGGCAAGGAATGAAAAAAAAATCAGGTATATGGAAATGTGGCATTATTAGAGACAAAAGAAAGCCTCTGCACCATACAAATAAACATGTAACGGCGTCAAGCTCTCTTAGAATATAGGTTGCAGCAACCGTACGGCCCGTGTTCAAGTGGCACAGCCAATTTAAAAGTAACCAGAAACAGTACCACAGTGACATATCTAGTGAACACATACTCCAAAAGTGTCCGCCCCCCCCCCCAAGAAAAAACAAAAAAAAACAAAACCAAAACCAAAACCAAATGCAACCCCCCAACCCCCAACCCCCCAAAACATCAGACACATTATCTTCACAATTACATAGAATGCTAAACGCAGTGCCTGAAACCTCTATGAGGGAACGTCTACATCCCTGACTTGAGACAGGTTTTAAAATATATGGGTTATCAGTGGTTTAAATACGTCCTCTCACCTCTGAAATATAATCCTCATCATAACAGAAATTGATAAATCTAAATTGCAAATTCTGACCATTTTAAGAAAGTTTGTGTGCAGCTGCGTCTTTATGAGACCCTCATAAGCTAGACTGGCGCAGTCAATCTACAACCAATGGAACTATGAAATTGGACACACTATCAAACACAAATCATAGCCAAACTTGTCCTCACAAAATTCAATATAATCCAGAAGGACTAGCTGCTGTGTAATAGGCAGACAGTTACTCAAAAACACAAGTAATGATGACGGAAGTAGCAATCCCATTATTTTACCGAAATATCACATTACATTGAAACTTTAATTACCATGCAGGGAATGTCACAAAGGGGAGGTCATATTGGGATAGGACACATCTAATATCTAACCAGAGACCAGCACTACATAGTTCGTGGTAGATTTGCATTACAGAAAAGCCTAGCAGATTTTGGTATTTTGTCATCAAACGTTCTCGCCATCTGGCAAGACACAAATGGGAAGATTCACCTTGAAAGGGGGTCAATCTAGGTGAATCACTGTTACTCATCCAGGGAAGACTATTTTGATGCTTTCCTTGTCAACCAGGGATGTGGCTAAGCCAAACTCGAAGGCTGTCTCTTTGCATGCTCTGTGTCAAGGGCTATTCACCTCAAGCAAGTCAGTTTGGTGGAACCTAATGATTTCACGAATGCAACCATCCATTTCACGAGTAACCTAAGTTAAATTACAAGTCTGAAGTCAGATAATTCCTACCAAAAAGCTGAATTCAGATTGAACTTTACCGGAGAAAACATGAAATAAGTGTTAACTGGTTAACTATCCACATTCCCCTGCTGTGCTGGGCGGGTGGAAGGGACAAATTTGATATGTCAATAAAGTGTAAATTACCTGTGGAATCAACAGAATCTCACAGAGGAGAGGCGACACACACTCCAGGCTGGTGCTACATAGAACAGTAGATTGCAACCACATACGTCTCATGACTCATAATTTTTAGGGATCTAACTCCCGATAATTTCCTATTACCAAAGGGTAAGGACTACTATGTATTTGCCACTTTTTTAACATTGAATTTGTCAACTTGACTAATGTGGCAAAACATCTTGCCCTGATCGACACAGGGATGTGCTTGTACACACGAATACTTCCTTCTCGACTGATACAGGGCAAAGCGACACTACACCTAATATCGATGTCCCGTTTTTTTCCCATAAAACATCATTCGTAGTTCAAGAACTGTTAGATTAATAAATATCTTGTCTCTTTTGTATGAATTTCTGTGTACAGCCAAACTGCTGAGCCATTTGTTTCTTAAGAAACAAGAAGAATCTGAAGTCAGCAGCATTTCTAAGTCAACCCTTGCGAAGATGATCCACGAAGTTATGGAGGTTTTACTTCACAAGAAGCTTGCAGATCAGAAACAGTCGAGAGTGAACTTTCTGATCTAAAACTTCAAGTGCAGGAATTACGTACGGATCGCGAAGTCGATGCTCTCAAGGATGACTTATTTGAAACACCATCACATGTCAACAACCTGGATCAGCATTGTCGCAGATGAGCCGCGTGTATTCGTGGTCTTGATGCCCCTACCAATGCTCAGCGTAGTGTGGATCTTGATATCCCAATTGGTGAAATGGATTGCGTTCACCGTGTAAGTTGTAGATGTGATGTTGAACAAGCGTTCCTGGTGACATTCCTCCCGAGGGATTTCTTTGACAAAATTGTGGAAGGTCGTAAAAAACTCCAAGGCACGGGGATAGCTATATTTGAGGATTCTACATGGAAAACAGACAGTTGATCAATCGCCTGAACAAACTCGACGGCATTGAGGACGCATGGTTGATCCATAGCAAGGTGTGGTGTAAAATATAATAGGGGAAAACGTTGCAACCCAGCGTTTTCGATGACATCGACATCTCTTTGCTGGGGTCTAAGGTAAAGTTCAAGAACTTTCAGCAAGTCACAGCGAGATTTTTACTGCATCAGGTTCATGTCTGTGGGGTTTTTTCCTCCTAACCGGTATCGGTGCCGACAAACTGATTATTTATGCCATAACCACAATGTGGACTTCATAGCCAATCACTTCCTTTCACGTGTGTTAAATTTTGTTGCCATCGACTTTTTTCTTTTATCATTGCTTTTACATTTGCTAGTTCTGATTGCGCGGACAGCATTTCTCGTCCACATTTATTGCATCTCTCCCTCTATTGTTACGTACATATGAGAAAAACATCACAATCAAATGAAATCTAAACAAATTTGAACCTCACTATATTTTGTTGGTGCGTAATGCGCAATTAGCATTAAAAACGGTTGTAGATTCTCCACATGGACGTATACATATAGTGATCGACATGCAGATTGTTATGGTACTTGCTTCGCTGTCATCGTGGTTTGATATTTGGAATATCTGCATCTTACGACTTCAGATTACACCATCTGTACTCGGCGTGTTTAATATCTAAGATTAGATGAAAATTGCTCCATAGCGTTGTGTTAGATAATACAGTCATATGTTACTGATGCATGATTCATATGCAACACAAAATAATTTTTATTGGTTCTTCCGGGTGTACTATAAATTTAATGTACGTTACAGTTTGCATCGTGAATTAGATGAAATAGCTTGAATACTTGTTAAGTGTTCTTACTGGCTTTAGGTATGTGTATTAATGAATTAATCATTGCAGTCTTTTTTCTTTTCCCTTTATTTATTTATCTATTTATATTTATTTATTTATTTATTTATTTATCTATTTAATTTTATTTATTTATTTATTTATCTATTTATTTATTTATTTATTTATTTATTTATTTATTTATTTATTTATTTATTTGTTTGTTCAAGCAGTGACAGCAGTATCACACTCAACTTATGTAGACATGAAATTGTTCGTAATAGACAACCGGATTGTCTGTCTATACTATATTAACGGATCTCCGAGGGATGCAGCAATAAGTTGTACACATACTGTTATAATATAGTGCTACTTTTTGGTGATTCGTCTTGTCTTGAGTACTCCGTACTAATTTTGTTTGATATGTAGAAGATCGTCGTATGCATACAGACATGATCTTTTCTGGTTAAATATCTGCAATATATGTGGCAATATTGGTTATTATGGTAAGGGTCATATGTAATGTAGGAATACATACTTATGCTGGTGTATGTACCGGTAATCGCTTTCAGTGGCCGGATGAGGGCGAACTGGTCCGTTCCCGTTCGATTGCCGACAGCGATATTTTCTGTACCTATAATATGTACCTATCTCACCCCGTGTTACAGGGGGATATGTCCATAGTCATAGTCATGACAGTATTTTTGCTACCTACCATTGGTGCTCAGTACACGTGGGTAGTCTTTAGGCAAAAGATGAGTGTTACAAATGGGTCCACTTGACTGACTTAATGTACGTTATTTTGTGCTGACATGAATTAAAACTTTTTGATTTTCCTGGTGCTTTATGCTCATATTACTTGTTTTTATCCCATGCGTATTAATCATCGGCACAGGTTTTTGTAAGATACTATTTGGTCTCGGCGCATTAAATTGTGAATTGTGTTTTTGTTTTTGACGATGTTGATATTTTTTGGTAATTCATGGACGCAAATGTTTCTTGATGCTGCCAAACATTGTATTCCCAATAGAAATATTGATGTCCGTCCATCGGACATCCATTGGTACAGTTCTCATTTACGTTCATTGCGTCGTAAGATATACTGAGCATAGGGTACAGTAAAAAAAACCAATGGCCCTCGTCGTGATGCCATTGCTTGGCCTTCTTTCAGCAAATTACGAGATGACTACCAATAACAGCTGAACGTGATTACAATGATAAACTTTGCGCCGCATTGAACAGCTCAGAACAGGAAAGGAAAAGCTGGTGGCGCACGTTTAAGTACTTTCGTAACCGTAACCAGGTGGACAATTATTCCTTCTTTTTAGTAAGCAAGGACCATATTTTGGATTGTCCAAGGCTTAAATTTTCAATTGGTTCTTTCATCAGCAGTGTACACTCGATTCTTCATCAATTACCCTTCCAGAGTATATATTACATCCGCATGATAATATACGTCCAATTTCAGTCTCTGATGAGGACGTTTTGTATATATTACATAGCTAAGATGTTTCTAAGGCTACCGGACCTAACGATATCAGTGGAAGACTTTTAAAAGAAGCCCCACCTGCCATGTACAAATCTCTGGAAAAATATTTCTTTGCGTAAAAACATATTTCTTTTCACATGGAAATTAGCAAATGTTACTGCTATTCATAAGAAAGGCGCGGGCAACTAATTTACTAATTATCGATCGGTTTTTCTGCTGAGCTGTGCTGGCAAAATTTTTGAAAAAGTTGTTTTGAAATATGTTTTTAATTTTTTTCAGAGAGAACTTAGTAATTTATGCGCACCAGTGTAGTTTTCCCACTGGGCGACCCTACAATTAATCAACTACTTATTCTTTATTATGAACTAGGTTTTGCTGTTGCCCAGCAGAAAGTGGTACGCCTTGAGAAAATGGTATATGCGGTGATTTTTTTAAAATTGTTTTTTTAGCTTTTTGCGGGACTGTCAGCAACGCGTTGTTATACAAGGTTGGTCGTCTAGCTGGGGAACAGTTCAAGCTGTATTTTATGAAGGATTTGTTAATGGATCGTTTATTTTTCTGATATATATCAACGATATAGTTGACCCCGACGTAACATAAAACCATTTGTGGATGATGCATCTATCTTTTTAACTGTTGAGGATCCTGTAACCGCTGGTGAGATTACTAGCTCCGATCTTCCCTCTATTGAGCAATAGGAGGAGGATTGGCTCGTTACCTTCAATGCTAAAAAACTGATGGCATGTTAATTTCACGCAAGACATCCTCTCCAGACCACCCGCCTCTTACATTCTCCTACATTTACCACCGTCATTAATTGCGAAATGTTAACAGCCATAAACACCCGGGCATCACAATTCGATATGATTTCAAATGGTTGAAAAACATCTAGGGCATAGTTGTTAAAACTAGGAAACTTCGTAACATTATGAAAAGTTTACAATGTCGTCTTGATCGTAAGACTTTACGAACTAGATATTTCTCTTTTAAAAGAAGCATTTTGGAATATGGATGTCCCATTTGGGGTAACTACATGGCAACAAATGCCGACAAACTTGAGATAACTCTGTTGCCTGCCGTCAGAATAGTGACGGGTGCAATGTATGAAACTTATGATGATAAATTCTATGAAGAAGTAGGTTGACCAGCTTTAGCGAGTCGTAAAGAATATACAACGTTGTCACTAATGTCTGAAATTGTGAATAATTTAGCACCTAATTATTTATAATCCACTATTCCAAATATTCATAATGCCGTAGCGTGAAACCATGAAACTCGACACAAATTTGATCTACCGCGTCTCAGAGCTCGTACTGAGTTATTCAATAATTCATTTTTGGCATCTGCAGTTCGTCTCTGGAATGAATTATTTTTATATATTCGACATTCGTCATCTTTATTAATATTCAAATAAAAATAAATTACATGCTATAATCTGCCAAGGGTGTGCCCTCATTGGTATAATTTCGGCGATAGATATGCCTCTGTTCTGCACACTCGCCTGCGCCTTGGTATCATCCACCTGAACTACCATTTCTTTAAAATTGGAGTGAAAGCGAACCCCAGGAGTGCAAAATATGAAGATACATGACATTTCTTTTTCCACAGTATTCTACAGCACCATCCAAATTACATTTCATTATCTCAAAGTGTGCTTCTTTTTCATTGCAAACAGTTCTGTATTGTTCAAAAGATGGTACCTCATTGGCGAATATTCAATTTTGTTTCTGCTGTACAGCATTACATGATTTTTTTCGGATCGTTTTTCACAGCAATGTATTGGCTAATTGTTCTATGCGTGCTATTCTGCATACTATAAATTTAAGGTACCATGTGCTGAAAAATATATTAAAATTGATTATCAGACATCATGTACTGAGCTTAAGCATTCACTTCATTATTTTGAAGTATACCCCACTGTCTGTCCTTGTCCAGCCGTGCTCGTCTTCTTGACTTCATTCTGCCACACAGCCGGTTAGCCTGACGGAAGTCGGGCTTCCTGCTTGTTTGGCGTTTGTGTGTCTGTTGATGTCCTGTTTACTCGTTATCCTTTTTTTCTCACGAGAGGGACTTATATAGGGCCGCGCCCTTTCCCCAATCGAGTACATTGTGATATGGTTTAATGTATTGTTGGAATATAATAAAAATATGTTTAAACCAAGAAACAAAAAATTTGTATCATCTCTGAGATGGTCAATGTTATTGTACTTGCAGATTTACATCACAGGCTATATATACACCGAATACTCGTTAGTAGTAACTTATCACTGGTCTTGACACATGTCGATTGTAACTTTATATGGAACTAGCAAATATAGTACACAGTTGTGTCAGTAAATACTCAACATATGGAGGACGGAGAAGATGACATAGAACAATGCCGGAGAATAAAAAGGCAACTCAGAAAGAACTCTGCGTGTCTTACTTAGATATCTATTCCATGATTGTGGTTAACCAGCTGCTCTTGTGTTCTGGGAATACTAATTCATAAATGAAAATATTTTTACTTCGTAGAAGTAACGAGGCGATGCACAATTCGCAAATATTTATTGTATTTTATATAAGGATTTGGTGTGTTTGTTTGACTCTTTTTTTTTGCACTTTGGCTTCAGAGGTAATTGACATGGGCAAAAAATGAATAATAAATATTCTCACCAAATATGTGTGGTTTCAATAATGGCAATCAACCCACCTTTTAAGGCGTTTCATGTCTTTGTTCTCAGGTGATAGGCTTGTGCCAACATGAAACCCAAGCACACACGGGTGTGTTTGCTGATGTACACCAAAATGTGCTTGTTATGTTTTTAAGTTAAATGATGTTGGACGTTTCTCTCCAAGCCTCAGCACTATAGTGTAAGACCCCCCACACACTAACGCGATAGTGCGACGCGATTTTGATGCGATGTCGCGTGTAACGAAACGGCGATCGCACGAAAAATCTCCTCATCGCATAGGCCCTGAGATAACCATCGCGAACTGCCCACATCACTGAGATTGCGATCGTGCGAGAGATTATCTCCAATAGCCCACACCAGTGCGCGCGATTTTCGCCAATAGCCGAGATTGAATGCAGTCCACCACAACGTAGGCCTATTTGTATAGCAAATGAAACAAGGTGGTTTTGCAACTGTATGAATACAGTGACATCTGTTGGTGACCCACTATAATTGTGTATACGACCTATTTACACGATCTTTAAAGATGGCGCAACAAATTGCAGTGTCAATGTCCTATATGGGCCTGCTGATCATGTATAAATTAAATGCCAAGCTAAGGAAGCAGAGAAGAGCTAAGAGAATTTGGATGCATGAATGGCTGCGAAGGCGTGACGACCCTGAGCAGCAAAGAACCACCATGTTACATCTCTACAAAGAATTCTTGACTGTAAGTTTCATTAATAATCATGGCAGGGGTGGGGCGCTGGGGGTCGACATTCTATATCTTTCGTTAGTATCATCATTAATCAATGGGCCAGCTATCCCTTTCAAAATAACTGACCAAGTTCTGGTCAAAATAATATTATATACTTTTCATTGATTGAAAATATGTCAAACGAATGGTACTCCCAATTTAGTGCTTGTATGTGCATCCTTAATTAATTAATAATGCATAGCTAACAATAAAGTAAAAATGAATTCTACACGTTGTTTTTCACCAGAATACGTTACTAAAACTTAGTAATCAAAGAACTTTGGTTTAATAAACCAATGTGCCTGATTATGGAAATAAACACACAGACTATTGTTTTCAATGACTTTAAAACATGATAAGGCCTTTATATCTGTCCATGTTTTCGTAGATTTTTCTGCTTGTTACCATGACCATGCATGTCCTGCAGTTTTCGGAATTTTCCCGGCGTCTTAATAAGCGGAGATGCTCTCCCTGGCTCAGAATCAGATTCAGTCTCAGAACCACTCCCACTATTCTTCTGCGGCCTAGATTTCACAGGTGTTTTAGTATTTCCAGCCCTCCGAATCTTCTGGACCGTCTTGGCCTTTTTAGGCCTACGTGCAGCCTTTTTGGGTGGCATACCTGCTTGTCCAGAGTTGACCACAACAGTACGGGTCCCTGTAAACAATGTGTCGGAGGCACGTTTTGCGAAAGTGACAGGCCGGGAAGTTCATGTAGCGACATCTGTGGGTCAGAATTTTAAACAGCCGCTAGACGACCAAAGCGCCATCTTTGGCAAAAAGCGGAAACTAAAACACATTGCGTCATCGCACTCATTGGTGTGGGCCACTGGAGATCGGTATGAGATAAGCGGCGAGGAAGCGCGATGATGCGATGATTTATTGCAGTCCTAAAACCATCGCATGGCTATGAGATGCTGTTGCGATCATGAGGAGATGGAAAAAAAATATCTCTTCATCGCACGCATATGGCCCAGACTAGCGGGCGAGATGATGCGATTTTTTTTTTGACCCGCGATTGGGATGCGACGATAAATCGCGTAATCTCGCTCCTTAGTGTGTGGGGACCCTTATAACTGTGCATGCCAAAAATTCAACAGCAAAACAGACGATGTTTACACCATTGGAGAGTGTCTCGTACATTATAGCGAAAAAAAGATGAATGCCAACATATCCGAATTACAGACATGTTGGGGTTAAAGCAGGCTACAAGATATGTTATCTTTTCCATGCACGTAGCAATCTGCTTTTTTTGATTATAGAGTAAATATGCCTTTGAAATGTAACCTAACTCTCAGTCATTGTTAGTGGCGTGCCTTATTTTATTTGATTATGTGTGCCCTTGAAACGTCACATTTTTGTAGCGAAAACAGATATATCAGAGAACTTTCAAAGAGATATACCTTTTTATCCAACCCGTACATTAGAATTCACAACCCAACTGGATCAATAAAAACCTTTCAAACATTTTGCGTTGCCTATGGGTTTATCTTAAAACAATTTATTGTAGCTCCGGAATGAAGTAGATAATTTAAGAAATGATTCGTTGTTGTCCACAGATTTATGCTGTTCAATATTTTTTTCTGGAGGAAACGGCGGTTTTCGTGTTGCTTTGCTAGAATAAATACTATAGTCATTTTATACAAATTTTTCTCAAAACAGTGAAGACAAGCAATCGCGTGGTCAACAAAAGTCGCATTGAAATTGCGGAACAGAGTCCTTTTCAAAAGACCACATTAGTAAGGAATTATAAAAATAAGCAATTTTTGTCCTTATCAGCTTCGTATAGCTCACTGAAATATATAATTGACCATTGCCTGCTTTTATCAGTAGCCCTCTAGAAAATAATAACCATTCAGCATGCCAATCTACAAGATAGAAAATTGAAAAAAAAGATGCACAAGTAATTTCCATTTAATATTAGGATATCAGCCAATTTCCATGCTAATGCCAGAACTTTGAGTTTGATAGGAAATTACTAGGATAACTTCAGGCAACCAAATATTACGTAAGGACGGTAAGCTAAATATTTGGCAAGTACTAGAAGCCAAACGCAAGCTTGATTGCTCGTCAAGACACAATTTCTTGTAACTTTTCTCCTGGGATAAATACGTTCTCTTAAAACATTTCTAATTGATAGATGACTAATGAAGAGACTGCAATAACCAGAATAGTAATAATTTCAAGCAACAGAAATGGTACAGCAAATTAAAGCCATACGAACTGGTTGGTGGTAGGTTATAGATTATGTATACTCTAACACATCGGGCTCAATTTTCTTTTCATAAAGAGCATAAGCTTTTTATTATACGTCAGCCTGTAATCGTTTATGAGATTCACTTTTGACAGAGACAATGTGTTCCAGTATCCAACGAATGCTCGTCTTTTTATGTGTCTTTTATATACATGTAACATATCAAGAGAGGACAGGTCTCCTCTGAGATATCCTACACTAATTTTCAATTTGACATGCACAGTAACAATATTGTTGTGATAACTAACAAGAGTTCGAGAGAGCAAAGTCATGTGAAACACATATATTATCCACAGTACAGACGATAGTGAAATGCTGGGACTAATGAACCCAGGCTGACATGAATACCATGCATCTCAGTAAGGCTTCCCATTTCTACACAACACGTTGTCACATAACTTAAATTACAATGGCATCCCAGTCCCTTTGTGTTTCTCGCTGCGCAATTTCTTGGGTGTTTTAGAAAGAATAAAGTGAATCTTAAGGGTGAGTCTACAAGGAAGATGAGACATTGACAACAAGGTCAAGTGGAAAACTCACATCTTTGATGTGGTTTCTAAGACCAGAAGGTATATAGTGTGTTAAGCTGAATTTGGAATTAGCAACCCTGTCCCTTTAAAATACCGGCCATACATTCTTGGTCTCTCCGCACTTAGAATACGCAACACTCATTATGGGATCATTAAACGCATCAAAACATAAATTTGACAGACAAATCCAAAAATCGTCTGTGAGCTTTTTAATTAAAAGTGACACTTCCTAATGCTCTGACATGGTCAAAGGACCAATGGGAAATCATTCAAAAGTGGCGGAGTTCCATACAGCTGAACAATATTCTACAGAATGTAAGGCCGCCTGTCTACCTGGAGACAACGCATTCCCAGTGCAACAATCGGTCATTTGTTCCTTTACCACAACCTTAAATACCGAAACAACCGTAATTGTCCATAAATGCTGTTACATATATTGCTTTTATCGAGAATCAATGGCTCAATGGTGCAACTTGCAAAACAACAAATATTGAACCCCTTTAACAGAAAATTGATCGAATTAGATTTGTTTCCAGCAGCATTATTACTGAAGTGTTACCCCCATATCTTTATTAACCCAACTTGCTCTATAAAGTGACCATGCTAAACAAAAATATAAATAGATATGGATGTGCACATTTTTTCTTCCTAACACTAAGATATTGATTGCACAAAGAGGCATTCATAAAAATAGATGCATCTGTTTAACGGCAAGCCATTTCCGTGTGGTGTCATAAATCATTATCAAGGTGAAAGTTGATTAAAACAACATCAAATGTGTGTCAATATTTCAGATTGTCATTGCACCTGTGAGAGTTGCCTCAATATGTCACACAATAAGTTAAATTTCCTTTTCTTGTCTGACGAGTGTTAGTATTATACAAGTGTGTCATTATGTTAGACATTTAATCCGATTTGAAATGTATGATTCATGTTGCCTATTCTATGTCTCGGCTTGTATAAGTAGTGTTCACTCGAAAAGCCTCACGATCCCCCTCAAAACGAAATGCCAGTACTCCATGTTGCTAAATGGCAGGCGAAATATCAAACAAATCTGGTACTCTGAGTCAGTGTATGGAGTAGAGTGTAAATTCGGACATTTAAAAATGCTCCTTGAGTACAACTCATAGGCTTCTTGCACAAAATTCGGTGTTTCCTTTTGTGTATTGTGTATCTCGGACCCTAAATATGTATCGCTGTAGTTCTTTTTTCAATAGGCAAGTTTAATTTTCCCTTGACATCGTATGTATCCGACAAGTGTATAGCTGTTTCAATATTAAGATGTTTTTACAATCAGAAATGACCATATATATAAATATAAAACTCCGCCTTATTCATTATTTTGATTGAAAAAAAATAATGATTAAGCAGCATTCATTTGTGCTGTTGGACTTTAACCACACCAAATAATACTGTTGACCTACAGCACGCAGTCCAAGCAGGGATGGACTAAGGTGTCCAAAAATGTAGATATAGAGACAACACATCCATATGTAGTCTGTAACTCAAGCCCTATACAACTGATGAATGCTTGTTGCAAATAATCTTGCAATTTTTTCGGAAATAGGTGAGGCAACCAAACTTGTGCCCACTCTGATGGAAGAGCAGCGGCATAATCAGCTCTCAAACTTTTAACTGAAAATGAATTTGGTAAGCTGCTAGCCCTTCTCAACATGGCGTTGATGTGACGCGAGGCTAAGAAAAATCGTTTAGACCAGAAAACAACAATAGTTTGCAAAATTCGTGTGATACTCACAGAATTGTTTCCAGGGTCAAAAATTCAAACAAAAAAAACCCCCAAAATAAATAAGCCATATAAAACACTGCAGTTGATCAAAGACAAGTTCGTGTGTCTCTTTGGTTCGAATACCAGTGGGTTCCATGTAAGCTGGGTACTAGAACTGGCAAAGTGGGTCTTTAAAGCAATTACCTCTATAGTATTCCATAGCTAAAATATAGTGTGAAAAACAGAAGAGTACAGCTGCATTCAATGACTTAAATATGCATTATTGTTTGTCAATTTGTCATACTTTCTCACTGCATCATTCATACAGCCTTCATGTCGACAGACTGCTTCAAAAGTCGGTACCCATTCTTCCCATTGTGTCACCAGAAAGAGTTGTATTGGATGCCATGATTATGTTGACACATTGAACTTTTTTGCTCAGTGCTCTAACAGTAAAACTTCCATTTTGAGAAGTTTCGGGAAATGAAAATGCGTATATGGCTTATTTTTATTCTCCCAGATGACAATGTACACTACATAGCTGCAGATTTTTGTTACCAGCAGCTCGCAGGTTACTCCTTCCGAGTCTGCATGGGATCGTGTTATCATTTGTATCGTCACTTTATTGCTCAATTGCCCGGTAATTTTACGAGTGCAACTTTCTATGCATTTATCTTGTTCATTTTCTCTCTACATGCAATGCTAGATTATGTTTTGTCTTACTTTGTACATCAGTCGATTAACTCAAAGTATGGAGGGTTCCTGCCCTTCCTCAAATGTGTATTTTTGCACATATCCAAGAGTCCATATAATTACTGGTCACTCCATTTGAACTCAAAGACGCAGCAACAATGTATCTTTGATAGACTTTTGGGTGTCTTGTCACAATGAAAATAATTTAAAAATAAAACTATTTGAAATAATGCCAAGGAGTGGCTTTAATCCAGAGAGGATCACATCATCTGTTGATAGTAAACACCTTCGCATAATTGCTGTACAATTTAAAAAGCAGAAAAATTTTGTTTTTGCGGGCGCAATGCAAGTGACCCTAAACGTGGTTAATATATAATATTTATACAATATACTCTTTATAAATAAATGGCCACGCTTTAGTCGTTTGGCGCACTGACCTTCATTTTGTCATAAAGTATAGAACGTTTAAAGTGGCAGTGTTGTTAAATAAGTGGCGCTGTTGTGTCAAACGTCCAATATGATTATGGCAGTAGTAGCAATTTTCATTTACAATATTACAATATACCTACATCTTTCACTGTTGCCTATAAGTCGCTCTGAGAAAATATGACCGATTCATCATGCAACTGTTGATCAGAATTATATTGCTGTACAGTGATCGCAGGTATCACCAGCAACTTGTCTCCTTCTTCAGCTTCGAAATCGGCATCAGACGAAGCCTGGTTAAAGGCAGTACATCCCGCAGAATACCTTGGTAGTAAGCCATTTGTGTGTTGCACTGGCTTATTCGGGTAGTCACTCATCATTTGTAAGTGATCAAAACTGTGTCTATGTAAAGTTGATGGGGCAGTTTTACTTGGCTTTAAATGCAGTATATTATTCACAGAACCAGTGGCACTTCCGTTGCTCAGCAAAGTTCTTTGAGTGACTTGAGATGGTGACCTGGACCCGCGTCTTTCTGACATGTAGATTACATCTGGGAGGCTCAATCTGTTGCTCCAGCGGCGCTGTGATTTCAAATATGATTGGTAGCTGTCTTGCCACACACGTGATGCAGTTGAGCGGCCTGGTAGGTCGTCTGACTTACAGCACGGACAGCAGAGGCATTTTTGGTCTTGTGGCAGGCGACAGTAACTCTTCACCGCTTTATTAACCTACATAAAATTTTGAGATTTTGAAAAATCAACAACAAATGATGGTTTGTCTTGTAGTTTGTAAAAATGCAGTATACAGTTTACAATCCGTTGAAGACGTATTGCAGTTACTCTGATGTAGAACGTGTTCGTATGAGATAGTGAGAAAATATTCCACAATTTCAAAATTCTGCGATGATTTCTTTTCATTCGAGACAGAAATATTGTTGGATGACATAAAATTGTAAAAATGCCACAATACAGAAAAAAAACATTATCATGAGATACTTGATGAAATAATTACATTAAGATTTTGGCAACTATTAACAACTGTAAAGAATAATTGGGACTGAAAGAAAGCATCACATCCGTAATAAAATCGACCGGCCATCATTGAGACTGTATGATGGCACTTCATTATACAGCATAGAAATATTTGTATATTTTCGAATGGGAAGACAGACCCGACATGCTATTAGGAACGTATATAATCAACTACGGACACATTTTTCTCAATCCTTAATTCGGGAATATTTCTTTCGCATGACAAATAAACAATAACATTTTAAGCTTTCCGCCAGGAATGGTGCAGCAGATTAAAAAATGCTGACTTGTCATCTACCATATTCAATTAAACATTTATCGTCATATATATTGGTTCATGCTCCTATAATCAAACAATCTGCACTTGGAATTGTAAAATGGCGTAACTAAATAAAAGTTTTATTCAAGAAGGGACGAAAGTAGCCAATGTCAGATTAAATAACGGAGAACAATAATATATCACAATGGGTAATATTAGGCCTTTATATCTTAGAAAAACAGAACATACAGAAAATATCTAATTAAGTTAGTCTAAAAACATGCGTCTTTATTAAATGTGAATCATTTGGTTCCAATGGGCAAGATACTACCATCTAACCATTATAATACCATGCATTGAAGCGACTCCGTCTAGTGCAAAGAATTTACAATGACATGCCAGTTAGACAAGTTTAAAGTTCTACATAGTGCGATGTTCGCCAGAGTTCACAGCTTTCAATCACCCCACCCGCGCCGAAAACACCGATGAACCCGGACATGTTATTACCATCAATCCACAACTTGTACCAAAACGTTTTCTCTTAGCCAGAAATTAAAGTAATACTATTAAAGCAGACGACAATTTACGTCCGGTGCATTTATTGAATTTGAGCGCGGATGGATTATATCATTATTCGTCAAGGTAAATGCCCATATTAACAATGGATTCTATTAGTAGTGATGTGGATGTATTATCCGACAGGAGTCAACCCAGGTGGTACAGGCATATGTTAGAAAGCTAAGCAACTAAAGCAGTCATTACCTTACCTCTCTGGTTGTACAACAATAAAGAACCGCCACAAAGAAGCCCTACAAAGTCAATATAACCGCAATGACAATCAATATGAGAATGTATCGCAAAGAGCACAAATGAAGGCAAGAGCATACAACACAAATATATTATATGCGACTGCGGAGTATGCGATGCTGTCTGCAGTAGACCAACTCCCATTTGTGTATTTACAGAGCTTCAATATATACCTTGTTAAAACACCATTTACGTCTGCAGTGATAGGCAGCTGAAGATTTTGTCACGAATGGGTATCCAACGAATGTATCTACGTACAGCTGGTCACGTGTCCATGAATGCAAAGGCTTACGAGTTGACCCGAATGTGTGTTACGCGTTCGTTTCGCAGTCGTCGCGATATAAGTTTAACTTGCCTAACACCATTTTAGCAGTCTTAACTTGAGATCGGCCAAAGATATTGAAAGTGAATATTTTTTTAAAATTGTTATCCTTGGCATGTGCTTACTTTTGCAGATACATCGCTTAATTCTTACAAACGTCTGCTGCAAGTCAGCATATATTTTCAAAAGTATATTTAAGTGGAAGTATTGAGCCCATTTATATTTTCAGATGAATTAAGTAATGAATATATCAAGGTTATGATCCTATAGAACCCCGATCGTGATAGTCCTATTTGACTGACAGTTTTGTACTAGATGTTTGGGTACACAGGTCCGGGTGTCATGAACCTCACGACGATATATTTTCTAGAGAATTCTGTAAATTTCGCATCAACCCCTTGCCATGAAAAAACTAGTGACATTTTATTGCATCAGAAATTCCTTTCGCCTAAGATTAAAAACACACATCAATCCCAGCTAAAAATTGAAAGATTTTCACTTTTTTAACTTTCAGTTATTAACCCTGTCGCCTTCAGAATGTTACATAGCGGTCGGCGCTTAAGTAACTGCTTCTAAGTTTTTACTTAACTTTTGTGTTAATAGATAATGGTTTTGCTGGTAGTTTTCGTTAAGATTTAAAATTATGGTAGTACACACGTTACACGCTTTGATTTGGTCTTATTCGACCAGGAAAGGGTTAACCGTAATAGTTAATATTATGTTACGCAATAAAGAATGCGTTACTCTATTTCCACCAGAGAAACAGAATCTGAGATAAACTTGAAGACTATTAAAAAGTGTATCCAAACATAATTATAGTATCTAACGAAAATAACACGTTCTATATAGACGAACAATCCCGCAACCACACCAAATGTGCATCGCAAAAAATTTGGCAAAAAGTGAAGTAATTGTGTGTTCTGTCTGAGGAAACGTTGACCTTCATGTACTGGATTTTTTTCCGATTCTACAATTGATATTAATAAATTTATAACATTCTCTCAACAATTTTCCTAATATAATTAATAAATAATAACATTTTTGCCTCACCAACTAATGAAAGAGTGACTTTTTCTTTAAAAAAAAAACTTAGTTCAAACGAATCGGTTATATTGACAAAAAATTGTCACACTTTCATTTTGTGAGATCCCCTGAAATGAACAAGAAAAAGGGACTCTCGCATTATCGATTTTAAGCCCATAAACTCTGTTCATAATATTTTCCCGTAAGCGCCTCCAATCAACCACATGTCAATGTCTGTGAAGTAGATGGGTATTGTATTACAACGCCCTACATAGGCTCTTAGACCATTGGACGTGCAGCAGCCATCCTATACTTTTCATAATAGCCTCCTATCGTCAGTGCCGCGCGTTTTCTCAGTACGGAACACATCACAAAGGAGAAATAAAGACACTTCCGCCTTGTCATACATCGTTGTGTTAAGAAAATTGAACTGTCTTTCCATGATGGTTACACCATGCTTAAACACTGTGCAAGTCTTATCCCAAAGGCTTCGAAGGCTGACTATGTTAAAGGTAATATCTCTAATTTATTCCCTTGTGTTCACTTCTGCTAATTAAAGACAGTTGTTTTCCTGGCTGGGGGCTTAACAAATGCTGTCTGGTAAACCATTAATATGTGTTGTTCAGTTGCACTCTGGTATAAGGATCCCACGGGCACTTAAATGCTGGTAATAAATTGATACAGTTCTTAAAGTTTTCACAGAACGTCACCCGCATGTTGGGCTAGTAATCACACTCTTATCTGCTTAACTGAAGTCGGATTATCGAGGTGCTATTAGAGGTAAATTCGTAAGGTACTATCCTTTAGGAAATTTGATGGTTTTTTTCCTTAATGCAAGATATCCAGTTACAACTACTGATGCTAATTTTGATTGATTGTACTAATTAAAAATTGATGATAGACAATTTCATTTTTGCTTTCTGGCATTCTTTTGCTAAGCATCTAAATTCGGAAAGCATCTAAATAATAACATTAACTGAAAGTCTGCATTTATCTTCCAGGTGAGTGCAGTCTTGTTAAAACTACAAGCAATACCTGAAATTGTGCAAAAAGTGAGTACGCGTTAATCGTTATAGTGAGATGAATGTCTGCCAATCTTTCGTAACATCGTGCGAGACTTGGTGGCTCTCGAATTGCACAATTAGTAGGTATATGCTGTAAGTTCTAGCATCAGATTAGAAGCCATGTCTTTGCTCACCCGCAGCTCACTTGGCCACAGAATAGCAACCTTAGAGTGTAAAACTTCAGGTTAACTCGTAGCTGATTTGACAGTTGGGTAACCGGCGGTTAGTTTGTGGAGGAATTTGTCATGCACGGGTTACAAAATCTCAGGTTGGAGCCACACTCTTTTGGGTTATTGCAGTGCCTACATTGCCTACGGTACAGGTTGCTTTCTGGAATTTGTTGTCAAAATATTGTGTCTCCAAAATTATGATAGGATGGTTCTTATAATTACGTCAGTAGAACACACACACACACACACACACACACACACACACACACACACACACACACACACACACACACACACACACACACATATATATATATATATATATATATATATATATATATATATATATATATATATATATATATATATTCCACTATCTATTTTACAAATATACACAAGCTATCAAATTAAAGCCATTTTTTTTGTCATCAGATCGAACCAGTTTTACTACTTTTACGCGTTTATATTTCCTTCACTGCAGTAGAATGGAACCTTATGTGGTCAGGTGGCAGGCAGTCCCGTGATACCGTAAAAAATTATATATTCAATAATAAACAATATGGTGTTACAATTTATCGTTTATAGACGTACAAATTTATTTTAAATTATATTTGCTGATACCAACCGCCATAATCTTGTAAAATTCCACGGAGCTTTAACTATATATATATATATATATATATATATATATATATATATATATATATATATATATATATATATATATATATATATATATATATATATATATATATACATATTTATATTTATATATATACGTATTTTATGTGATATATTATGTATATATATATATATTTATATATATATACATACATATACACACATATGATGTATACAGTCCAACACCAACATTGATTGTGTTTTTCCTCTTATTCTTCATAATTGTCCATTTAGTGTTTTCAATGGACAATTTATTCCATGTTCTTACGTGAGTACACCAACATCACAAGGCATTACCGTTTATTTCTTAAGTGGGTGATAGTGAATATTATATCACAGTACCGTAAATTCTCTATTACAAGCCGCGGCTTCAATTAGAGTGAGGATTTTCAAGAACACAAATTCAGTATCATAAAGTCAGGGTGCGGCTTGTATTAGGAGTTTTCTGCCAAGTAACCTAGTATAATTGACAACGTCATGGTTAAAACAAATAGGTCCATCATAGACAAAACACCAAGCAAATGTGATACATGCTTTATTAAAATACGGCCAGTCACTCTTTTTATCAAACTTTTATCCAGGTAAATTGCATTAAAGGAGGGTAAATAAGTACACTACCTTGTTATGCTAAATGATTGGTGTGTGCAGAAAATTTCCACGAAAGTCGCTGATGTTAGGGTGCGGTTTCTAATAGGGATTTTCGTGAATTGGAAATGGCGAAAAATCTTCCCCAGGGAAGGACTCAAAGTCAGGGTGCGTCTTCAATTAGGGTGCGGCTTCTATCTGAGAATTTACGGTAATTACAAGAAGGATTCATATAGGGCACTGCCCTCCTTCCTAATTGTTTTCTTTTGAATAAAATAAGTTTAAACCATGTCATAGTTGAATCATGAAATTTCTTTCAAACGTGTGTATCTTACTATAAAGTGACATGCTCTTCCCAAAGCGGATATTTCAGTAGCCTTTTGAATAATTTTGCACACTTAGTTATATTCTACATATAATACACTTACTTATCGAAACCACTACGTCTAAACACAGGACTAAAAGAATTAATAAATTAATAAACCATTGCCTCGGTGTTGTCTGCTCAATGTCCAATTGTACATACCACAGTATGATACATGCTACAGCAGAATACCAAGGCAACGAGACAGCCAGAGCTTGCCAGGTGGTGAGACGGATAGAAAGATATGATAAAATGTAAAACAAACATTAACTGGTATGCAGTCATTAATATGCTGTACGTACGGTATGTGTAACTCACATCTTTAGAAAACCTCACTTACCCATGTATATTTCTAACTGCTTCGCAAAAATAGTGATATATTGTTAGTCTATTGTCGCAAAACTTTAAAGACCGATGCAAGGATGCCACCACCAGACAACTGAAATCTGGATACCTACTGAGACATGTTGTAAGGGTCTCTCACCTGGGTGCTTGTAAAGATGGCGGCAATGATCTCGTACGGAGGCCAATGTGGAGGGCGATATATGATGAACAGAAATTGCAGTCCAAAAACGGGAACCAATGATAAACTTGCTCTCATTGCTCGACTGGAATATGACATAGGTAGTAGATAAACGATGAATTATGGTGACACTTCGGATTACCACATAAGTTGACACGTATATTCCTTATTCATTATATTAGGTTATAATCTTACGAGAATCAAATATTGAGTGACCAAACTGGAATGTTTTGATTTTCATTTTGCTGAAGTATTCGCGAAAAGATTTTTTTTGAGAAATATTAGGATAAAATAAATCGACAGAACGATAGAATTAGCTGGTATTAATGCTAAACGTAGCATGAAATTAGATACCGCTAAAACATGGAAATACCGTATGTTTTCTTTTTCCATACAAATTGATGCATACGTTTTACCTAACTAGATAATTCTATTTTTCTTATAGAGGCAATGTGTCTCGGTCGGGTCGAAGTACATGTACATGTTCTTGTGCAATCAAAATCACTGGTTTATTAGTGTAGCATTTTCCAGTAAAGTATTGAATTCGGGGTGGTGGTTTTTTTTTTTGTAGTTCCTTTTAACACTAAAAACACACCTAAAAGCACTGATTAACTGGTTGTAAGTTTGTATGTAATTCTGTTGATACTACTCACACAGATGTAGTATAAATGTTTGAGACATATGGACGAAACCAGTTACCACGCCTACTAAACTAGAGGTGATCAGTCATAATTCAGTTTAAAGGATATTACTATTATTTCAAATGGATCCAAAGTATTAGTTTAGGATCTGAGCATGAGTGTCACGCTGATGAACTGCTTAACCTTGGTATGGTAAAGTATTGTCACGTGATTTACTGACACATATATCTTGACCAGTCTACGTGGTGTTTATTTTAATTTTATTCTTATTTAAAAAAAAACAAACTTGTTATTGTGCTTTCGAACATCAGGTCTTGTGGAAATGTCCTCCATTACTGATTATTACTTTCTAATTAAAGTATACAGCAAAGACTAGAAAACAAGATTTGCTTCATATTAGATCTGTCTGTGTACCTTAAAATTAAAAATATTTGAAACGTTGTAAAATTTTGTTCAATGTTAATTTAATGTACCTTGACTTCAATTCACATTGTCCCTTCATCTTTTAAGAGTTTTGTATTAGTGCCTATTAAAATCTTCTAAGTGTCCCAAATTAGCATAACTTCAAAGTTTACAACTTTCATTTTTATTTCACTGCATGTTCCTACTTTCAAGCTGATCATGGACCCAGCTGTGCCAAGCGGCTAATGCCAGTTCTGCCCCTGCCCACCCCCACCCCCGCGTTTTTTTTAAATTTTTAACTGTCTACAGGGCCCAACTGCTTGACACACCCAACGCACCCTACCCCCCCCCCCCCCATTAGTCCCCAGCAAGCCATTTCACCTGTGCTATGCATCCATTTTTCTCTTTTGGGCATTGTATACTGAACCAAACAAATAACGCAACCCTTAAACTTTTTAACTTAAATATTTATTGTTACTTTCATATCACAGAAACAAATTAGATCCATATTCTGCAGTCTTTTTGGCATAACATGTGAAAAACAAAAACTTGAAACTGTCAACGAGGGCGCGACCAGCTGGCAATAAACAGGGCAACATTGATTTGTAAAGTTCACAAATTGGCATGTCCACTAATACTGTGTGTGACCACCATCAGCATCTGTAACTGCTATGCAACGTCGGCGCATGGATGACACTAGCCGCTGCACCATCTGCCAGTGCACACGATCCCACTCTTCTTGAAGAGCCTGGCGAAGCTGCTGGCGGTTGGCGGGCGCTGGATCCCGTCTCCGAACACGCTGGTCAAGGTAGTCCCAATGATGCTCAATGGGATTGATATCAGGTGAGAAGGCTGGCCATGGCAAAACATTAATTCCTTCTCCTTGCAGAAAATCCATCGTCAGTCTAGCGGCATGGGGCCGAGCATTGTCCTGTTGAAGCAAGTGGAGTTGGTGGTGTCTAATAAAAGGGACAGCAACAGGCTGAAGGATCTCATCCCTGTAACGGGCAGCGTTAAGATTGCCTTCAATGAAGATTAGCTGGGTTTTGGCTGTGAATGAAATTCCACCCTACACCATCACTGATGCACCTCCAAATCGATCTGTTTCCAGCACACAGGCATCTGAGTAGTGTTCTCCCCTTCGTCGCCAAACACGTGTCCTACCATCTGCATGATACAGGGTGAAGCGGGATTCATCGGTGAATAGCACATCCCTCCACTCTTGATGGGTCCAGCGAGTATGGGCAGTAGCCCATTGTCGTCGGGCTTGCCTTCTTGCCTGTGTCAAAATTTGACCCCTGTAAGGACGCCTGGCATGTAGATGGTGTTCTTGTAGTCTATTACGGACTGTCTGGGCAGATATTCTGTTATTGGTTCTGCCAGGTGTCTGTTGTGCAGTTCTAGTGGCTGGTCGAGTTCTGTTCCACAGATGTGACACCCTGATGTGTCTGTCTTGTGCAGGTGTGGTTTCTCTTGGTCTCCCAGGACGCTGTCTATCAGCTGTGGCCCCAGTCTCCTGGAATCTTGTAGCAAGTCTGGATATTGTGGATTTGTGGACTTGCAGTCTTCTTGCCACCTCTGCTGCAGATAAACCAGCCTGTAGCATGCCAATTCCTCTCTCCCAATCTACTGTTGATAATCGACGCAAAGTTCTTGGAATACTGTGCCAAATGAATCCCATGCTGCCCTTTTATTGTCCGTGAGGGGCTACACCCAACCAGTAAAGGTGCGAATGTTTTAGTCATGTGGGTTACACTGAATCCTCCGGTTGTCCTTGATTCAGCACAACCACCAAACTTTGAAATCCTGGCACACAGTTACGCTTGGGCTGATTTCAATGTGGCCTTTTCCTGTCCCAGAATCAAAGACTTGGCAACCTTAATTTCAGGTGTCAGAGACTTGCGTAAAATAGCCTGCTGTAGTCACTCTTGATTCATGACAATGACCCCATGGCAAGGTCGACCTTGAGGTCACACTACTTGGTGCATTATTTTAGACTGATTTAACAACGGTTCGTATATTTCTGAACTTTAAATACAGTTCCAATGTGAAAATAAACCCAAATGAAAAAGTTGCGTTATTTGTTTGGTTCAGTATATATTACTGCTAAGCATACGTTATGGCACAGTGTTTGTGCACAAGTGGGCCGCTTGCACAGATAGGCCCGTGGACACTTTGACCGTACAAACAATTTTTGATAAAAAACATGTCAATGTTTGCACACACATATAAAAGGGAAACGAAAAATATAAGGAAAAGAAAAGTAACAAAGGAAACAATGGAAAGAGAGGAGAGAGAGAGAGAGAGAGAGAGAGAGAGAGAGAGAGAGAGAGAGAGAGAGAGAGAGCGAGAGAGCGAGAGAGAGAGAGAGACAGAGAGAGAGAGAGAGACAGAGAGAGAGAGAGAGAGAGAGAGAGAGAGAGAGAGAGAGAGAGAGAGAGAGAGAGAGAGAGAGAGAGAGAGAGAGAGAGAGAGAGAGAGAGAGAGAGAGAGAGCGAGAGAGACTTCTCATTTATGCCACTATTGTATCTATTTCCGCCTGTGGCAACGCCAGTCATTTCAGTATGCTTACCGTAATAGAACAACCGTAGGTTCACTGGCGTTAACTCTCATTTTGGTGCATAATGTCCATTGAAGATGGATCAGAAACAGGAAATTGAGCTGAGTACAAAAACATGTATAGAATAAAGAGTATACTCTACAGAGGTAATGACTCAGATATTAATTATGTAAATCACCTTATGCCTCATATTATTAAGCAACTGCATCCCCTTGTCGGTACCTCCTACATGTTATCAACCCACTTTACACTTCTTTGAAAACGTACTGTCGCTATTATTGAACCGATCAAATATGTTCGTTTAATGATCAAGCTGATACTAATCTTTAATAACTCCAAATGTAATGCGCATGCATAACACGGAGGGAGTGCAACAAAACAACAACATGTAAAGTAAAGAAAAGGTTCTGTTTTCTTCGTTACTCTTACGGGGCATAAAATCAGACAACCAGAACCTTTAACATGTTTAATGTTTGACACCTAGAGAGTGGATATGAGATTCGCTCAGGTGATAACAAAATTAAAGAACTTTATTATCCAAAGTGTCACGACACGTATAATTTTCAAATAACATGTTTAATTAACTGTTTATAGGTTAATGGTCTCTTTCTGAGAAGAGCTCAAACTTTGGAATTTGTTCCACGTGTATTTCATTGGGGTGGAAATAAAGGTACAGATGACATTTTATAGGGTGTTATAATTTTACAAATCATTATTTTGAACAGACACGAACACTTCCAATATAATTTTGTCGCCAATTTGATCTGAAAGAAAGGGAATGATATCGGCGATGTGGTCAACCCGTATACCTTTGTCCCCACAACGACATCACAAGTTGGTCCCGTTGCACGTTTTGCTAAATGTCCCATTTGTATCTTAGCTAAGGGTCATGGCTTAGAAATACTGACGTCTAACATGTGCCAAATCGGAGCTGAATGGTGGTTTCCGTGTACGTGGTATATTCCCTTTCTTCCAAGATAATCATAAAAAGTACTCATAATTTTTTAAGAATAAATGCGACGAATTAGATGAATGGTGGTTCCCTTGCACATGGTATATTCTCTTTCTTGGAAGCAAATTATGAACAGTACGTCATCATTGTTTAAGAAATCATATTCACGAATTGGTATTAGACATTTTGATACTATTTTGATTTAAATCTAAAATTTGAAAATTTAAGTTCATATATGATTTGTAGTAGTTTTTTTCCCTGTTAACAAATCGTGGTCGACGCAACGTTATTAAGTGCATGGGTGGCTCACAAACGTTTTGTGATCATTAATCAAAAAGAATTGCAGTGTTCCATGCAAACATCTGTCGCAGAGTACCAGGACTGGCATCAAAAGACTGCAAACACTGAAGGTTTATTGCCAAGTTATGAACAGCAATGAACTGCCTCTCCGCAATTCAAATATTGATAAATATATTATGGTAATAAACTAATTGGGCCTATGAATAATGATGAGACAATAATTTGTTCAAACAGAGTAGATAAATGGACTATCTCCCATGCAAGCTGATGAGATACCTCAGGGAGAAACAATCTGTGAATATAGATTTTAACCCTGGACTTACCCCCAGCGCTAGCAGGTTGGGACCAATGTGAACAAATTCTACGTAACTGATGCCTGTGTCTATCCAGCATCTGTGAAAAAAAGGTTGATTCTGTTTACTCGATTCTATTTGAATAATAGATTGATGATTATCCAAACAATTTAATGATGATGATGATGATGATGATGATGATGATGATGATGATGATGATGATTATGTTGCTTGATCATAATAATATATACAAGAAGCTGCAAAACCGTGAAAAAGTCGTGGTATTAAACGTAACTGTAGACAATTACAGAGCCTTAAAAGAGTCAGTTTGTCGTGCTCACCTGATATTTCGTTGCTGGCACGAGAGACTCATGGCCATAACTGACAGTGCTATGTGAATGCCCCCCCCCCAAAAAAAAAGAGAAGAAAAAACAGCAAGCAACACTGCTCGTAGCCTCAAAAAATGCATAAAACACATGAGCTTACGGGGGCTCCGCCTTAGTTATCTTCCTGCTAGAGCGCTGCCAAGGTCCCCTTTTTGGAAGAACTGAAAACCTTCGGGATGGACTGTCAACCCGAAGCAAAGCTGAGGGTTGACAGTCCATCCCGCAGGTTTACAGTTCTTCCTGTCCCAGGCAGGCATGGGGACGATTTCATTTATGTTATCTCTAATACTTGCTCTGCATCCAGGTTGTACTACGGCATAAAGGTTTACAATCACTTAGCCTGTGGATAAGCACAAAAATATACCAGATCCATTATGTTTTTTTAATGTAATCAGTGGAGATTTAAAAAGGAACATGGCCTGAGCCCCATAACTCCTTGCAGGGTAGATGCCGTTGAGATGGAAATGTTGCCGTTCCCTAAAACCCCAGCTTGCTGATATAGTCAATGGACAACCTTTTTTTTTAAAGATGATATTTCAAACTGTCATTTGAGAGATTTGACTTACCTTTCATTTTTCCTCAAAACAACTCGTAAAATGCCATAAAGGGATACAAATGTGGCAGGAAATACTGTAAGTACAGACGAACTTCTTTAATATAACATAATGGTCATATGCAATCGTGCGTAGCAATAAAAACACCAGATTTCTGTAACAAGAAAATTTGATTCCAAGGCAATGATACTGTAATTGTGATTCAATAAGCCAGGTCCACATCTCAGCCGAGCATACCCAGTGAAGCCCAGTCTATATCTGGGCCACATGTCATTAGGGATAACTTTCTCTCACTGAACATAGAAATGTACAGAGGTCAAACTTCAAAAGGGGAAAGAACTGCTATGGATGGAACTTTTTTTTTTTCTTTTCTATTTTTTACAATCAACCGGCAATACTGTTTATTTTACACTAATTTAGCCCTTAAAGGGGATAAAAAAAAGAGAAGTTTGATTCTAGTTGCCAGAGTAACTTCACAAGTTGAGTGGAGAAAGGTCACTTCCCGTCAAAATGACCTCTCTCCCAAACAGAGGCCAAGCTGCACTGCGCATGCCCAGCTGAGATGTTAACTTGGCTTATTAAACGGTAGGTTCTAACACGGTGTCTTAAAAAGTTCAAACAACTGCACAACCCATGTTAAAAGGAAGAATGGCCAGAAACTGTAGCACTGTGATATATATATATATAATATATATTTTTTTTTGGGGGGGGGAGTACACTCCAAAAGGTACCCATTGAATATTAGAAATACCAATATCGTATTGACACAGCACGTGAAACTGAACCTCTCAGTGGATAACACTTGGGCGAATTAATTCTACTACATCTCACACTGGAGTTACCGATTATGGTATTTCTGCTGACTGGTAGAAGGTGACGCTTGGACTACGCGGCCAACGTTTGACATTTTCCCCCTGGAAGTGCGACATTTTAACTCATAAATATACCGCAAAGCCTTACACCCCGATTCAACCCAGCAGGTTTTGCCGTACAGTGGTGCCATCTTTGGCAGATTATTCGCCAGTCATTTCAGAAACATTGCCCGATGTAATGCAGAGATAACACGTTTGTGGCCCATCTGACCTGGCTCTGGAGCACCCAGTTGACTACTTTTACATAAGAACAAACGAAAAAAAGCCCTTATTTATGTGTTGAATGTCTTTCAACCATTAAAAAGGGGAAACATTTTAAAGTATATCGCCCCATTGTCAGAAAGTAGATTATTTTTTCGTTTTTTCTTTGCAACTTTTGACGTAGCGAGAAACCTGCAAACCGGAACCGGTTCAATCTTGCCTTTCTTGTTGTTTTCCATTTTTTCATGTGGGCGCTTTCATTGGTTCATATAAAACTGTTATCTTTATGGTGCGCGATTAGCTTTGCCAAAAAAAAAAAAAAAAAACAAACAAACAAACAAACAAACAAACAACAAACAAACAAAAAAACCACTTACCCCAACTTAGGACAAAATATATTTTCAGAGATTCGTGTCTTCCAACAGACATAACGTGGGCAATACGTCGGTAAAGATATAGGCCTTCACAAAACATGGACATATAGGTGGTGCTTCGAAAGTATTTTGTCAGAGTATGTGAGATTCGGCACCAAACCTAAAAAGGTTGTCATTCAAAACAATAAATAAGAATAGCATATTAATCATGATATAAAAAAAAACAAACCCACCGCCTAACTTTAACAGAATTAGAAGCCTCAGATTGTTGAAGATACAACAATAGAAACTGTGACGCTCTGGCCAGAAAACTTGAATATGACGCAAATATTTACATAACATTGTGATGCGAATTTAAAATCAAAAGCACGGAGCACATTTTACGTTGGACATGGTACTTCTGATTCTGACTTGTCAGACTGTTGCAGCTTATGATTGATTCACTTTGGCGCCAAACTTAATGAGACAATTACCTGTTTTGTGAAGCAGGACTAATTTTTCCGAAAAAAAAAAATGCATTTTGCAAACATGTAACAAAACCGTTTCCAATTGGAAATGGCATATGAAATAATATCTCACAGTACCAGAAATATGAGCATGTTATCAGTTTGTTTCTCGTGATTTGACATTTGTAAGACATCCAACCACAAGGAAATTTAATACAAAACAAAAACATTTACCGGGTACTTTGAGTATTATTCAGAATTACAAGTCCAGCATGTCTAAACCGACAGTAATGGACATTAGGTAAAATTGCACAGTCGTGACGTCAGCAGTTCAAGTGTGTCATTGAGAACTCAAAAGGGAAATTCAACTCACCGTATTTTTAATGAAATGTGGGTTTTCCGGTTTTTGGATTGCATCTAAGTATACCCAAGCAAAGGACAAATAAGAAATGTCCATGAGAAGTACGGCAGTGAAGAAATTAACATGTATCTTGAAGGAGTCCTTGCTCATAAGATCTTGCCTTAGTTTTCTGAAAGCGAGCAGAGAATTTTTAATGTTTACTCATTAAACAAAATGATGTTGCTCGAAAACTGGGTGAGTTTCAAACAAATAAGCACATAGAGTAAATTGATGGCCCATTTAACTTTATTTTAAGCGAGGCCTTGTGTAGGGTCCCCACCTTTTCACAATCACAGTCGTTGTCTTTTTACATGAAACTTTAAGGCTCCGTTAGAGGATCAACACGCTTTCTTTGATATACCCTAAGATAACAAAAGGCAAGGTGAGGGGGAAAGTGAAGGAAAGGGAAGGGCAGAGGCTCCTACCTGCCTCGAGGTAGAAAGTGGGAGATCTCCCTCTTTCAGTTACTGAAAAGCGGGAGGTTGTACATGTAGGTGAGCGAGGGCCGAAGGCGCGAAGCTCATCTAGGGGGACCGGGGGCATGCCCCCCGTAAAATTTTGAAATGTTAACCTTTATTTGCTGCATTCTGAGCCATTTTGAGCCATTCCAGGCATCATCAAAGACATTATCAATGCTGCAAATAATCATTGAACAGCTGCTACATTTCAATTTGTTCCTCACATTGTGAGCAGCAAGGTGGCCCACCTTACACTTTTTTTCATGAAAAGTCTTTCAAGCCTTGCACCGCTGCTTGTACTGCCCATTGATAAAAACATTTTCAGTTTTTTTTTGTTGTTGTTAAATTTTTAGAAAAACGGGAGACTTTATACGAAAAGCGGGAGGGTGGGAGACTTTGTAAAAAAAAGTTTGAAAAAGCAGGAGATCTCCCGCCGAGGCGGGAGAGTTGGAGCCTCTGGAAGGGAAGAAGAGGTAGATGAGAGCGGATGAGACACGAGGAGAAACAACGATTTAGGGGATTAAGATGGAAAGACAAACAAAAGAGCTAATCAAAGAATAAACGAATTAACCTTCCCCCACAAGCACATATTCGTGCGGATGTGCACTCGCAGGGAGACTAACAGACATATTTGTCCTCCATCAAAACTCTAGTAATGAGGGTGGGTAAGGGGTTTCCCGTACTGGCGTACTGGGGCTTTTAATTTACCGTACTGGCGTACTGGAAGCCCTCTTATTTTACGTACTTCGTACTATCAAAAATTTTGAAAGATTTTTATTTTCCGTACTGCGTACTCTAGAAAAAAAATTGCCTGTACCAGCGTACTGAACCCCCCCCCCCACCCCCTTCTAGTAATGGATTTTTAATTTAGCTTGGCTCACCTGGTATGCAAAAAGAGGGCTATGGCGATGATCAAGGCTACTATGCTCACAGCGTTGCCGCTCATCTCAACTATTAAGCTGAACTGCAGTATCTGATGATTTGTCTGATGTAACGCAAAGTAAACTTGTAAACAACACATGACGTAAATATCTTGGTATTTTGGCCACTTACTACTGAGATTAACAACAAACCAAACACTAATATGAACGGGACCTTTACGAGGTTAAATGAAGTCATTGTCTCAGGGTGCGTAAAGAACCAGCGTCAATAAATTGGTACTACTTCACAAATGAAGAAAAAAATACAAACGCGTGGCACTGGATGAAAGCACGCGGAACAAGAAATAATGAAAGATGATATATACGATATTTAAATTAAAATTAGCATGCTTAGACGATATGAAATCGTATCGTCGAGATACAGGTAATGGGAGGCTCTGACAGTATGACCCTGTTATCACTTGAAACAAAGCTTGTGTGAAGCGTTGTCAATTCAACTAGCGAAGAGGAAAGGTAAAAAGGAGAGTTTTTGTATGAGCAAATTAAAGATCCTATAAGTCTTAGGTCATTTGTTTTTTTCTATAAAATATTAATTTGATATGACACTTGTTAGAAATAGAAAAAGGCCGTAATTCTGTAAAAGCAACACGAAGCATAGCATACAAATTATTATTGTACTTACGGACTCATCGAAACACGCCTTGTAGTTAGTGGCTTCATTTTGATGTACTGGGTGTTTATTCCACGTACCATTCTTCTCACAGAATTTAGAGGCTTGAGCTGCCGTTAAAAACATAGGATCACCTCGTGTTAACACCCCCCCCCCACTCAACACCCCCCCCCCCCAAAAAAAAAGCCCCCACTCAAACCATCCCTCAGTCTTGGCCTATCAAGGAACGGGTTAAAGCAAGCAATACAGTTACAATCATTATGAAAAGCTTTTTAAATGTTGAAATTTGATATCTGTAATTGCCAGTATGAATACAATAGATTTTGTATCAATATCAAAATCTTATATGTTTAATTTTGTTTGTTCGTCGTTTGTTTTTCTAAAAGCAAGTACGAAAGGATTCAGTCTCAGAGCAGGATGGTCAAATTAATTCTTACTGGTGCATCGGATCTGGCAAAACTACGTACCACAGTATCTGGTTTCGAATATCAGATTCTACACAGGTACTCAAAGATAACCAACATTGATAAACAGTCACAATTGAGGGCAGGATTTTGTGTTCAGCGCATCGACGTTTCGTCCACAAATCGTATTCAGCCTATTATTTCGACTAGTTAATAGGTTTAATCAGCAATGTACAGTAAAACCTGTCCTTGTGGACCTCTCTATAATACGGACACCTGTATAATGTGGATAGTTATGTCCAGGACCGGAAGGTCAATTTTCTTGTTAAAAGCACATGTCTATTGTGGACACCTGCCAATTGGGGACACATTTTGCCGGTCCCAGAGGTGTCCACAAAAGACAGGTTTCACTGTATAGGAATTCATCAGGTAGCCAGTAACCTTTCATGATAGTTTCGGTTTTCCGGGCAGTAATTACGAATTTCTATATAAAACTTTATTGCTGTCATCACCAGTGCGGGGGCATGGTAGCAAGTTGGATAGACGACATCAAGGTAGAGGAAGCATACGACAAGTTGCTTTGAACAAAGCAGATATTAAAAAAATAAGTGACCTTCTACTATGTTTGGTAGGGTGAACAGTTGATCTTTCCTCATGCCAAGTAGCTTCACGTTCAAACGTTCTGGTTTTTTTTTTGTTTGTTTTTTTTTTTATGAAAAAAATGTGGCCCAGACAGTGTCAAGACGTTCAGGTAAAAGTGCACGGAGTTAATATTGCATTGTATTTGATCACGCAAACACCAACTATGATGTTTATATAGCAATCATGATTGTGCAAAACAAAAGTGAATAAATGAGTCCGATACTGATTTAGGTATGATTTTGGATGAACATAGAGTCAGGTCTGTCACACATCAGATTTTTTTGCCACATGAACATTCGATTTTTACACTACTTTGAGAGATCGTGGACTAAACCCCGTTCGGCCGGTGCCCCGCTGTGAAGGTGTAGATTTTCTTTATAAAATAATGATAATAATGAAAATGCTAATGATAATGAAAATCATTACGCAACTCCGCTGATATGTTTGCCTCTCTTTCGTGGTTACTCCATGATGATGATAAATATGATATGTTCTTGACCGTCTGTTTATCCACCACGGTGCTACAGGAACAAGTGGTCTACCGAGGGTGGGGCGTGGATGGGTTGGGTAAATAGCCCGGACACCTCAGACGGGTGCTTGTTTTGTTTTGTTTTTCTTTCCTTTATTTTTGCACAGTCAATAGAGCTCAGAACTAATAACGTGTTTTATGTGACCCCCCCCCCAAAAAAAACCCCACCAAAGTTAACAATGATCACTTGTGTAAAATATAGTGGTTAACTATTAATAAATGAGACAGCCACGTACTGAGATTAAATCAGGATGACCACAACTAACGATACGAAAACCCACTATCAAAAGGGTCACCAAGGAAAAGTTAATATAACTAATTAGCAACATCTTGAAATGACGTACAAGAGACACACATTGTTTGAAGCCTTATAAAATTATTAGGTTTGTAACCACATAATAGAGACAAAAACATAGCAATTGGCTGTTACATGCATAACAATTGGGAATATTACATACATCTTTGCAGTTATTAATATAATGCAACTTTTTTATAGTTTGAGAAACCAGAATAGCTATGTGCATGAATATTGTCTTTTACACAAGGAGGGGTATTTTTCAGTAGATGAGGAATGTAATATCTGATGCAGATTTTTTCTGTTGGTTTATGTGATATCGGAATTCGTAACATTCGACTTGACCCGGTAAAATAATCGGTAGCTATAGGTGGTTCAAACATTTTAATAAAGAATCTGGCAAACGTTGGAATCAATCTATTTGGCTTGAGTATGCAAGCATAATCTGGGATGGATGTACTCAACATGGATGCACTCAAAGATCGACTGGAAAATATTCGGATACTTGCAGCCCGGGTGGTGACTGGGGCGCTCCCCCAAACAAGTTTTGAACAGATCTATATTGAGACAGCTTGGGGAAAATTGGCAGAACGTCGGAGAAAGCAAAAATTGTTACTGTTTTTCAAGATTAATAATGGACTTGCCCCTAGATATCTTTATAAATTACTACCTGACAATACTTTCGTTCAGAACTAACCAAGAACGGGCCATATAAAAAACACCCCGAAACATTTTCTACAACTCCTTTTTTCCCTCTACCATTCGCGAATGGAATTCGCTACTTAGAACTGTTTGAAATATTGATCATCTGGACGATTTTAAGAGGAAAGTAAACTAAACCGAACCTAAATGTAACTATCATTATTATATTTGTGAAAGGAAAATTGCAGTTATTAATGCCAGAGGATGCGCTGTCCCCGGCAGAATAGTGACCTATTCAGAATAGGTGTAGTAGACTCCCCTTTATGTTTATGTGGAGCGAGTATGGAAAATAGTAATCACTTTTTTTAACTCATTCCACCCTGATAGAAGACTGAGTCAACAGCTTTCCTTGGCGCGCTCTGGGCGCAATGCGCCCAGAGCGCGCCAAGGAAAGCTGTTGACTATGGGCATATAATTTGGAATGATCTTCCATGCAAGTTTCATCCAAAATATTGAAAAATAATCCCTAAATTAGTAAAATACAATTAGCAGACGACATTTAGATATTAGCGGGAAAAAGCGTCATCAGGGTGGAATGAGTTAAGCGTAAGAAATTTCGCTAAAGAATGATCTACAAACAAATAAAATAGCCCTTGCAAATTTAAACTTAAGAACTTTACTTTCTGGAAGTAGTGTTAAAGGAATTACAAAGGATAGGAACGAAAATAACTTCCAAGCAGTACATGAGTACATAAAGAATTCTGGAAGGTTTAAAATATGAGGAATATTCATGTTTGGCCAGTAATAACACTTTTTACTTTTCTTAAGGTCAGTTAATATGCGTGAGCTCACACGCCGATTCAATACCTTCATCTTCTATTTCTGAATTTGAAGTACTGTATACGTCTATATAGCTGTGTAATAGTGTTCGCCACTCCAAATATTGTACTGTCATATTTGTGCAAGAGGCTTTAATATATAAGCTTGTGAGCCTGTTGGCCAATTGTATTTAATGAAATATGTTTAAACCAAACATGTTAATAAAAAAATATGGGAACTTCATTTTTAGAATATCTGTAATACAATTTTAATGCCTTTAATCGTAGAATGTTAGTAAGTTTCAATAGTTTAAGCTGTTTAAACAGAGAATCCGTATGTCCATTATATGAAGCACTAGGCATGGGACGAACAGCTCTCTTCTGTAATATAAAGATACAATCTTGACAGTGTCCCCAAGCAAGAATGCTAAAGTGCAAATGTGACAAGAGCAGAGAATTCTACATAATTTGTGTGCTTTTTGTTGGAACATATTGGCGAATTCTTTTGAAAATCCCATTTACTTGAGAAAAGGTATTGCCAATTTTATACAAATGGGCATTCCAGTTCAAATTTTCTTGAGCACGCAAAACAAGGAAATCGAATTGCTCTTTTCTTGAAATTGAAGTACCGTTAATTTTTAAATCTAGTGTAAAATTTTGTTTCTTTTGGAAAATGGAATATCGTTTATTTAGTTTTTGCTATGTTCACTGAAAGCTTATTTGCTGCTTACCAGTTATAGACTTTACTTAATTCAATATTTATTAATTCAGATAAGTCATCAGAAACAATGTCAAAAGTACAAAGAGAATTCATCAAAGTCGTGTCATCGGCATATAGAAAGGAATCAAATTTTGATGTGGCCATGTGCATATCATTTATATAAATTATGAACAACAGAGATCCCATGACAGATCCTTGCTGGACCCCTGTTGTTGTGGGTAGAACATTAGAGCAAGTTTGACCATAGAAAACATTGTTTTCTATTTGAAAGATAATGTTTGAATCAATTCAAAACAATTCCTTTCAATGCATACAACTGAAGTTTGTACAGGAGAATCTGGTGATCTATGGTGTGGGGGTGTCCCATCCGACGGTTTCTTCCGTTACATAACGAGCCAGGCTGAACCAGCAGTAAAGTTTCGGGAAACATGTATTCAATAGCAATCGTTGCTTCTCTGACACAGTGTGGGCTTCCTCGTGGATTTAAATTCTAACAACGCACAAATTACAGCAAGAGGCTCAACTTCTGATAAAGCTAAGAAGGTAAGCCCCCAACCTTCCCGCCCCCCTCCCTTTACAGGTACTCTGGTACAGGTCCTTTTTTCACGGCTACCAGATGTCTAAAGCTTTTAGGGCGGTACCCAAACACGCGCTCAATTTTGTGACACTTACGTGACATCCATCTGACCTCCACCAGCGTATAGTGCGAAGGACAACTCTGGTGACTCATCTGGTTTGGCGGGGAAGCAGGCCAGCACGCCATACCGTCCCAAGTAGCTGGACACATGGTTCCGCGAGAAGCTGCCGTTTTAAGAGAAAAGACGAAACCAGATCGTTACTCGTGCTGTTCGTATTATATGTTATCTGTATCTCCATGGACGATTCAAGAAAAGAGGGACTATTTGAAAATCTATGAAGACCTATGCATGTTTTTTGTTCAGTTAGCAAACAGTAGGCCACGTGCTTAATGTAATGCCGCATAAAAACATAGGGCGGGGAGCTATTGCTGGTCTCTACATAATAAATCATAGTTCGAGCGTCAACACAACCAAAGTGAGACTAACACAAATAACCATAAATTTAAAGTTTGGCATGGAGAACACGGGTCCGTGGCATGATGAGGAGAGAATGAGCGAGTCTATAACTATTACCGAGCCCCTGCGAGACAGGGAGGCATAGGATTAGTGTAGTGAACCGGGAAGTACAAGCGACCCATCACCGCGCGGCCGTTAACACCACTCGATGGCCTGCGGTGCCATGTCGCGCGGTCCCCGTGACGCCAATGAACAGGAAGCTTAGGAAGGATGTTCTCACATGAACTAAGTGTGCGGTACCGTGACTGCTCAACAAAATACCAAATAGGATAGAATAAAATTAGATTCAAAATCTTCAGGAAAGACCTTTCATTCAAGTATAGACATGTCCGTAGTTCCAAAGAATGGTCCAGGTCAACAGTTTTCGCCGGAGCGCTCTGTGCAAAGCTCGCCAAGGAAAGATGTTGACCCTGTCTCTAACGAAACACTGCAACTATATTTTCGATATTTTTCTGTTTCTCTCGATTGAATTAATAAAAATCACTGATGCGAAATGTTTAGAAATAAACAAATAGGATTCACATCTGCTGACTTACATAGTCGATGAATATATTGGTCAAGATTATACAAACAAGACCCCAACCTTTGCTTGCATTTGTTTAGAAATTTTACAGGTGGAAAAAGTCTAGCGATAGCTTGTTTGTGGCCAGCGGACGCATGATGGTGCCCCATTAACAAACATACACAGCTGAGCTAGGAGAAGACGATTCAAAAATATATTTCCGCATAGTAAATATTTGCTTCAAATCACAAAATGCGTCGGTGACATGAATCGGTGCTGCATATTTACATGGATAGGTCATTGTTACTTATTTTGTATTGGCACTTTACTGATGAATGTGTAATAATAGCATTATTTGTCGGGCACGCAGGGGCAATTTTGATGACCGTCTATGTGGTCATTGATATTCTGTTCATGTGTTATGTGGATACTTCTGCGCGGCTCCACCCATACAAAAAAATGCTCATTCTTCTGCAAAGTATTACAACGTCCATTAAGCATGTTAGGAGAACACTTTGACAAAATGAGGATTCAAGGTTACAGCACTCCCGGTGTTCTATTGATATCTTCGACCTGCGTAAAGTTTTAGCAAAGATTGTTCTAAATACGGCATTTAACGATTGTATGGCCATATTTCCAAGCCGTACTCTCTTCTTCATTTTATGCATTGTGATAATGCTTATCTTTCATAGCAGACACTTATGAAAAAGCGAATTTGTCAGTTATTGATGAACGATAGCTGTCCTAATCCGGGGAAGATAATTGGACAGGTGTGCATAATCCGTGCAAATGCTCAGGACCTCAAAAGTCGACATATGTCTGCTCTCACATTATATGATCGGTTTCTAAATAAGCTTCTGAACGAAAATGACAAACACCATAATATGGCGCGGAGACAGAAAGGTCGGGAGTGTGTGTGGGTGGGTGGGTGGGAACTTTACATCTGTCTACGTACGTACGTACGTACGTACCTACCTGCCTGTCTGTCTGTCCGTATATAGAATAAAAATCCCAGTTGTGTGTGCTTGCAGATTGAAGCAAATAAAAAAACAAAAAAAAAAAAACAAAAAAAAAAAAAAAAAAACAAACAAACAAACAAACACCACCACCCCCCCAAAAAAACAAACCGACGGTAATGGTATTTTGTCTGTTTTATTGCATTCTCACTGCCACAAGTAGCTGAGGTCACAAGCGATTTTCTACAATTGTTCCCCAGATCGATGACTTGAGCATTGGAAGTCAATCCTGATATCTTACTAAAAATCTCTGGTGACTTCAACGACTACTGTCTACATCATATTGGAGATCTTGTTGACAGTGGAATACATTGAATTCATTCCTTTCAGCCTTATTTCGAGTACTTACTCCGCATCATCAATTAGCCTACTTGAACACTCGTGGATCTGATAAGAAGGGGCTAAAAGGTTTGACCTTAGGTAGCGGTATTTGACCTCACACATCCACTTCGGATCCCTAAGTTGCATACCGTAATAATTATTGTGGCTGTGTTCTAACACAGCCATTCTGTTTTTCAATGAATTGTTTCTTTTTTTTTGTTTACATCCAATTTTGTCTCGCGTCCTACTGGACACTATTGTTCCAAGAGCACCAAACTTGCCGGGGTTGCTTGGCCTGGTAGTGGAGTTAGGCACTTGCTTTGGAATATTCATGATGTTCATAATTATGCAAATTAGGGCAATTAAATTTTTAAAATCTCAATATTTTAAAAACTTTCACTGATAGACATGAAATTCCAAGTTGTAAGTATTGATTTGTTACACTTTCCAATCGTTGTAGATTTTGTTATTTTTTTCTAATTATGTGCCTATTGTAGATAGAGGTGCTATTCCTACTTCAATTGATAGGTTTGTGACATAACCACATAAAATGGATCATGAACCAAAGTTGTAAGATTTTAATTTATGAAAATTAGACGAATACACAAACAATAAATCTTGAATAGTTCAAAACCTATTAAAGAGAGAGGTGCCAATCCAACTTCACTTTATAGGTTTCTGACATACCTGCATGCTCTGAGCCATGAACCAAAGTTGTAGCATTTTAATTCATGCAAATTAGATGAATACCCAAGATTTAAATCTTGAATAGCTCCAAAATTATTGTACATAGAGGTACTATTCCAACTTCAATTCATAGGTTTGTGCTATATGCGCATCCAATGGACTACAAACACAAGTTATAGATTCATTCTTATTAGGAAAACTTGAACAAGTTTAAAGAGGTAGATTGCTACCAAAAAACACCCCAGGCTCTAATGCCTTCAAAAGAAAAATAAATAAACAGAAAACAAACAAACAAACCAAACAAAAACAAAAAAAAAAGACAAAAGCAAAAAATCGCAAATAACAAAAACACCAAAAAGATAAAAAGAAACCAAGCAACAAAAAAATAAATAAAAAATAAAAACAAACAAAGCAAAACAAAACAAAAACAAAAATGAGAAAACAAAGTAAAAAACATACATAGCAAACTATACCAAAACCAAAAAATACAAAACAATAAAAAGCAAACAAAATTTAAAAAAAAAACAAACAAACAAACTAAAAACAACCCCCCCACCCACCCCGAAAAAGGCAAACATCGACAAGCTACATAACAAATTCGTTTTCCTGGTTTCTGTTGGCACCCTGGCATACCGCTTTAGAAAGATTGACTATGTTGGTGATATATTCCATCTGATAGTCTCTTTTAATTTCAAAGCAAAGTGGAGATATGAGTGGCTCCGCAGAGAGGAAACCCGCAGATGTTCAGGCTCATAAATTAGCACACTTCAATATAGATTTAAAAAGCGATGATACTTCATAAAATCATCATTCTGTTCCTTGATAGAAAGTTGATGGCTCTATTCGTGCGTTGAAGGAGGACAGAAAAATGTTTTGAATATTAGTAAACAAGTACACAAGGACACTTTTTAAAAACACACTTTTCAAGCCACTTATGGTATAGCCAAGCTGTATTTCAGGGTTCTACACTCCAAGATGTGTCACCGCAGAAACATCTTGGACTCATTTTACGTGCATATTGGTCACGCACAAAAATTATATTACATGCAAAAGAAGGAAATTAATCGGAGTTACGAGACTGGTGCAACACTTACTCAGCAGACGAACACTGCAGTTGATTGACTTAATCAATATTGGAGTGCACCGATGTTGTGTGGGGAGGGTGCACGCAATTCGATGCAGAACTTCTTGAGGATATTCAACATACCAATCTTGTGGTAAGTTTACAAAATGGTCCACGGCACTTCCGACAAGTCTAACTGCATGCCTAAATCTGTACTTTGCAATGTTTACAAGCCTTGGTTTTAACCTGTTTAAAAAATGCTTGGCTTCAAACAATTTACCGCTACAAAAATACAGTATAAAGAGGAAGATCCGACAGATCACCATATTTCTGTTAAAACTTGTCAAAAATGTACTTTTTCGGAAGAATGAAGGGAGCTGACAAAATATGCTATAGAGGACTTCTGCTTAAATGACACATCTATTGTCTCGATTAAAATCTAGCCTCTTAGGTTGAAGATCATCCTTTAAGTAGGTTTCATAAAGTTGTTAGTTGGGGCCAGGAATCAGTTGGCTACCTATGGGAGCAAGGTAAATATCACAGGACCCTTTAGGATCCTATTCTATTTTAAACGACATTATGAAAAATAGCCGACTGCTCGTCGATGATCCAAGTGTGCTTGAAATTGTAAATAGATCCGATCGAATGTACTTCAAGATTGAATTGAAATTAAAATCACGTAGGATATTAGTGTGAATTCTGGAGCCACAGCATTCAATGCTACTAAATCTGTCACGAAGAGAACTGAATCCATCTGTGGACGAATCATTTGTATTCAATAAATATAAAATTCCTTATGGTATTTCTCATACTCATTTACAATTACTCCTTTCTCAGACTTGAGCTGACAATAACACGTGTCATGTGTCACTGACAAGGTTGGTAATAGAGTATCTCCTGTTAAATGTTTAAGTGCAGATGGTCTGGAAATGTACTTTGTAAGCCATAAAAATCTTCGCGTGATATTCCATATATTAAATATATGCATGTCTGTGATATTAAGAACTATAACTGTGGTCAAACTCTGATTGACCACCGCAATCAATTTGTAGAATATCTATCACACATTGAGGTGATTTTATTCCAGCGAACACAGGCAAATCTTGTGCGTCTTATCCCTGAAATTGGTTTGTAAACTCTGGCTGTGCAGCAAAATAAACTTTTAACTGATACAGTTCTAGTAAATTGTTGATAACATTAAGTGTTTTTCTCTTGATTGCCAAATCTGCTTGTATCTATCGTCGAAACGGCTACTTGTCGCTATTATCAATCAAATTAACACTAGGACATAGTGCTTAAGTGATTATTTGTGATTATTTTCTTCTATAACCTATCCAATTTTTGATAACCTTCTGAAAAACATTCGCTGCTTTCTTACTTCTTCTCTTTTGAAGCAACATGGGAATATATGTGGTTGAGGATGCGGCTTCCATACTCCCTGCACTCAGAACAATTCCTCAATACACGTATATGTCAAACAGACCACTTGACCATCGAAATCTGGTTGCCAATTCTACCAGCAGGATCTTATAACAGTACATGTACTTCGTGGTACTTTAAGAGAGGTTGCATCTAAAGGAGGCCAAGCCCCGTATTATCTCTACTGCTCTTGGTCTGCCCTTGAACTACAAAATTTTATTGGTAGTCAGGCTAACAAAAGTGCGCTAGGACAGTACCATGGACTGGTGAACCAATCGCGAGACGGTGTTAATTATCACATTGGTCATTGTCAGTCCGTGTGGCTTGTTGCATTATAGCCCGTGGGCATGGTAACAAAGCTAGACCAATTAGAAATCGAGTCACTCATTCAGCGCTAAAACAGTGCTCATGAAGCCGACCAAAATGGAGTGGAAAACACAGAGATTGGTCTGTTTGGCAGGGGATGGGGAATTTTGGACGGCAAGCCAGTCGGTTATCGTGCAGCCACAGATAGCGAAGGGGACCCTATTACCACCCCGAGGAGACATTCTCGAAACACACCGTATTTCCACAATACAGGCGGTCAGCATCTATGTGTACAGTTGTATGGTGCCAACTAATACACGGAATCGTGAATTTCAAAACACCGCCTTGGATGTTGAGGATTAATTTTCAAAGCTTCTCCCACAAAAAGGTGAAAAGCTTTGATACAAGGAGTGGGTGGGCCGGATATGCAATGCAGATCACACCCGCTTGGCCTCACTTGGCAGCAAAGGTACATCGTGATGATGAAATCGTTGATGCCCTCCCTGGACGCTTTGGGATGTCCAGAGTCAGTAACATGATCTCGAAAGTATATTTTTTTATTAGCTCATAAAGCACTGTCACAATGTTTTCACAGAGTGACCATCAGAAGCCACTCCACATGATGTTACATTTTAAACTACCGTGCCACGTTGGGTCATATAGAACTCGTCTGGGATCGTAGCTTCAGTTGGCATGCAGAGTCCATCCACACCTGCTCGTACAACGATATCGAAATTACATTTGTCATGTTATACTCGGGGGCGGTTCCCATATGGAAGCAAATCAAATAGAGTCAGAGCTGTACAGAATTTTATTGCACCTAACAAATGGATTATCATTTAATTGCTATCAAATGGATAAATCTACCGAGTGTTTCCTCCATTATATAAATTTATGGCAATTGCCGTTTGCCCTTTTGATAGATAAATTTTGTCCTGGGCGTGTTGTTGATATATCGTTTACATTTATGCGTCTGCAGGACCTCCAGATAAGCCTCTTGAGCCATTATGCGATCTGGGATGAACATATATAATAAATAATGTAATATAACACCCCCATCCCCACCCCATTTTATGAAATAACGTACAAATTATAAAGACAAATTTAGAATAAAATACAAATGAAATAACTACAAGCATGCTTTATCAATATATATTACGCTTCATTCTTGCGACCGACCACTGGTTTCTATTATCAACGGAATTGTGTATTTTTTTCTAAGGAATGACCATGTGTTCCCGATCTGTAAAGTGACACGAGAATTAAACACTGCTATCAAAAAGAGCATAAAATGTTTTCACCCCTTTTTGTAATATATATTATTGAATCCTGCCGCAAACCCTTGTTACAGAATACGCTGACCACATTATATTTTGACGAAACTGGACTGCAAAGTGCGCCTTTTTCAATAAGGGGCCGCAAAATACTACCTGTTTTCATCATTATTACATATTACCCGCTATTACAAATTGCCGCACAATAACGTGATCAGCCGACGTAAAGTCTTTTTTTTATTCACGCAACCTTGCACTTCACGTCGAATTAGAAATAGCACTTGCATTCGACAAACAATATTGGTTTGCGTCTTCAGTTTAAAAAAAAAAAAAAAGAAAAGGGCTGTGTCAACGGCCCATGCTCAGCTGAGCTAGAGATTCACCACACTGTGGTTCTGTGAACTTGGGATAGGATCATGGTCACCCATGTCCTGAATAAGTCTGACCTCTATGGAATTACACTAACATGCAAGGTCATGGTCCCAGTTCAAGTAGGTCTCAAGTTATAGTGAAGAATAAAATTGATGTATGTTGCACTGTCACCTCAGAAATAAGGTCAAGGTCGTCCTTCATAGAGAAACATTTACACGTGCAACGTCAACGTGCTAACTCAAAATATTTCTCATGTTATCAAGAGTTTCATGTCAGTTGGCCTGAAAAAAAAAAACCAACACAAAAACCATAAAAAATCTAAAAATCACTGGAACATGACCACTTACACAAAACGGGTAGACACTTATAAATAAAAGGTACATCCCTACAAAGTTTTACACAAAATTATTTAAGTTATGTCATTACAAGAAATTGTCGTGTTGAACTTTGTTATAAAACTTTTTTGAAGACCCCCCCCCCAAAAAAAAATCATAATAAGCCAAAATCAATGGAGCGTGATCATTTGAACCAACTCGGTAGAGATCCATCCAAGGTACATTGCTATCAAGTTTGAAGTTAATCTGACTGACCGTTTCTTCGGAGAAGTCCAAAATGTGAATAAGCATTAGAATGCTTATTAACTTACATGGTTTTCAATAGGAAAGGTGCATTTCATCAATAAGTACAGAAATTGAAAAAAAAATTGTTAAAAATCAAACTTAGATAGCAGGACCACTTAGTGAACAAGTTTGTCTGACCTCTTCCCAAGGAATATATCTACCAAGTTTCAGCTTAATTTGAGTGACGGTTGTAGAGAAGATATCAAAAATAGCAAAAGCACACAAAATATCATAAAAAAAGAAAAAAATGCAACGCCGCCTGGTGAACAAATAAAATACCAGGAGCCTCTGGGAGTGTCCCTGTGTGATATCAAAGCAGTCTGGTAAGCTGTTTTTGGGAAGACGATTTTTATAAGATTTGCCCCGAAAAAGATCTAAACACTTCATAAATACTCCGAAAATCACTGGAGCATGACCATTTGAACGTACCTGGTAGAGATCCACGCAAGGTAATTTGCCACTGAGCTTGAAGTTAATCTGGTTGACGGTATCGGAGAAGAAGTCGAAAATGGAAATTAGCATTAGAATGCCCATTGACTTACATAGCAACCGATAGGAAAGTTGCATTTACCTATAAGTACCCAAATTGAGAAAATCCCTAAAAATCTGGAATCTACAGCAATGCCACCTCGTCAACAACATCATTTGACCATTACACAACAAACATATCCACCAAGTTTCAGCTTAATCGGAGTGACTGTTCTGGAGAAGAAAACGGTAATAGCGAAAGCACACTGTTCTGCAGAAGAAGTCGATTATATCAAAAACATACAAAAAAACAAAACAAAAAAAAGGTGGAATAAAACTACAGCGCCATCTGGCGAACAAATTAAGAACTATGAGTCTCCAGGAGTATCAATGTGTGATACCAAAGCAATGGGGTTAGCGGGCTTTAAAGAAGATCTGCCCCTCTCCTCCTCCCCCCCCCCCCCCATAAAAAAATCATAAACAACAGAGCTGTGTGAACAGTTGATGCTCAGCTGACCTAGATATATCACACTTCTGGCTCTGTGAACTTGGGATAGAATCAGGGTCACCCAAGTACTGAGTAAGTGATCAAGGTCCCAGTTCAAGTAGTTCCCAAGTTATAGTGAAGAGTAAAATTCATGTATTTTGCACTGTGACCCCAGAAATAAGGTCAAGGTCACTCATGGACTGTCTAAGGCTGACCTTCGATTAACATGTGCAGCCTCAAAGTCCTAACTCAAACCAGATCTCAAGTTATTAATCGAACAGTATATTTCATGTCAGTTGGCCTATGACCTTGAGAATGAGGTCGAGGTCCAAACATTGGACAATTTGGAGCATGGCCACTTACACAAAATAAGTAGACACTTAAAAAAAATAAATCCCTACCAAGTTTGACACAAATCTGGCCAAAATTATTTAAGTTCTAACCATTGCAAGAAATCCCATGTAAAACCTTCCTTTTAAAACTTTTGTAAAAACTCCCCCCTCGCCTCCCCCCTTCCCCCCAAAAAATCCAAAATTTACTGGACCACGGGCATTCGAACAAACTCGTTAAGAGACCCACCCAAGGTACATTTTCATCGAGTTTAAAAACAACCTGACTGACAGTTTCTTCGGAGAAGTCCAAAACGTGAATTAACATTAGAATGCCCATTGACATACATAGTAATCAATAGAAAAGGTGCATTTACCGATAAGTAACCGAATTGAAAACAAAAACAAAAACAAAAACAACTCAGAAATCAGGAATCTCCAGCAGTGCCACCTAATCAGCATTTTAGTTTGACCCTTGTACGAGGAATATATCCACCAAGTTTCAACTTAATCTGAGTGATGGTTCTGGAGAAGTCGAAAATAGCAAAACACACACACAAAAAACATAACAAACTTGAAAAAATTGCAGCGCGAACTGGTGAACAAAGTAAGAACTAAAAGCCTCTAGAAGTATCTGTGTGTGATATCTTAGTTATCAGGTGAGTAGTTCAAGTTGATTTTTTAAGATTTGCACCAAATAGTACAGAAACACATGATCCATATTCACTATTCCAAACCCAACAATGACAGCAAAGAGATTTCAGACTTGCCAAAGCATCAACATTTCTTTTCCAATAACAATGTGAAGAAACAAATTTCACTTCTGACTTAAGACAGGCAGTCACCCATAAAAGGCAACTGGTGGTTTTAAACCGGTCCTCTCAACCTTGAAAATATTCATCAATAACTGCAGACACTAGTTCTTTTTCCAAAATGTATAGGCCTAACCACCCAAAACACAAATTACATTTCTTCTGCCAAAAATAAAAAGAGACCTGTTAGGCCTCTCAGCATTTAGTTCTCCCAACAAAATACCCCCCCCCCCCCATCATTAAAAATCCAGAAATCCATGGAGCATGACCATTTGCATAAACTTAGTAGAGACCCACCCAAGGTACATTGCCACCAGGTTTGAAGTCAATCTGGCTGATGGTTTCGGAGAGGAAGTCGAAAATGGGAATCAGCATTAGAATCCCATTGACTTACATAGTCATCAATAGAAAAGGTGCATTTACCGACAAGTACCGAATTAATTTTTTTTTTTTAAATCAGTAATACACAGCAGTGCCAGCTAATGAACAACTTTGTTTGATCCTTCCACAAGATACATATATACAAAGTTTCAGCTTAATCGGAGTGACCGTTGTAGAGAAGTCGAAAATAGCAAATACACACAAAAAATCACAGCAGATTGGAAAAAATGCAACACCACCTGGTGAACAAATTAGGAACTAGGAGTCGCTAGAAGTGTTCTTGTGTGATATCAAAGCAATAGGCAAGGGCAAGAACAGAAGGTTCAAGAACTGCCTAAAAGAGGGCACTGCAGTCAGTGGGGGGCTAGGGTTGTGTATTCTCATTACTTTACATTGTAACTTGCAACTTCATAATTTGAAAACTCTTGCACATGGAAACACCAAATTTCAGACAGTAAATCTAAATGCATAGCCAAATACTTCACAAAATCATATAACCACAGCTACAAAAGTGACTGGTTTATCAAAGGTTGCTTTAACATACAAACTAATGGGAATAAACAGCTCTAACCCTCCAAATGTTTGTGTGTTCAGTTGTGTATTGAGGCAAATACACACCCAAGGTGAATCCCCAAGTTTGAAGTAAATCTGGCTGATGGTTTTGGAGAAGTCAAAATGGGAATTGTGGAGGGGCGGACGAAGGACAATCCTATAAGCTCAGCTGACTGACAAGTCAGCTGAGCTATTGATGCGCTGGAGCAATAGAGTGACTTCACCCATGTGGTTTTAATCATGTGCCTACTTCAAACTATAAACGCTTCATAATTTCTGCATATTTTCTGGTGTATTGATGAATGCAAATTTACACCATTAAAGAAATGAAAAAGAAATATTATTATGCCATAAAAGTGCACCTTCTTGGCGCAAAAATGTTAAAGGTACTGCTGCTACAATGCATGAAGTCACATCCTCTAAAATTAGACTTTGGCGCCAGAAATTGCGAAAAAGATTTTAAAAGTATAAGATGTCTATATTTTGTACCATTTGAATTTCGCTGCAAAATACGGACCCCCCCATGATTTGCCATAATTATAATTTCCCTGCAAAACAAAAATTAAAACAAAACAAAAAATAAAAAACAAAACAGCAAAAAGGGCGAAAACACCCCAACCCCCCAGCGTGCTTCACAAGCAGGGTCAGAAACTCTCCATATGTAGCAAGAAGCAAAGAGGTTTGTGACGATTTGAATATTACCTAATCAAAGTTTTTCTACTCCTATCAAATTCAATGGCGATGTCGACAGCTCCAGTTCATAATTTTTTGTTACAAATGATGGGGTGCAGCAGTAGTAAAACGGATGTTTTTCCATGTGATGAAACTGGTAGTTTTTAGTTCAATGGTCACTACGGTGTTCCTTCGATGTAAAAGCCAGATTTGAATTCTTTAGCCACGTTAGTACCCCGTGTTAGTACCATTCCATATGGATACAATAGTACCGCGACCTTTGGCTATGGCAGCATTAGTTTGCACAAATGGCGTATTACTGGACAATTGAGGTATGCATTATGATTTCTGTGACGGGAAAGTTTACAGTCAAAACAATAATGACATCATTCATAAATCGGTAACCCTTTATCTACTGTTATCGACAATTGCGAAGAACTGGAGATTGAGTGAATTGACACCATGAGCCTTTCTGTACTGTGAACGTAATACGGACTGCTTTCGTGCCTTTATTTAGCATCTCTACACTTCATATTGGTTTGCTGTTCTGGAGAAGTGGAAAGTATATACTTCACGCTCTTTCTCAGATTGATCAAAAAGTTTTCAAAATCTACAGGTGAAACTGTTGAGTTGGACATACTTTCTTTCCTTTTGGGGGGGGGGACTATAGACACTCTGGGTACACTTTGGGTCTTGAATGGAAGGAAGGTCTTTTTATGATAAGTATGTATCTAAAATCCTCATGATAATTTGGATAAGCACAACCTTTGTTGCGATTTGCAATGGATGAGTTAAATTTTTGTCGACCGTCACTTACGTTGGGATATATCCCGCAGAAGCGTGGAGAGGCAGCATTCTTTGGCGGCCTGACAGCATTCTCGCCACTTGGTACACTCGTTCTTCTGCAGCACAGCAGAACATATTTCTGAATCGGGATTGTCCGCGTCTGCCAAATATGTGATGTTTGGGCTGGTGATTGAGTGCAATAAAAAGGGGTATTGCCTGGCATTCCACATGAGCTTCTGACCCATAAACAATTGATAAAAGCACTTGGAACATGTCCACAGGACGAACACATCTGGCGGCAGCCGAGTCCTCCAACTGTCTCGACAGAAACGGAGACCTGTTGGCACAAACGATGTGGTATCATGCGACACGTTCTGTGTGATGTTGTTACGGTGGCTTTGTGTGGACCAGCAATGTGCCCATACCTGTAACATAAACATATACGTTGCTGACATTCGCTACACTTGCATATTCAGCTGGCTTACTTCGGTTCAGAGAAACATCGGGGTAACATGGACATATAACTCCTTTATGGAATACTATTTGCTGAACCTATATTGCCCCGTTGCTGTGAGCAAAAGTGCATGTATATTGCCAGTGCATATCTATTTGTATGGCAAGCCGTTTTAACATTTGATCTTATTTGGAACTTGGCGATATCATTAATTCATTTGATGATATCGCTAAATCATTTAGCGATATCGTCAATTCATTTACTGATATCTTTGAATTATTAGGCGTTGTTTCATTTAGCGATGTCGCTAAATGATATCATCAAGTGATACCTTTAAATCGCTTAGTTATAGCCCTTATTCATTTTAGAGATATCCCCAAATGATTGGGTGACATCGCTTAATGATTTAGGTACATCGCCAAATAAGACATATTTAGTGGTATTGTCAAATAATAAGCGAAACGGTGCATGATGGGTAATTGCATCGTGCCTGTATAGTGTTTGGTGCGTGCGGGCGAGCATTTGGATCTGCTTGCCAAGCTGGCACGTTTGAGGACGAAACTGAAAGTCAGTATTCTCTGCAGCTTCATAATAAACGCACTGAAAATGCCAGAAAAGAAGAACACTGTGGTAGGATGAAGCGATCATCCTTCGCTCTAAATTGACAGCCATGTATAACAAAAATAGAACAGGAAATGGAAAAGCATTTAGCGATATCGCTAAATTCTTTGGAGAAACATCTAAATCATACACATTTAAGCATCTATCTAAATCACTTGACGATATCGCCAAACCGTTTTAAGATATTGGCAAGTCATTTAGCGATGTCACTAAATCATTTAGGGATATCTCTAAATTATTTAGCTACATCACTTAATATTTAACGATGTCTCCAAAAAGTTAACGATATCGGTAAGATGATTTCATGATATCGCCAAATAGGACTCAATATCAAAAAGGCTTGTCATATATATTATTAATGGCACAGGTGCTGACAAACTGTTTCGGGTGAAATCTTATAAATAGTCCCTTTGCATTTTCGTTAGACGTCAGCTACTGGAGCACGCACTGGTTAATGTTTTCTTAGAGATGAAAGCGATTTATCAAACATGCTCAAATACCACCTTTGATGTGTTTTCGAAACAACGGAAATTTGCAGAATTTGTGACCATAAATTCTGGTTGTAGATGATTTTTTTTCTTCAAAATATACGTTGCCAGACTTAGTATAAGGGCGGTGATAGAATCTAGTAAGTGCAGAGACCGGCATCATATCATGTTAAAAATTATTGAAGACAAAGATACGATATTGCATGAACAGAGAAAAGTTAGAACTTAAATATGTTTAGAATAAATTTCATCAATATTCATGCGAGTTTCTAACATTTGACAAATCTTCGCCTGAAGCACCTGTATTACTACTCGTTGGAATATAGCCTCAGTATGGAGGGTTTTTCTACACGTAAGTATGCTTACAGAGGATGGAAGATGCTTGCCAAAATAGGACATCGTCATTGCAATAAAGGATTTGATTCCTTCTTACAGGACTAGACCTTTTGAGTCATAATACTTTTCAGTTGTACTAAAAAACAACCATAAATCTCAGGGAGAAGCTGAACATCTATATTAGTGCATTAACTTAGGGGAAAAAGTCGGAAATGATACACGGAAACATATTTTGAGTTGCTTTTATTTAGGTACAGCATAATAATTCCACCATTCGACATTTTGCCTATTCCTGAGAGAAGAAAGAAAAAGGAAAAAAAAAAATAAATAAAGACCATTACAATACAAAAGGCAGACATACACATAGATCTATAATTTGTTTATTCATACCGAAAGTAGTTGGGTATTAAATAATGGTTTCGGGACCCGACTTTTTTGCATTTTGACGGGGATGGGGGGGGGGTATGTGTGTCCCGGGTACCCCGGTTCCCGAGTCAATGCACTAATACACACACACACACACACACACACACACACACACACACACACACACATACACACACACGAAATATATACCTTCATATATAAACATACCACTACTAGTTAAACTGGATGACTGCAACTGTGACCTCAAATTATAATTTTGGGTCATATAAACAGAAAGGGCATCGTTTACATGGTATTGTACATGTGCACCCAGCACTTCCACTGACATAGTGATCACAGAGAGGGAGAGAAAGAGGGTTATCAAGGAGTCAAAATTTCTCAACAAGGAAGAAGGCACTCAAAATAGAGAGGCAGTATAAACATATAAAAATATATATTTATATACATACATATATATAGATGATATATGCGTTTGTATGTCATCCTTATCTCTTAAGCTTTTAAATGTAAGTCGACAGATTTAGATTTATTATTTCTTTTATCACTATTTTTAGTCGTGGCCACCAAAATAGAACTGTTGCACGGGATTAAGGGTTGATGGCATGTGCTCAAAATGCACACGTCGATTACCTGATGGAAAAGATATTTTTCAATCGTGGGGAGGCCATTTTGCTGCCGACTATGTCCTTGAGTTATGCGGAAATGACATATTTTTAAAGCACATCTTGTGCATCACAGAGAAATTTCTGTCCTATATAAAGGTATGTGCTTTTACGCATATGTGGATCTACCAATGTAGCAAGGGTAACATCACACCTCCATCAGAGGAAAACTGAAAAATTTAAGCTGTGGAAATCGCAGAATACACATTTCTTTCCGACAACAGGTTCATTCTTATTATGTTTTAGTTTCCATGTATATTATGAAACAGTCTTGATTATTTAATTTCAAACCCGCGTCTCGTTGATTTTATACTTCAAAATAAAACTCCTTTTGATCTCTTCTATGATATATATATATATATATATATATGTGTGTGTGTGTGTGTGTGTGTGGTGTGTGTGTGTGTGTGCGTGTAAATATAGGTTGCTTGAAGGCCGCTATGTTGTTCTGTTGGTATCCGTAATCAAAACAAGGCAGCAGATAGATTACGGGTTGAACGTCAAATTATGAAAGCTGCAACTCCTATATTTTAAATTAAATCTTATGTGTATAAATATGTTAGATAAAATAAATCCGCTAGTGTTCCCTTTATGTTATGAATTTACTATATATATATATATATATATATATATATATATATATATATATATATATATATATATATATATATATATATATATATATATATATATATATATATATATATATGGTGATGGACGATATTATCATCATCATAAATAAATAAACAGAAGGACGGAAGAAGGAGCGAAGGAACGAGTAAATGAAGGATGAATAATATAACATGAAATTTATGGATGATCCAAAACTGGCATTTTATCCGATACCCAATAACGGACACTTTGCTTCCATCCGACACCGATACTGAATCCCCGATACGCGATACTTACATTCAAAATACTTGTAAATATAATTTAAAGCAGTTTGATTTTACCATTTCTAAGGCGAGTACGGATTTTGACATTGTAAGTCGCATGTACACCCTGCAGCCAACTATAACATTGGATCATGTATCATGACAGCAGGTAATATTGAACCAGAATACAGAGACCTACATTATACATTGGTTACAGATTACAATAGCCATTAAAGAAGTTACTAATGGTTCAAACACTTTACACAAATACATACTTTTGCCAAGCTGGCAGCTTTTTGTAGCCCAATCAATTTTGCAATTGACCATGGATCCATGAATCAATTAATTGCGGGCATGTGCATGTTCATTCCACACTGTTGTCAACTCCAACTTCGCTTCGAACACGTGCTAATGCACATATGACTTAGTATAAAGAGTAAATAATTTGAATGCAGATTTATTCATACTCAACGCATGAAATAATGTAAATTTGATTTGCAAAATTTTCCCCTACAACATCAACTCGATTCGAAAGTTTTACACTTTGTTTTTGCCGTTATCGGGTATAGCGTGACTTTTTAATCTGACACCAATCTGATACCGTATACTGCAAAAATGATGCAAGTATCGGATCATCCCTAATTGAAAT
>OZ026626.1:25060010-25106510 GCA_964020975.1 Hermodice carunculata
GAATAATTTATTACACTTTTGAAAGTTAAAACAAGCGGTGAAAAATCTTAAGTAGTGACGTAGGTACATCTTATAATGCTATGCCTGGCATATACTATATCATAATGATTGGGTATTGGGTATCTGTGGACCCCAGTCGTCTCCGGACACGTTGCTCAGATCCCATATATCCGATCCACCGGGTATCCGATCCAATTTCTTGGAAGTGGGATTTTGAAATACGTTAAACATAAATCTGTCCCATCAGTTTCAGCGTTTCGTCATTCAGCGCATCAAAGTCCATTGCTGGGTTGTTTTTGACACCAACATGGACAAGAAAGTAGAGAAGCATAGCAACAATACATTTGGTCTGGTCGAGTGGATATGTGCGTTTCCCATTTCAGCTAGGCGACTGGTGCCAAAGGTTGCAGATTCGAGTCCCGCTCGTTCCGAATATGAAATAATAACGTTTATTCTTGTTTGATTGATGTCATCTCAGTACATGTCAGTAATGATAAGCGACTGAATATTTGATTTGCAGGTGCGAATGGCAGCACTTGTCTCCTGGACTTGTCTGATGTGTTTGTAATTTATTATTTTTTTTTGTCTCAACACTTTGTTTATATAGGAGTTGGTGTTGTTGATGTCGTGTTTCTATGTTGTAATCAACGTGTAAAAAGTTTGTATTTGTCTCGCTTGGCATACTGCCGCACTTTTTTGCATACTGTGGTGCAGCCAATAAAGTTCATTAATGTTTTACTTGTACTGGGGAATTTATTCACCAAACAAATAACTAGAGGAGTGTGATTTCATATTTGTACTTTGGGGAAAATTTTTGGGGAAGACTTATGAAAAGTTTTCGGTAACCACTCAATTTCTCAGAACAAATGTACTTTTGGTCAGCGTGTTCCATCTTCCAGAAATCTAAGTGAATAATATGTTATTTTATGGCAGCAAATAACCGAGCTCTATAGGTAACGGTTACCCTATCCGAGTCCATATGGAAACCTATCGAATGCTTCCTTCCAAGGTTTCTTTTAATTTTCTTCATCAGCATAATGTGTAAGAAGTGAGCGGCAGGATACAATCAATCAATCAATCAATCAATCAATCAATCAATCAATCAATCAATCAACAAACACATGAATAAATAAATAACAAACATACAATTTCATTCCATTTCAGGAATTGCTGTCTTATTGGATTTTTTTCGGCAGGACCGGATGCATACGCCAAAATGAAAGAAAGTGTCACGCGCCTGGCGTCATATGTAACAAATCAGTCGGTGTAAATCGATTTTTAGACCTCAATTGATGTTTTCACAGTATGTTGCCGTGCACATGTAAACTACCTGAGACCAAAATCTTGTAACACTGTTAGGGAATGCAGTGAACTTTTCAACAAATCTAAAAGCGGCAGCAACCAGGAATGACATGAATGTTTGGCATGCGACATGTAATCTTTGCCGCAGCAGATGGGGCGATTGCTGAGATAGCAATTGACTATAGGTTGAAACACACTGACGTACTCACTTAGATTCGTAAATTATACCATCACCCAAACACCCATCTGCTGATTAGTGAGTGAGCAAGCCTATTACCTCAACGATGAGAAAAATGATAGCAATTGTGATGATGGTAATTATAATGATTTAATGGCAATGGGCATGTGTGTATGTATGTATGTATGTATGTATGTATGTATGTATGTATGTATGTATGTATGTATGCATGCATAAAGTAATGGTTGTAGTGGCAGTTACGGCATTGAAACAAAGAAGCGGGTTCATTTATCCATTATCGGCAGTCGCTAAACAACAGGGAACTACAGAAAATTGTTTCGGGTGGACTTCCCTCCAAATGAGAGGTAGGCTATGTCGAATCAGTTTTCATTAATAAGCGCACCTGTGGCAGTGAAATATGCGACAAAACCTTTGTTTTGTTGGAATTACAGATATTGTTTTTGTAATAACGGACATAACCCAGGAAATACTAGCATTCGGCATCATTACGTGAATAATTGTACATAATAAGTCACGACATAAAATACTTCTTTGATCAACAAGATGTGCACATAGGCCTTCTGAAACATTGTTAGATCTTTGGGTACTCGGATCCAAATTCTGACGCCAAAGTTCCCAACTTAGAACGGCGTACAAAAAGGTATAATAGACGCATAAGATTCGATGCAGCGCAAGCTATGTGAATAAGCGAAGACCTTACCTCGAACTACAAGCACCTCCCTGCCCCCCCCCCCCAAACCCTGCGAAATTTGCAATCATTGTTACCTATTTTAATTCAACAACCCTAGGTCTGAGATGGTGATTGGTATGATAAAAGAGTTTCTATGAGAATGGTGAATGTACATCATTGTATACATTATTGGGGGTAACCGGGTAAAACCCACTGAAGTTCCACAATGCGCGAAAATCATGTCCTCGGGCACAAACATCGAAACGAAAAAATCCTGTTATACACAGTGCTTTGCTTTAGTGTGTTAAAACTCTGGCAACACAGAACACCCACTTGTATTTTAATTAATGTTCCCTTTTGACCTTGGGACCACTGCAAACAAGAAGGGTATCTGACGCCACATTATAAGTACTATTATTGTAGTGTGGGAATAATGCATTGTTCATTTACGTTCTATTTACACTTGAAGAATTTAAGCATTGCACTTAGAAGATACACGACAAGTTGATATAGACAATTTGTATAACTTAATGCTCAAAACGATATAAAAAATTACCAACTTACCTCGCATTAGTTACCGAGAGAATCCAATTTTCAGCGTATGTCCACATCCGAGTACAATGCCTTGTGGAGCGTTAGATGGGCTGGGCTAGCCTGCGCTTCTTATCAGACTTCTTGACATGTTTCCATGTCTTTCAATGTGTGCTCAAAAGAAAACAACGTCACTGGCTAACCCAAATTCGCTGGATTCACAGGATATAAGATAATTGACATAACGGAAAAAATCGTGTGCGTGGAGAAGCTTCCGGAGCCAGAGTGGGTGTCTCAGCCCTCGACTTGAGCCATTGAACTCTGGTTTGATAACTACAATCCAACTTACGACCTTTATGTAATTAAAGGGTCAAACAAGTGACAAATGAAATGTACTTACGCCGAACGCATGATTTCTATCTTTCTGTGGAAGGGTGGTTTATTCAATACTGAAAATCTTTCATTTTACTCAAACATTTTTTAGAGAACAGGCGATTTTTACGTTACGAAGTATTTATGGGCAGATGACACTATGTTTCCCCTGATAGATTTTTTCTTTTTTTTTTTAAACCATGCAGATTATTTTTAAAGTGCTCCTATTTTGGGGGGCGGGGACGGGTGGATGGGTGGATGGGTGGGCGGTGGGTGAATGGTGGTGCACACTGTCAAGGGTAAAAAGGACATGTTGCATCGAAACCTCGAGGATCACTGTTTCATGTTTGAAGCATCCAATAAAAATGTTGAACAATTCAAACATTGAGATAATACCGGCATATCAGAAATTATCGTTTTATCTCCTACAATTAACTTGACATCTGTTACGGTGCCTGGCGCAGTTTCGAGTGTAGTCCTTGGTTATGAACATGGGCGATAAACATTAGCAAGACCAGTGGCCTTTGAATGGGTCATCAATATTAAGCATCCGTACGAGGAAACCAGGGCGCATTGACTTACTTTTCAAAGAGCTCAGGCAAATCTTTTCCTACATACATTTTCTAAAGCTCGTAATTTTCCTATTTCATACAAGAGTGTCACGCAAAGCTTGAGTATACAATGCCGATATCCAATCTAAACATATTTGTTTCCATGCCACCAATTAAACATTAAAGACAGGGTGTTAATTGATGTTGATAAGCAAATCTCACTATCGAAGAGATTTTGCCACGAAAACGCAAAATCGTCTGCATAGTGTAAGACCAGCTCAACAGCTGGCATCAACCCGACTTGTTTCCATGCCTGACAGGGAAAGTATCAGCATAACATACTGTTAAAGTTCTGTTAAGATTTGTAGTAACCGTTTAATATATATATATATATATATATATATATATATATATATATATATATATATAAAATTATATATATATAATTATATTTATATATGTATATATATTTAAATATATATATATATATATATGTGTGTGTGTGTGTGTGTGTGTGTGTGTGCGTTCCTTTTCATTTCGCCTTTTTAATGTTGTCCTCTGACTGAAGTTAATTGAAGGAAGTGGCTTTCTGTACACATTACTACCTTTGAAATGCGTACAGTGTACGAATGAGGACGACGACGATGATGATGATAATAATAATAATAATGATAATAACGCTGTTTGAATGCATTAAAACATGGCTTGAAACATTAAACATGTCCCTGTCAAAACTGGCAGAAAGTAAAATGCCATCTGCTTCAACGATTTTTATTTAATTCTGAAGTTAATGACCCCCCACCCCCAATTGTAGATATCCCCTATTTGAAAAGAATAGCCTACATCGTCAGCTCTCTTTGGGGAAAGTTTGAAGGTAACCCAACGGTCCAGAGCAAAGCTACTTACAAAACAAGAAAAGGTTAATATTCAAAAACCATATTATAAAGAATAATATATATATATATATATTATTCTTTATAATATGGTTTTTGAATATTAACCTTTTCTTGTTGTATGTGCAGCAAAAAGACACACTTTGCATTATCTTGTTATGTTGCAAACAAAATTAAACACTTGAAGAAAAAATGTTTCACTCCTGAAATACCAGCTACAAGACGGGTGTGTTACATACGTCTCTTTTGAAACTTTCCAGACGACAAGCGAAGGACGAAAGGTGCTGCCCGGCAGTAAACACACTTAGAAGTGTTAATAATAGTGACACCCACTTACAAAAAATGAACATTCACTATTTTTATTCTTGTGTACGGTCTGTAAACAGTACAGACCCTAATAGAAGTGTTTCCCTGTGCAGAACACATTAAAAAAAGCTGAAACAAAATCATGGGGAATTTTACGAAAACTTGCGTATACACGCAGTTTTACAGCTTGCAAATATATTGTATGTCACTGCGTTACTGCTTTTCTTTAGTGACTCGACTTTCAGAAACCGTTTTTTTTTTCATTTAATACTTTGTTGGAAGAAAAATTACTTCATTGTTATGGTGATACAAGTTAAAATTGAATAGGGGGGGATTTTTTCCAGTGTGTCAGCATCAAGACGATGGTATTTCGGCAATTGCCTTTTTGTACATTGGAATTGATTCATACACATAATCAATAAACACAAAAAATTCAACTGCATATCATTTTTACAAAATTGGAAGGTTGGTTTTTCCTCTATACCACAAAATATGTGCCGCTAAAATAATAACAGCATACACGTACACTAATTAACTTGAAATGATACAGCAATAATTACAAAAATCCTTCAAGAGCTATTAATTTGAAGGTGTATTTTGCATTAAGATCATCCAACCAGTCCAAAATGTATTTGACAAACATGAAAAGTAAAATATGACAGAGTATATCCTTATAATGCCGATACATGTATATACATACATACATATATATATATATATATATATATATATATATATATATATATATATATATATATATATATATATACATTTATATATATATGATATATGTATGCAGCAGTACACTAACGATAACATAGTCTTGCACTTTGCCATGTGCATGCACATTCACCTGCACTTTCTTCTGTACCTGTATTTGCGCACGCAATATATATATATATATATATAAACATATCGGCATTAAATGTTGAAGATCACCGGGCCCAACTCTTTAGGCATCATCACTTATTTACATCTGAAGGCAAAAAAAAACTTGAAGCGGTTACGGGAATCTTGATCCTTTTTAAAGTGCAGAAAAATGTGCACATTATATCACTACCTGACAGACAAATACTGAGGTACCCATTCTAATGAGAAAATAAATCAGATTTTGTTGCCATTGCTGAAATATGCTGTTTAGCAGTCTAATTTCTAAGGAAGTTACACATACACACACACAGATATATATATATATATATATATATCTTTGTACTGACTTAAAGTTAAGGTGTGTTAATTGTGCAATTTACGGATAAAGAATGCCATAAGGCAACATATTTTGTTCCTAAACTTATGTCTATGTCAGTTATTAGCCATATCTTGACTACATTATGCACATTTCACGTTGAGCAAACTACGTTTAACTTGTTTAAATTGACACTACATTATTTTGAAGGTTTTCGAAGGTTCCGTCCATAAGAACACATTAAACTTTATCGGGAACTTAAGTTATGCATTACATGAGACCAAAGTAAAGACATAATAAAGGTGATGAATAGAAGTTAGAGCACCATAATGGCTGCATGTCTAAGAAAAAACGAACACAGCCTTGGCGTAATTGCCGTTCTTTCGTATTCAAAAACACTGGTCAGCACAATCGTTGAATTCGTTAATTGATTCAAAATCTGCTTTACATGTCATCAAAATCTATGCATTGTCACTGCATACTCTGAATAAGTTCCACAGCTCTGTTACGCCTGTTAACCTCAATTATGAATGAAGCTGGACTCTGCGGAGTAGTCATGGTTAATATTCAAAGCTCGACATGGCGTACTTTGTCCAAAGAAAACTGCAAAGTGAATTTGTAAGGTATGCTACCATGTCCATGAAGCCTCGCAACATCACGTTGCAACACACGCGATGTCATGTGCACAGAGAGGTGTCGGACCAAAGTATTGACACTCCTCGGGTCCTTACATTTGACCATTCAATTATTGAAGTTGTTCTTCTAGACTTTGATCTTCCTTCTTTGCAAGAATGGTCAAACCCCGACTTGTTTTCTTTGGTTTGTATCAAACATGACCTATATGTTGACTGTCTAAAGGTACATAACTCGCAGACCACTCTTTCATGTCCGGGACGCCACCTGAACAACAGGATCATTCATAAACATCCCGGGCCTTAGTGTCAAATCCAACCTTAAGAGGATTGTAAAAACCAACGAAATGACTTTGAAAAAAAAAAAAAAGAAAAACGAAACAGGATTACAGTATTTCACCTAAGTAGAAGATGTTTTCTTTTAAAAATGCATCCATGATAAGGGAGGGGGTAATTTATTCATTTTATTCGCCAGCAATGTATTATTATAAATTGAAACCGCACAAGTTACATGTATGTGTATTTTGTCAACAGTCATAAATTACAATTCATTGGTGCCTGTCCACATTGGCTTTTAATTGAAAATTATACGGACAGTGATTCAATAATTATATCCGGACATCTAGTCATAGAGAGAAACGATATCCCAGTTGGTATGCTTGTAGCTACTGTCGAACTTCCGCGCTCTTAGATATAAAATTGAATGTAATTGCTGCACTGCACTACTGCTCGTAAAACCTATGGAATTTTGTACGTTTAGAGTGTATTAAATGGTGACCTACCCATAGTGATACACCATATAACCCAAAGGAACATGACATTAGCGTTTATTGAGGATCAGGACTTTTTTTGGCCACAGAATTATACACTGGAGAAATATATGCCATTTGAAAATATAATTAACATAGTCACTAATTTGTTTACCCTTTAGAAAGATTTTCTCAAGAAAGCAGCGCTGAACTGGCAAATTTGCTGCCATAATTTACACAGTCAGTAAGTATACCGTATTTTGATAAATTGTTGTGATGATATATGATAACTTATTGACAAATTCCAGTAAACTACTGTCAAATCCCTTTGTACGCTACAGTAATTTTCATTAATTTTTACCACCGCGCTTCATTAATGGATTATTACCTTCAGAAGACAATCGGTTCCGTGTGGCAAACTTGAAAAAAGTTTTTGTTTAAAGAAAGTTTCTATTATGGACACATGAATTAATCTAATTTTCACAGAGATAATATTTCTTGTGTTTCAAATTTGTCATTTCTAATCTTATTATAATGAATACTGATAAAATGTACGTAGCCGTATGTGCAATTTTGCCACATTATTAAGGATTTGACGTAATATAAAATGGTAGACATGAACTTCTTTGATGACTGTTACATAAATTATCTTGTATTGCAACTGGCAACAAAAAGTCTACCTGTAAGGTATTTACCTTGCAGGTAATCAGTGTGTTTACCTACAGTAAATAATGCCATCTTTTTTCAGTAAAACATAAGTCGTAAAAAACTGTGTTCTTTTCACACGAAGTTTTCGCATAATGTCCTCGCTGAGCAATTATTTTTGCCAATTTGCCCAAAGGCATTTGATGGTAACTACCGTGGCCCAGTCCACGGCAGGGTCGGTCAGTCTGCTGTACCGCCTTCAGGTATATAACACGCATGTGCAACAGTTTGCAGAGGCGTGTTTCTCATTTAAAGATAAATCAGTAAGTTGTACTTTAAAGGATAAAACTTTATGTTTTGAACAAACTGTTCTCCAGAACCACTCGCAGGTCTGAAAAGAGAAACGGCCAAAGAAATCTGGGTGTTGCGCAAAATACTTAATGTAAAAAACAATGGATTTAACTTGGTGTTTTGCGCTTGTATTGTCCTGGATATGTCACAGCGGAGCCTCGCCCGTGGTTACAGGTAAGTTACTCCTGGGCATTTTCGCAAGGTGACGCTAAATTTAGAAGGAAAAAAAATGCAACAAATTACAAATATTAGTCTTTGTTCAAAGGTTGATGCTATGATTTTACTTTTTTGCAGAGAAATATTTATCTCCAAACGTTATTTTATAGAAATGCAAAAAATATCAAACTGTTTCAAATAATATTGTGTACTTTATTCTACAAAAACGATTCTTGGGTAACACACAATGGTAAAGTTGAAACAGGTACAAACCGGGCAGATTATGTTCTTTCTATTTGAATACGCCCACACAGACAAACACACATTCATATGTAGGTATAGATACACGAGTAAACAAACAAATAAAGCTAAAAATGAATATATAATTTGGTAAATAAATAAGCGAAGGAACTAATGAATATTTAAATTAATCAACTAACCAGCTGCTTTGCCTGCTGAATGATTGACTGGCCGACAACCTAAGTAAACAAGCAACTAAAATTGACGTCTGTGTCACACCTTTAAGTACCCGAATGTGCAATGCAATATGACATATGTAAAATTGAATGCAATCATTGAACGTGATAGTTTTTTGCAATCACATTATAAAAATGATGAAGCAATAGATTTCTCGGGCCTTTAACTCTTTCACTGCAAACTACGAGTCGAGTCGAACTACATCAAACGAACTGCCCTGACTTATAATTTAAGGGTGCTAGATTCATATTCCTTGTGAAAAGACCTTTCATTTAATTACCTGCTTGCCTGTAGTTACGTTGAATATGATAGTCCAGGTCAACAGCTTTACTCTGCGCACTTTGGGCGAAACATGCCCAAAGCGCAGAGGAAAGCTGTTGACTTAGTCCCTGACACTGAAAGGGTTAAGCGCTCCAGAGGCATCCACGGGGAAAGGGTGATCTTGGAAATAATTTGGTTGGTCTACTCTGCACCATTTAATATACGAAAAGCGCAAAATGATAGGAAATGTATGATGTGGACAGCGTGCCAGATATCAAGACCCAGAACAGATCTCATTATGGTGTGTAATTGTAATATTTATGGAAATGATGTGATATACTGAAAGATATGTTGAAATGCGTCCACAACCCTGGCAAGAAAGAAAACCACTGTCTCTGTTGGCGAAGAGTAAGGGTCGAGCCAGCATTTCTTTGTGACTGCCTAATATTATCTAGTAAATTAGCATTATGCATAGTGAAAGCAGCACATCAAGGTGTGCATCTCTTCCCTGGGTTTACCTGGAAATCCGGTTGAAGTGTCACTATCATTTATAAAGCACTGAAACTATTATGGAATATGTAATAGCGAACATTTGGAATTAGTGATAGCAGTCCACATTTCGAGTCGTGTAAAGTGTCATGAAGTTAAACAATTTGGAAAGAGATAACCCTCACTCACTTCGATCTTGTAGCTATGCCAAGTTTCTTTTTGAACCATAAACTTCCAAGACACACCTAATGTCCACCCACGCTTTATAAGCCTAATTACCTTTGTGAATCGGGCTCACTTGTGCATTCTACGAACACATCTAACGTACTGAATGCTGGTTTCATTGTTGCGTCAGAACTTTACGTGTATTGAGCAAAGACGAAAACAAAAACAGACAGAAAAGGAGAACAAATCATCACCACCACTACCACTTAAAACACAGAACAAGCAAAGAAAGAAAGAGACAAGAAAAGCAAGCCAAAATATCAAGCAAAACTGCTTTCACCTGAAAGCATGTAAGCTAGGCTCGTCTATTTTCATTCAGAAACTACTGTTAAGAAGCAATATTACTCCTACAAAAAATTAATTAACTCTTATTCGGTTCATATTTTCAGTGTGTCCTCAGTTCGGCATTGCCACAATAGGTGATACATTCAATTCGACTGTATTCTATCGGTGCGACGACGGCGTATTCAGTCAGCCAGTGCGGTGTGCCCCCGGGTCTTGCGTTCCCAGGTATCACTACGCCGAAAATGACATGTCACCATGCATTACGGACGCCAGAAAGTGCCCTTACCCGAATTCGTTGGGTAAGTAAAACAAAATAGCTCTCCGCCAACAACTGTTTATAAGTGTGTCTTTAGTCCAGTATCGTTGGTCATTTCACATAATAAATATGCTACTAACGTGCTTACATTTGAAATCTATTTTAAACTGGTCTCATTGAGATGCGTCTTATAATTTTTGGCTTTTTCATTTCGTGAATGGACATACTACTGATTGGCCAGCTTTGGCTTCCCTGGGCACAGGCGATTAAAAGAACAGAGAAGCTAGGAAGAGAGGATGTTGTACCTGAAGATAAGAATGAACGAGGTATAACCATTGACAGTTTACATACCCTTAGATGGGTACGCAGAAGAGAAGAAACCAACCGCTATTCTATTTATTGTACATGTTCAAGAAGCGTAAAGACCTGTTCGTCATAATAGGATGTATTCATATTTAAATGAGGTCCTACTCTAACACCTATTGAGCAAAAGAGGGAGCCACCTGCGTCAGGGCAGATCCATGTATTTAGCATGGTCAAAAGTACTTTCTCAATAAAATAAACAACACGAACACAGCATAACCGTAAGAAAATGTTTTAACATATATTTGAAAAATAAAGGATGCCCAAATTGATTAGAAAACAGCTCTCTTTTAGTTGAAAATGTGTTATTAATGGATTTTAATGTAGTATATAATACAAATCTGCCCTGATCATGGTGGAAGCATCAGTCTGTTGCCCCGGCAACACAGGAAGTGAGCAGGATCGCAGTTAAATATGAATGTCGCCTATTAAAGTACAATTTAAAAAGCGTCTGGTTGTCATGCTGGAGGGACACCCGTCTGTTCAAACATAATGGCGAGATCAACTCGAAACGATCACTGATTTAGGGAAGCTGTGTCGATGCTTATACTTTAACCTAAGAAGCAGTTGTTTGGAGCCACACTTGTCGGACGCCATGGTTCAAGGCCTGCTGACATTTGCATGCCCATATCCAAGATTACACGTTTATATAAGGGAAACGACACAGACAGACTGGTGTGCTCTGCTGCTATGATGACTCAAAAATCTTGTGGCAGTTACAAGCCTGCAACGTTGTCGACAGTCTGAAATTAAGACCTACATGCTTCGGTAACCTGCATCTTATTGGCGCAATGATGGCTTCATGCAAGAAAAAAGCAAGTCGACACAGACCAAACCAGACAATGTTTCTGAGACAAACTGGATATCGACCAAAGTGGGACAGTACAAAGATACTCTGGCACAGTTACAATGGAAAGTATAGAAACTGACCACCGTATTAGGCCAATTATGATAAGCAGCATCCGTGTACATTTAACTGAAGTGAAAGATACCGTGTAAACTCAAATGTATCATCGGTGACGGAAATCGATGGTACCGATAAGCACTTATAAATCAGCTTTCTGTCCATATTTTATCTATCAAAAACAAGCAGCTAAATGGATGAGAGCACATTAAATGCGTTTGTTCCTTGATATGCATGTCCAGTGTGTCCACCTTGCCTTGAACTTTAATTTTCTTAGCCTTCTGCACAGTCACTAAACGTTTACAATTGCCCACTTTATCCCCCACATTACTTCTAAATACTTTTAAATTTGCCACATATCTACCTACGTATAAACAAATGATGTACATGACATACCTACGTATTACTTCACAGTCAAGAGTAAGCCCCATCCGGTTCACAGAAATGGCAAGGTATTGAGAAAACCAGCAATCTTACCATACAGAAGGTGGAATCATGAATTTCCAACATTTTGTGATTACTATATATATATACCCAATGATCGTCATCTATGTATTGCACAATTCACTGATTCTCGTGGGGGAAAATAATGAAAACCAATGCACGTACAACGGATTTTCTCAAACACAGCCGTTCGTTTTGAAGAGGTCAATGTACAGATCAATGGTCCTTTAATCCAAAAGGCATCATATAGAATGGGGCAAAGTTTAGGTAACTAAATAATGTGCCTGCTGCTCTCAGGATATCTAAAATCGTGGAAGGATTAAAGTAAACTTGCGTGTCACTAAGTTCTGGTTTTGAGTGTGTACGGCCATTATACAAGTAGCTCATAGGTATCATCGTACCATATGATGTATGTGTTTACAAGACTCTTCAGTGTTGAAGAAACAACCAATGTTTGCTACGTGACACCCACCTTCATTTATAACGTGCAAGTCAAATACGTGCGTGAAAATATACTAATTATTGTTTCCTGGTTTGCAGAAGACCTTGCCGGATGTGTTTGAATGCTAATGTCAGAGAAGTGATCCATCTCGCATCTGAAAGGGAGTTGCGAGCGTATTATCGCAATTACACAGGCAATATCAAAGTCGATGTGGACGGCTGTAAAGATTCAGTCATCATAGATGAATAATATACGTCACTGATTCTACGAAGTCTTGCATCCTGTTACTTGAACATGAAATCAACGGATGATGAGTAGTGTCCCGGTCACGTGATGTCTTCATGTATTTGATTGGGTCATTACCACTTACATTATGATTAAAAGGATTGTAAATCACAGAACGTAGTACAATTTGACCCAAGTGTCTACTAGAAGCCAAATCAACAATTTTGGCAGCCAGCATGCAGCAATGTCTTTAAACATGCCCAAATAAATAGAGTATCTATCAAATTTAAATAAAAAAAACTTGATTTTATCGGTTTCATGGCTTTAACACATATGCACAGGCATTTGCCCTTTGCAGACAAAAACATCGACAATAGTGTTTTGAGATTTTCTTTTGATTATAAGCATCGGTTAAATCAGAATTCAGACTAACACTTAGAGAATAACAGACCAATCCTCGCATCACCTCTGATACGATTTAAAATAAGCGGTTCGTTCACTCTGCCACATTATCAGTATAATCTTTGACATGTCTTTTAACTTTCAGCTATGATTCCGATTCGGAACCGCATTGCATCTGTGACTGTTAAGGAGCACGCGTATGATGCTATGTACATGGATCCAGCCATCGGTACCGCAGCTGACTGCGTGGCCGCCTGTGCAGCCACAGGCAACTGCCTCGCAGTGGACTTTAATGAAGCTGTACCAGCATGCTTCCTCCATAACATCACTTCCGCCTGCCAGAGAACATACTTCCTGCCAGATGATGATGTGCTTCATATCAAGCTGGTAACGTGTGGTACGTCATTAGATGCCAGATTATTTTTCACACATAACAAGATTTATTAACATTTCCTTTGCATAAAATATAAATGGCTAAAGTTTGACCCCCTAAAAATGCATAATGAGAACATATCAAGGATTGTGTTGATCAAGTTACTATTACTTCGACAATGAATTTTAACTTGCGTCCAGTTCATCAATAGTCGACAGTGTGACAAACATCTTGTGGCACCCAAAGCTTAAGAATTGATTCAGTAGGGTGCTGTGATCCCTTTAATGTTTAAACAATGGATTTAGATAATTATATTTGCATGTAGTAAATGGTAAACGGGGCCTAAGAACGCCTGGTTATCGCTTCCTTGTCATTTTATTAAATAATAAAATGACGTTCATGTTTCAACACTTCACAATAACATTCGGATTTGTTGTTGTACAAACTTTTCAGTTGCCATGGCTGTCACATACGGGACCTATGTCCCGGGCGGTATGCCGGTAGCGGTCAACAGCATCAAGGAATGCATGTACAGTTGCAATGGCACGTGTTTGGGCCTGGACTTTAACAATGCCACCAACAAGTGCTTCATCCATGATCACAACACAGTCTGCGCCCCTATGGTCCAACACGCCTGTCCAACTTGTACCACCTTCAAGAAAATCAACTGCCGTGAGTACTGCTGCATAGCAATCAGTGATATTTCCTTTTCTTGCAAAATGTAGATTTACTAAGTGTTAGTTTTCAGAACATATCGTCGTCGTCGTCGTCGTCGTCGTCGTCGTCGTCTATATAGAAACAACGCTTCGTGTTACGTGGGCAGCTCCTGACTACGCGAGGGTTTTATATATATTAATGCGTTTGTAACCTGTGACCATATATAATCGACTTAATTCCAGTTTAGTCACCTTTTAGCATGAACCAAGTTTTAAAAGGTTACCAACGAAACTGCATGCACATTTTCGCCCTTTTCTACTTCTAGTAGTTGTTGTTTCCTTCAGAAATTCACGCCTTTCGGCACAAGGTTACACAATGAATATGTAAAATTACCTGCGCTGTTTGGAGACTTAGCACCCCAAACGCGTCGAGGAAAACTGTTGACCTGTGCCAATATGGATATTATTTAAATGAAGTTATGACACACATTCCTTTGACGAAAGGTGTTTCCGTACGAGAATTGGATCTGGAATCGTTATATTAATTCAAATGAACGCGAGTTTTCCCGAAATAAGCGGATAAATAGCAGTAAAAATTCGTTGTGAAGCATAACGTTATAATCTATTCCGAGAATAGCAGCGTAAACCCGTGACTAATTTCAACTAAAATTTGTAAAGTATAAACATCTACTACTGATCATGATTTATTGAAACTTGTGTCAAAGATTGCCTAATTCTTAGGCTGAAATTGAACATGAAATATTTTCAGGTATTATAGCCTTTGTGTCCTGAAAATTGTTTTGTAACTGGGTTATAAGTTAACTTTTCAATACAGGTTGGAGCCAGCATCTCCTTTACCAAGGACGAATCCCTTAATGACGTCGACTGGCTCATTCTGAGATTTCATTAACAGAACAATGAGGTTCAATATCGTTATGAATGCTACATTAATCTTGCGAATGAAGCCCGAAAGTGACGCGCTTACGAGAGACAGGTCACGTGCATAGTAACTGAGGTACATGATTGGACCAGCAGAAGTCCAGAATTGTTTCGTTCACAATGATATTACATCCTTAATATCAAGATTGATTTTTTTCTTAGCGCTTCCATTGGTTCAAGAAGGAGCACATGTGTTTGGCGGCAATACAGTGGCAAATGTGCGAGAGCTTGCACACTGTTGGAACACCTGCACAGGGAGTTGCCTCGCTATAGACTTCGACTTCCTCACCAAGACGTGTTACCATCATTCAGCTAAAACGGCTTGCGACACCATATATTCCAAGAACCTGTGCCTCCATATAACAAACGTCGACTGTCGTAAGTGCTGTTCTACTGTCATGAACACCTTTGCTCAATTTTTATATGCGGCATGCATCTGATCCCGTATGTTAAGTTTTTTAATACCTACAGTGTAGATGCACAAGAGAAGCACACAAAAATTAGAATTTATGACATCTAATTAATAGTACAGATGTAAGTGGCATCCTTGCAAAAGGAATAATGTCTGCGCCGTGGCCTTATCCTGGCCTAAATAATTTTATGAAAGATATAAGTCTAATGCTAAAGATGAAAACTGGTACTTAAGCACAGTCAACTATATAACATCATTTGACATTCCTTTGTTATAGTTTTACAAGACGATAAACTTTAAATTTGGCAGTGATAAGAATTAAGAGAAGGTTTTTATGGCAAGTACAATGGATTCTGATAAGCTCTTTATGTAGAACTCGAGACCAGCAGCTGGGATCAAATGGTTTTACATCCAACTGTGCACACAGTAGGTATCCCAACATAAATATTTCGTTTTGGGTGTATGAAAATTTACTCTCCCTGTATATTGAATTGATTGTCGTTTTCCGGCAAATGCAAAAAACATACATCTGTATGGATACAGCCAGAGGCCATGAGAACATGGGCAACGTATGACAAAGTTTGAACCTGCAGAAACAAATACCGAGGCGAGAAGTTAATACAGATTGATAATGGCATCATGACATTGCGATTTCAACTTGTGAAACAGCACCAAAAAAAAAAAAAAAAAAAAGGGGGGGGGGGGGGAAACACACCAAAACTACGCTTACATGTACATCATAAAATCGTAAAGGTTTATGTAAAACCGTTAAAAAAGTGGTTTTCAAAATGTAGAAAAAAAAATAAGTGGTGTTCAAAAAATTGAAGCAGTAAAACATTCCAATTCACCCTTTTCCCCCTGCTTTTTGATACTCTTTCAGAAGCCCCAGGAACTGCCTTCATGCTCCCTGGAGTGGTACCAGACGGTAAGAGTTTTGCTGCCTCGAAAACGTTATCACAAGTTACGCCTATTTTCCCGTCAAACCTGTAATTGAGTTCTGTTAAATGTCCTAGATCATATGAAAAAGTCCATCACACTGAAATAGATATAAAAAGGGTTGGACAATCATTATCAGAGTACTAGTTCGGTGAAATAATGATTTAGAAAAACTCAGTGAACGCTCAATGTAAAAGCTGTATACATTTCATCATGGTTAAGTCGTATACTAACATTTTTTCATAGATTGAATGCCGCAGGAGGATCTAGACCTCGGGCATGCTATCTGAATTGATCTCACCCACAGCTCTCGTACAAACTGTTTTCTATCAATGAGGAAAAAATCGAAGAAGCCGACATTTTACATCCCGGTACTTTGAGTGGGAAAAGGTTCATATCAATCATGAAACACTCTTTACTGCAGGTTACTCATCCAGGCATGATTTTTCCTTCGTCTTTGATGGCAAACTGATGTCCCAACCAGTAACGGAACAACAGTGCATTGGTCTCTGTCTTGAAGAGACAGATTGTTTGGCTGTAGATTATGACATGACTCACCAGGTAAGCCTATTGCTCAAATCACGCGTATAAAAGAAAAAAAAGTAAACTAAAAAAAAACACACAAAAACAAAAAGAAAAACAAAACAAAAACAAAAACAAAAACAACCCAAAAAAACAAAAACAAAAAACAAACAAACAAAAAAACGAAAAAACAAAAAAAAAAACAAAAAAAAAAAAACAAAAGAAAAAACCCCCCTCAGGCTGTTAATGTTTGTCTGCTTTATAGAAAAAAATAATAACTTAAATTTTTATTATCCCTAATAAAGAGCCAATGACTAATAAAGTTATGTGTCATGTTTTTGAAATATGACTGGCAGAATGAAGGATGAAATGCATACAACTGCACATCGTATTTTGTGTCTACACATTCCTGTCCTAATGATACAACATATTCCGTAAAGTTTCTATGATTTGGTTGTCAATTTGGCAAAATCCTTTCATGGCTCTCACGGTTTTATTGCTCATAGTTGATCCATTAAGAACTGTTGTAAAACCAATCTTTCAGGAATTAAATCAAAAACACTAGTTTATGTGTTTCAATGAAAGTGCAATGTAACCCCAATCATGCTAATGTAGTTGGGATATACATGTTCATGTGTAATGTCTGAAATGTGCAAAACTTTGCAGGCATGCTATAAGCATAATATTACAACATACTGCAAAACAATGTTCAGAAACGAGAATGTCAACCACTACAAGAGGGCAGAATGTTCTTCGACTGAAGGTATCTTTGCCTTATGTCTTTACTTCGTGTTTGTTCATGAAGTACGTTTTCATCCTTCACCGCCTCTAATGTTGAAATCGACTGTTAAGTTTCATTTCTCAACTAAACTTTTATTTGATCGTACCTCAAAGGTGATTTTTTTTTTGTAATTATAGAAAAATAATATTCTACAAATCACTTTTTTGGTGAGATGTTCAACAGGAAACTCGTCATATATTTGGAATATATGTTATTCAGTTTGCAATGTCAAGTAAAAGGCATGTTTCTATTAAACTTATTAAACAAGATAAGTGGAGTTGCCCATCAGGCAATTACTAAAATTGGTATCAGTGACGACGCAGCATGCAAAGGCGGGGGTCGCGGTCGCGGTCTTTTACATAGTCCCCATAAACAATTGGAAGTTGGAGAAATAATATTAATTTCTTATGCAGTTATGATTTAATATTAGCGTTGTTCTCAAAAGTTATCATTAAAATACATTGATGGTGTTTCGTTGTCAATTTAATTTTGTTGTTGCTTAAATTTAGGTGCTTTTCGCGCGGCATTTCACAACCTAGTAACCGGCGATGGATACTTTTTATGTAGAAAGTGTAACCAAACAGAGTGCTCCCAGGCCTGTGCGGAAGAATCTGGGTGCCTGGGGGTCGATTTTGACCCAATGAACAAAGAATGTCGGTGGTTCGGCTTTCGTAATGTCTGTTTCTTCAACTATACATACTCCCCAAGGATAGCCCTGAGAAAAGTCCTGTGTAAGTATATATTGATGAGATATAATTATTATAGTGTAAATTTCTTTAATTTCGCTGTATTCTTATTTTCGCTTATTTCGCTCATGGCACAAAACCGTAAAAATGAAAACACAGTGATATAGTATTTTAACATTGTTTGAATGGGAATCGTGTCCAAAACAGTGAAATTCAAACTACAGTGAAATGTCAAAAATACAAAAACCGCGAAAATCTATACACCCGAAAATATAGCAATTTACAGTAGTACGAATTTAAGACAAAAAATTCCGATCGCCGGGATTTAGTTTCAATTTAACATTTGAAACTAAAAGATAAAATGAATGTTTAAATGACACATGTACCAAATTGTTTTCCTTCTTTTTTCACTTTTTTTACTTCTTGCATACAAATTATGCGTGCAACATGCCATACAGGTATATGTGCTTTCGCAGTTTAACATTCATTTTTCACATTATAGGTTATGGTTTTATGTGTCTTAATTTTACGTGTGTCGTGGATCTGATCATGTTTCTATTATGTACCACTTTTCATAATATGTATATTTCTGTATATTATTTTTAATGGGCCCGATTGAAAAACGGCATTTCTGCCAAATCGGATTCCCAGAATAAATGTATTCTATTATTATTATTATTATTATTATTATTATTATTATTATTATTATTATTATTATTATTATTATTATTATCATTATTATTATTATACATGCCCAAATACTGTATTTTTTTCAGGTCCCTGATGGGCATTTCACATGGTTGTGGAGTTATATAGATTATCCAGAAATCCTGCGGCGTATCTGCTGACCCTGATAATACACAAAATGGTGATAAATATTTCCATCTGGCTCAAATGCATCGAGATGCAGCACTCAAAACTATAACAAAAATTTCCGGTGCGTGCAAGACGGTTTGTACTGCAGTCACAGTTGTGTGCGAACATGCGATGCATATGGCGAAAAGGAATTGTTTACCCGACTGTACTAGTTACACACGTGTTGACACAGTCATACACGTTAGACACAAACATCGTGTGGACTACTGGACAGACGTGTTTCTTTCATTCTAACTTGTGTGCAGAATATTGCGTACGTTTGGCCAGGCATGTTCACGCCTGACATTCAAGTGAGCCACCACAATATCGCCTTACAATACCTATTTCAAGTGAATGTGAGAGGTGATGCCTCAGATATTTTCAGTTGTCTCAATTTGGTAGGAGGAATGACACATTTTTCTGCAATGTAGACCAAACCCTGTTCTGTCTGAACAGTTATAACTATTCACGGAGCTTGGTCTGTTCGGTGGTCAATTAGGCATACAACGACTCGCACTTTATCTTCCACATCGCATAAGCCGTGGACTGAATATATTCCTGCACTTCGTAACTATGGACCACTTCACAAATTATGTTGCACATTGAGCAAAAAGCATGTTACATAAGTTAATATCTTCATATGTCAGTGAAAATGATTACATGTTAAGTTGGACAATAATGTGTTACGTCAACAGACAGAAGTCCACACCCGTTTTTATCTAATATGAAAATGCCATCTAGGAGAGACATACATGTCTGAACTTTTAGCTACAGTGGGACCTCGTGGATGGCTATTCCAGTGATCTGGCCATGTCAAAATCAGACCACAAGCACGCATTTTCTTTCCAATATAAATACATACATAGTTTAGAATTAAGACCACCCCACAAAACAAAATTATGTTACGTGCAATAAGGGACCGTATCCTGACTCAGGAAGTTCCACTGTAGGCATAGTTTATTATCAAAAGGGCACCTGGATCGATGACCAATCGTGATATTAAAAAAATGACATATTTCCATATGTTGGTGGTTGTTTTTATTAGAAATCGGTGACCTTTCTTTATATGTCTGTGATACAGTTGTGCAAATGGTAAAAATATTCGCTCACTCCGGCTGCGATTCAGTGGATCTTAGAATTAATAATACATGTTTATCTAACATGTTGCTTTATATCTAAAGCGTCATGCATGTAAACACCTGCTGTATCTACACATCATCACAAAATTATAATTGTGATTTTTATGGGTTTTTTCCATTGTCATTTATTGCTACATTTGGGAAAGATTGAATGTAATATTTAGCATGAATTTAGTGACATTTCATTCTCAAACATTACAGCTCCACAACATTGAATATTTTACATTCAATCTGCCTTTTTCTCTATTGAAAACGTATCTATATACATTCCCTCTTGCGACTCTACGTCCTGAAGCTATATTTAGGTCCCCTCAAATTTTCCAGAAATATTCTGGGGTGAACACAATTGCACTTTCGTATCGTTACATTGTCAATAGTCTCGTTATGTTCTCGTGCAGCTTTTTCGAGCTGAAATCATGCGCTTCCCTGTCCATGTTGACCTTTGCCACGTCTGTTGCCCAGTATCATGTTTTTAGCAAAGGTTAACATAGCACTTCATGTATGATGAAAGCATTCCTATGCTGGATTATTTGATATTGCTCGCTGCTGTAAATGTAGAGGCGCGGGTTTTGATTCCTTTCTTATGTACAAATTAATAAAGGGTTGCCGGCTGCCTCCCCTTTTTCATGAATGTGTCTCTGGCTAATATTTATTCAAAGAGCAGCTTTTTATGAGTTTGCTCTGCTCGTTGATCCTGACAGCTACCATTCAACTGCTGTGCCCCTTCTTATATATATATATATACCATGCCTGTTTCCACTTAATCGTTTTCGTGCCATCTTTTTCATTTTATTTTAGGCTTAGATTTACTGTAGCTTAGGACTATTCGAATTTGGATACTCAGATCTCGCCATAAGTAAAGTGTGTGTGTCCACACACGCTTTTCTTTCATTCTTTGTTTCTTTCTTCCGTCCTTCCTTCTTTTCTTTCTTCCTTTCTTTCTTTCTTTCTTTCTTTCTTTCTTTCTTTCTTTCTTTCTTTCTTTCTCAGTGAATTTGTCCGACACTTTTCTCTCACACTATTATGCATAGAAACTCCAACCTTGGCATGAGTGCACCTCCATACAAGGAGTTTGGCCTTTTGATGCAGAGGAATAAAGATGTTTGAAATTATGCAAATTAGGGGCATTTGAAATCTTAAATCTTTAACATCTTCAAAAGTATAATAGAGATGTCATTCCAACTTCCTCTAGAGGGTTATTGACAATTGTGCATCTAACGAATTTTAAAACAAGTTGTACCAATTCAATTTATGCTAATTAGCAACATTTGAAACTTTAAATATTGAATATTTTCAAAACTATTATAGATAGAGATGTCATTTCGACTTGTACTAGGGGTTATTGACCATTGCGCGTGTAATGAATCTAAAACAAAAGTTGTAGCAATTTAAATTATGCTAATTAGCAGTATTCGATATTTTCAATCTTGAATATCTTCAACACTATAACAGATGGAGATGTCATTCCAACTTCTACTAGGGGATTGTTGACCTTTGCGCACCAGATGAATTAAAAACAAAAGTTGTAGCAAGTTAAATTATGCTAAGTAGCACCATCAGAAATTTTAAATCTTGAATAACTTCAAAGCTATGATAAATAGAGATGCCATTCCAACTTCTACTCCTATGTTATGGATGGTTGTACATTGTCATACCAATAGGCTTTGAAGACCCACACACTGATGTGCTATGCAGCAAATCATCTTTTCTAGTTTGTTTTGTAATGAGCTATCAGAATGACAAGGTCAGTCATGTGTCAAATTTTAGGATGGTGGTTGGTTGAAGAGCATGCCTGAATGAATGTGAGGACATATATATGCTCTATCAAACAGCACTTGTCGAAATTGTGAGACTCTTCAGGATGCGTGGTCGAAGTTACATTGTCCGTCTTTAAATTCATATTAGACAAGCGCATAAGCTATCAGTATTATTGCATGTGCAACACTACCGCATGACGTCAAGGGAAGTCTCGTTTTATGATATAACAATCATTTTGTGATGATGAAATTAACTATGTTTGCTGTGAGAAAATCATACACCAGCGATCACAGCCGGCATTTGCCGTCCTGTTTCTGGTGTGCAGCGTGTGTGGCAGCTCTTTATACACTGTAAGTGGAACATAAACGTTATCCCAGGGTGAAGTTTCGAAAATCTTCTCTGCCGCACATATAGACCTGTAACAGGAGTGCAAATTTAAACCTGTTTCACATGGCCACATGTGCCAGTTTTACACAAGCACGCACACGCACGATATCAGTTTGACTCATTTGTACATGCACGTGTAAATCGGCACGTCTCTGCGTCGTAAACAGTCTTGCAGTCATCAGAGACGGCACGCGACCTTGCCGGGTTTGGTAAGTGCTGCCATCTCCGGGAGGCCATTGTTCTTATATTTCCTGGTTGTGCAATTTGCGATGCACATTGCTTAATCTCGGATATAATACACTTAAACATGTTTATTGCAGACGCCTTTGGTTTTTGGAGAAAAAGGGTTCACAGTAGGCAGGTGCTCATATTAGGCAAGGCCTTTACTTGCGGAACTTGTAAGTACATTTGGAGGTCTACATGAACAGACACACTGCTACCAGATATGGTCCTTAATTTTTGGCAAATTTTACATCTATTCATTGAACTAAAGATAACTCTATAACAGAACTACAGTTCCGTCAGAAATAAAAGGTCAAAGTATACAAAGGCAGCACATGTACATAGATGATGTGCAGTTAGCTTTTGTGATGGCAACTTGGCATGATAAGCGTTAATGTAAAAAGTGTGTGGTCAGCCGGCTGATGTCCAGAATATGTTCGAGCAACAGAGGTATCGTATATTATATTCAACGCCAAGTTACCCTGCGACCTGAGAGGATTAAATCAAAACATTTACCTCTTGCAGAAAAGTAATTGGAAGCTGGCAGTGGCATCAAAACCAAATTGTGCACTTTGTCCATATTCAAAGAGCTATTGGCAGTGGCATCAAAACCAAATTGTGCAATCTGTCCATATTCAAAGAGCTGTTCAGTACGGAAAGATATTTTAAAGTCCCTGTTAGTAGGAAGCAGTGAATTGTATACTTAGAAAACAGAAGATAACATATTTTGTTTTAATATGATTTTTATAACAATATTTTATTTATAAAAAATTTTGCTTTAAAACAAAACAAGAAAAAAGCCACCCCCAAAAAACAGAAAGTAAACACACACACAAAAAACAAAAACAAAACAAAACAAGAAAAACAAACAAACAAACAAACAAAAAAAGAAAAGAAAAGAAAAAAGAAAAGAAAAAGAAAAAATGAAAAACCGAAATAAAACGAAAGAAAATGTACTCCCGTGTAAATGCTCTCAAGACGCACAAGCCCCTCTTTTCTCTTGTTCTCGGCAACCTTAAAGGAAGGCGCTCCTTACGTTGTATTATACATCATTGGAAAGGATTTTTCATCAGGATTTCATATCTGATGTTTATTTTATTAATTTTCACAAATTTCCGATGTTTATTGCCAAATATTAAAACCCCCACATTACCAGCAGTTCACCATTACGCGAAGCCAGTCGAGATGTCGGACCAATTAGAAGCGACTATACAACTGGCCAATCATAGCCATTGGTTGATAACGAAGCCAAGCGCACCATGATCATTGTTCAACACAAAGCCACTTTAAATTATGAAAATTGTTTCCGAGGTCGTTATCGACGTAAAGAATATGCATATGTTATGTGTTTCAATCAAATCAATTATTATTTATCAATGTATTTACTCCGTTCATGATAATCGGTCGTAAATCGTGACCGTGTAACGTGAGCGATAATATGAGCTCCGGGAGTTATCAAACGATCGGAATTCGTCACGCAGCTTGAAGTGCGCTGAACACAACTTCGTGCTTTTGTATGCTGCCAATACTTCTTCTGGGATTTTCATAATAGCATTCCATTTATCTGCTAATGATGTGTCTTTTGGCCAAGAATGAAAATATCTTTCTGGATATTCGGTGGCTGTGCCACCGCACGAAACACACCTTGGCATTTTCGTCTGTTCGCAGTTAATGAAAAACGTGGAACTCTCTACCGCACGGAGGTGTAGAAGGCTGCAGAATACCGCTGTTTCCAAATTTGGCTATAAATATGTCCAAGATCGCGCGAGGAAAGACGTGACATATCGTGACTCGTGAACGTTGCTTTTTTCTCGCTAAAACGAGTTATTAAAAACAGTTTTAAACAACTGCTGCATATACATTGACATATATTATTAGTTTTCGTTACATTTCCGTCCACTTCAATTTGAAACTAGGAGTTTATTCTCATCAAGTAAAAAAAACTAGGTGCAGAAGTAGGACTCCCGTGATCCGCAAAATCGCCTTTGATCTTCCATAGGTTTGCCGCTTCCGGTAATTTGACAGGTAAAGCTGATTTCAGCAACATTAAAATGCAGATTTTAGAAATATGAAATAAAATATAACTAAACCATTTTACATGTGGTGAGTGCCTGACATGAAGTTCCCAAAACACTTAAAATACAACGTAATGAATGCCCTCCTTTAAAATGTTTTAATGTTGGAGCTACAGCAGGTTTTAAGTGCGAGTTCATTGGTTGTCTGAAACCCCGCCCCCAAAGAGAACACCTGGAAGATACAGGTAAGCACCTAACCTAATCTGCAAGCAGGTTTGAGGTCCGCTATTTCCATGCAGATGACACTGTGATTTACATACTATTTGACAAAGTAAACTTCGAGGGAACGGCTTTCCGTCAGTTCCTTTCGCTTCCTGCACAAAGAAACAAAGCCAATGCGCCACTTGGTCAATGGACATTTTTATGATATCTTCAGAAATGGGGTAACAATCCGTCTGTCTTGTCTCGGGCAATGGATTTCTCCATTTTATTTACTGCAGATAGACGCCAATGCTCCAGTTATTTGGTATTTTCTGTGTTTTTCGGGACCGCATGTTCGAAGTTTTCTAATTCTGATGCACTCACCGGCTTGTCAAATCGCAAAGCTGCAGACGCAGGGAGCTCCCTGGTACACGTAACTGACAAAGCGTCACTTTTTTGGAAGTCCCCTACGTAGAATACATCTTAAGATATCTTTCAGGTCCTGCGGCATTAATTCCGGAACAAAAAGAACATCCCCCATCACCCTCACCCTAACTGAAACCGTCCAACGGGTCCAACTTAATTTTTACGAAGGGCAAACATGTGGTACGGAGCCTCAGAGGGGACATGAGGAAAAAAAATGCGTTCCCTCGCAAAAGTTTTGCGTTCCTACGCAAAAGAATTTTTTTTTCACAGCAAAAAGCAGTATCTTACGGAGCCCCAGAGGGGACATGAGACAAAAACATATTGTTTGCGTTCCCTCGCAAAACATTTTGCGTTCCCTCGCAAAACTTTTATGTCCCCTCTGGGGCTCCGTACCCATGTGCAGGTAGAATGAAAATCCATGTGGTTAAAATTAGCGTGCAGATCGCTTTGACAGGAATGTGGAAACGTGTGTTACACTCTATCGCGTGCATGGGAGGACCAACCTTTTAACACCTGTATAAGATACCAGCCAATGAATGTTGCGTTTTAAGTCGGTTATAAGGCAAGGTGAAAGGTCAAAACATTTTAATATCAGCTACGAGTTCTGCTCTTCGCTGACATTCACATGTTTTAACGTCCCACATTGCCTTATAACCTATACTAAAAGGTCACAACCACTTCAATTGAAATACCCCTTTACATCATTTTATCAATGTTTGGATACATTCACAGCAGCCACAAGAAGAGTTTTGTTAGTGATTTTTGCCTACGACTGTGCTGGCTATTTAGCAGCGGAGGATTTCAATTGAAGTGAAGCAACCTATCTAAGGATAAAATTGAGATCGTTTCTAGTGAATACATGTAGATGGGATCAAGCTGTATTATTGTAGTTGTGTCTCTTTGTCCAGAACCACTTCCTAGTAGTCATTACCCTATTCCGCAGTCTGAACTCTTTACTCTCCATTAGCTAACTTGTCAGTGTCTTATATAGATATGGGAGTACTATTGTCCATATTGCACACGTTCTTGTGTAGAATTTTGACCTAGGCTGTATTAGCTCAAATAAATTACAGGATCTTCAGCGCGTAACTGCTCAGAACATATTTTGGAGCCTATACCCGTACATGTCTCTCTGAGTAGCGGCTCCTTGTCTAAGCTAAATATTCAGCAAAGACAACCAACATAATATTGAATAGATATGAACGTGGCATATGATTAATTTGTTAAATTTGTGAAGGTTTGCTTATAAATAGAGAGCTTCGCTATGAAAGAAGAAAACCTGTCAAACAAAAGATAATTACTAAATGTGTATAGTACAGGTTCAGATAAGAACAATTTGACTTACACCTGACACCTCCGTGTAAGTTTAAATTGAGGTCAGTCATTCTATTGCTGAACTTTTGGGTAATCAGGTGTATTTGGTGTCTCCTGTATTAAATGGTTCATGAATATGTACGGAACCCTTTTCTAGGGGTAGGTCAAAATTTGAATTTTGTTATTTTTTTTTTGTCCTGTATTGTTGCATATACTGATTCATATAAGTTCATTAAGTCTTTTCACTATAAGCTAACGCTTCTGCCACATCTATCTATCTATCTATCTATCTATCTATCTATCTATCTATCTATCTATCTATCTATCTATCTATCTATCTATCTATCTATCTATCTATCTATCTATCTATCTATCTATCTATCTATCTATCTATCTATCTATCTATCTATCTATCTATCTATCTATCTATCTATTTATTTATTTATTTATTCAAACATTCATTTATCTATTTATCAGCTATTATTTCCTGTTGTCTTTGATAACCCCTTTTAATTCATTTGACTACGACAGCCTTAAATCTCCCAGCCTTTTGTATCGAACGTGATGATATTGATAAATCAAGGTTAAGGTATATATTTAGGCATAAACAGTGACTGGATTGGCTAAGGAGCATAGAGAGACTGGATTGTGCTCTCTGTCTGTCTCTTTCTCTGTCTGTCTCTATCTCTCTCGCTCTCTCTCTCTCTCTCTCTCTCTCTCTCTATATATATATATATATATGTAAGCCTATATATAGATAGATAGATAGATAGATAGATAGATAGATAGATAGATAGATAGATAGATAGATAGATAGATAGACAGATAGATAGATTCAGAACTACACGGAAGATATGGCACTGGTATTCTCTCTCTATATATATATACATGTATATATATATATAGATAGATAGATAGATAGATAGATAGATAGATAGATAGATAGATAGATAGATAGATAGATAGATAGATAGATAGATAGATAGATTCAGATCTACACGGAAGATATGGCACTGGTATTCCTGTTTGCATAACTATAACCGCATTTCTCTCAGCTAAAAAAAATCTGACACTGAAGGTGAAAAAAAAATGTATTTTTGCTCGTAAATTCATTGAAAATTGTTGATGTCAAAGATTTAATACATTGTACAATAAGTATGCATGCATGTATGTATGTATGTATGTATGTATGTATGTATGTATGTATGTATGTATGTATGTATGTATGTATTTATGTATGCATGTATTGTACTTGTGTCTTCTTGTCCAAAACCACTTCCTAGTAGTCATTACCCTATTCCGCAGTCCGAATGTATGTATGTTTCCATGTACACGTTGCTGTGACTAGGTATAGCGCAGTTCGGTGTAAAGATGTTTAATCATACACACACGACTGATGAATAGATAAGCCTTTAGCTCTGGATTAATATACACTGCATTGTCCAGATGTAATGCCTTGAAACTCTGAGAGCCAACTGCTGACGTAAAGGATATACCGACATCCTGTGTCATGTATTGCATCTACAGTAGCTAAGTTGCAATGTAGCTTTGGCAACTAAAAAGTATGTAAAATATAATTGTCAGTTCTACTAGCTAAAGGATTAGAAAAGGTACAGGAATTTTGGTTTAATTTCTGTAAAAGAATTGAATAAACGTCAGGAGTTAATAGGTTTTGGATATTAAAGAATTCTGTAAGTTTACTTGATGCTTTACAAACAGATAATGTTTCACCTTACAGACACATATCATCTTGGGATTTTTCTACTCTCTATACTACAATGCCTCATGCAGATTTGAAACGTAGCATTCAAACATTGGTTTTTAAAGTTTTTGAGAAAAATGAATTTCAGAAAATTATAATTGGTCATAAACATGCTTTCTTTGGTGATTCTGCTAAGAATGGTCAACATGCATTTGACTACGATGAGTTTATAAAACTGTTTGAATATTTGATAGATAATATTTACATTCGTTTTGGTGATAGTGTCTTTAGACAGGTCATAGGAATTCCCATGGGTACAAATTGTGCGCCACTTTTGGCTAATCTTTATTTAGTTTATCACGAGTGTAATTTTCTAATGAAAATGGCAAAAGATAAAAATTACCATGCTAGATCATTTAATTTACCTTTCAGATATATAGATGATTTATTAAGTGTCAACAACAAACATTTAAAAGATTACATAACATCAATTTATCCTAGTGACCTGGAACTAAAAGAAACCACTGAATCGAACATAACATGCTCATTTTTAGATCTACTCCTATTCAATGATGGTGGTATATTAAAATCAAAAGTGTATGATAAAAGAGATGATTTCAATTTTGATATAGTAAATTATCCATATATAAGAATTAATATTCCTATCAATCCTGCTTATGGTGTCTATGTCTCAAGACTAACTGCTTTCGCAAGAAACTGTACTGATTTTAAAGATTTTGCTGATAGACATAAATCACTTTTTGGAAGACTTATTAAACAGGGGTTTTCCAAAATAAGATTAAAAAAGGTTTTTCTTAACTTTAAAGATAAATACCAATATGTTCTACAGAAATATCATGTTGATTTATATGAACATATTAATAAGGTATTTTCTGAGTGTCAGTGAAACACATAGAAATATGTTTATGTATTTTAATGTTGTAGCTGAGATTGTTTTACCATGAGCTTGATCAAACTTGCAATACTGGAACATAAAATGTATTATAATTACAACAAATATAAAATGAAATAAGGACCATTTAAGTTCTCAGGCATCATGTTGAACAATACAGGCCTTCTATTTTCTCATCCTTTTGAAAATTGTGACAAAATGTAAGGAAAACTTACTCAGCTGATGTGAGTAATATTTTTGTAACGAATTTTAGGCCTATTGTGCTGTTTTTTCTAGTGAGAATGGAACATGGAAGAACTTAACCACGTTTCATAATAAATATAATATTAGCATCAAGTTTAGTTATCCTGTGTTCACGTGGAAACTTTTTTGGTGTTTAAATTCAAATTTTGTCATGTTACACAATTCTACTGTAAATATAGTAGTCTGACTTAAAATTCTTAATTGTCCTGTCATTGTTTGGATGATGTCTGTGGTCAAGTAATTACCTTTTATAACTGTACATTAACATTAAGGGCTAAATTTGTTTTAGGCCTACTTTAAATGAATGTGAGTGTTTTCCAAAGTGGGAGGATTGGGATCCCGTAAAACTGGTTTAACCCACTGCCAATACGTTGGTAACCTGTTCCAAGTCAGGTAGAAGATACTCTCATTCATTTAAATATCATTACTGTTGGTCATGGATTCTTCTGACGACGAACACTAGCATGTCTTACTATTTCGTAAATGATCCTGGATCTGACAAGGTTAAACTGGTATTCGGTTTGGTCTCATCACTATCATTGAAAACTGTTATCCACTTCTCTTTTCATGGAACCCTTATATATTTGGTAACAATTTGAACAATCAGGCATTTTCTGCACATATTACAGTGCAGTAAGTGTTCCAAGTGTAGTGAAACTGATGTTTTTTTTATAATTGTCTGATGAATATAGTTTGTTATTGTGAAAGTCATGTCAGGTTGGCTCAAAGTGTTTAATGTACTCTTTCTCTGTCTCTCTCTTGTATAAATAATTAGCATCTAAATCAACTGACTGACAAGTTGAACTACGTCTGATTATAAATGAAAAAATTTAAAACTGTTACAGGAAAACAGTTATACTTACAGTTACCTTTAGGAATTTTAAATGATCCCTCTCTCTCTCTCTCTCTCTCTCTCTCTCTCTCTCTCTCTCTCTCTCTCTCTCTCTCTCTCTCTCTCTCTCTCTCTCTCTCTCTCTCTCCATAAAACCGAATTCTTTCTCTGATAAATGTAGTAGAATTTTACAATAATTAGGACTGTTTTACAATTTGACCTTTTGAACTTTATAGAACCACGAGTTAGATGTACATTATGCTTGGCTGACTTACAGATGACTTACAATGGCATACTACATTTTTGGAATTCTAAATTATTACCCTAATAATTGACTTATTAGATGATTTGTGGGATTATATGCTTTCTTGAACATTTAAATGTCCTTTCAAAAATACTTCTGGAAACCAACTTGAAATGTGACTGCTATCCTTACAAATTTTGACTATTGTAATGCAATTTTGACGACGTTTTAATGATTTGAGGCCTAATGTCACTTGCTTCTGGCTGATGTTTAACATTTGAACCAATGTAATTACTATATTTGGAAATTCAAACACTTTTCTTTTTGAAATACTCTTAGTTTATCTCCTTTAAAACAACATCATGTCTTTAACTACATGCCTAAAACACATCGAATTATATAATCATGTTGTTTAGATTCTTATTGATGGTCATTTTAGGCCTAGAGGGCTTTTCTGATGGATTGATGTTGGTGTTGGTGTCGCTTTGTGGACTTATATGAATGGTGATCATTGTTGAGATGGTGGTTGCAAGTAGTACCTTTTTAAATACTGAATTTTATTGACATTTTCAACAAGTTAAGAACCTCCACTTACAAAGTCTCTGATGTGCTGCAAATTTCGGTCCCTTTTCATAAATTGTATGGTCCTGTATATGCATGAGTGACGCAAATGTTCAAGCCAATTTACTGAAATAGGCCTATAATTTCAAACAAAACTTTTTGCATTCTGTCATGTGAAAACTAAATAAAGTTTTTTCCCTCTATGGACCTTTGCACTTACGTTTTGGTCTCTTTTGGGTAAATACGAACTATAAATTTATATTTTTCAGCTATACATACCAAGGAACATTGCCTTTGGTCGGAATTGACTTGGATTTGTTTTGTTAGGACTACGGTTTGGATATGGTAATGACACTGTCTAATTGATGGACACGTGTCTCCACTGAAGCCAGATATCATCAATATAAAATGACACATAATTTCAGGTCTGGCAAACGCACCCACATTAAGAAGGCGTCCTTGATATGGAAGTGCCAAGAAGCACAGCGTGTACTGTATTTTTTAAAGTATAGCTTGTCGAATTTTTGTGTGTCGAATAAAAAACCCAGTTTATCTCGACCTTACCAAAGCTTTTGAAACATTTTTGATGCAATAAATGCGTTAGACACTGTGAAGTCACAGTCGGCAATGGAGTGAATTGAGTGCATGGTTAGAGTAAGGTCACGAAATGAATGGCGTTTCTTGAAATCATCTTTCAGCGATTGAACGTACTGTGCCTTGGATATTGTCATCTCAGATCAAATCAAATTTATTCATTCAGAATATGGAAACATATACACACATCAACATAAGCATAATTGATGGGCAGACCGAAAAGGCACCGCCTTGTCTTGCTGCAATACATGTATACAATCACTGACAGAGACAAGATTAAACTACGTGTAAACATGAACATAATTTACATTTATTAAAAAAAGCGACTTGTTAATTTATAAAGCTGGTATCAGTTCCAGTGAACGATTATAAAAAAAAGGACAAGAGGAAGGAGGAGGAGGGGAAGGAGGAGTGAGAGCAGGAGGAGACGTTTGAATTTGGAATCATAACAATAGCTCAGAAAGGTTAACTTTCTCATAAATATCACACAAAATGTGAGTTTATGGAACTGACTGCACAATTACACATTCGATGAAGTACTTGTAAACCAATGAATGCATGTGAACAGTGCTCGTAAAATACTAACATTTTACTTAAATAAAAACATTCGGAGCTCTATCCATACAATTAGTTACGTCAAAGTCATATGTCAATGTGTAGCATAGGCACTTTCAGACAGCAGCGTTGCATGATACAAAACAAAAGTTGCAAATAAGCACGTAATATTGGTCTGAACTATGATAACATGGGTTGCCATGCATAAGATGTGCCACCAAGCACTAAGTGTTTCCATAATAAGCACGTCAGTATCATCCAGCAAAAGTTACTTTGTTTTGTACAATTCGTAGTTTCAACACAATGGGTCACGTTACCTGTAGGTGGCGCTACTGGTATGCTCCCGCTGGTGTTCCCCTATTGCAGATGGAGACACATAGGATATAAAAAGACCCTTCTTCATTCGTTGGTTGAAAATATGTGACACAGCAAGCAGATGTTGCAAACGTGCAGAATGGTGCTGGTGTGCCCTAATGTACAATTTCTGATGAAGTGCAAGAGGTCCCAGAAAATATAGCAGAATGTTTCATGAAATGCAAAATGTAAGGTCGAGCTTTCAACACGGGGGTTCACAGTATTGATGATACACTTTCCCATGAGGAACGATTTTTATTCACTCAAATTATAAACACATTGATGACTAACGGCATGTTTTCGCGTTGCTGTGCCCAGTTCTGTTGAGGAGGCCCCTTTTTACATAAGAGATGCGTGTTTTGAACAGCACCTCTGATCATGCCAGAGCATTTGCATTTTAATTTGACACAACTCTCGGTCGTGTGATTTTCATCTGGATGTTCAATTGTTTGCCCAGCAGTATCGTTTGCTGGACCGCGTATTATCCATGTGCATGCTCCAGCCATTGGAATAGTAGATAATAAGATATAGATCGCACATCCTAAGCTTGATACAACAAACTGAAAGCAAAATATGAATCCATTCACAATTAATTCAAATTGTTCAATCGTCATTGATATAGTCTACACATTGTAACTATATACACATTTAAAAGACGAACACAGATGACAAAATAAGAGACCTAATTATTCTCCCATGTAAACAATCCACAGCATCACTATCAAAATACTGAATGCTCCCTAGAACGGCTATTATCCCCGCAGATGCGCTTTTTAAAAACTATACTGAAGGCCTTATGAAGTTTAAACGAACATATGCACTGCACCTAAAACTAAATATAACTAGACCACATGATTCAAATTCACATACAGATTGAATTAAACCTGCAGCAAGCTAAATGCGTGACGCGTTGTTTCAAATAAGAATCGTAAGAAAAATAACTAACTAACATTTTTTGGCATATACACGCCTAGATTTATCTATATCTGTCATCATATACTTGCCTAATACAAAATTGTGGAAATTGATAATACGTAAACCTACCAGAATTATGAAAAATTGGAGTCTCGCATGGCCCACAGAGCACTGACATCTCTCAATGGAATAGATGTTCTGAATAAACGAACCTGTCATGAAAGACACATGAGACACAATTAAAGCTCCTTAACAGGTTCAGCAACAATTAAAATGATTTTTTCTGATGAATCTTGGGTGCGAAATTTGCAGAAAATTCGAGAATAAATATGTGTTGTATCTGTGTTCATAGTGGCGGTCACAATCGCCTGCCATGATTCAAATTTATTTTATAAATGTAGGCAGGTGTCTGTCATGCAGGTCACATCTAGATGGTCCCTGTTGGGGTGGTTTATGTTCAATTTCATAGTTTAACGTGCATTGGTTTCCTACCCACAGCCAACAAAAGCATTTTGTAACGACAGTTTTGTTTGATGGTGTTGAATTGGTTATCGTAACACACTGCCATTTGCTTCCCTATTACACTGGTGCATGACTGACTATGTTAATACGATTAAAATGGATGGCAATGAGATATCAAATTGATTTTTCATTGGTGGTTAATGTACAATATGCAGCCCGTGACAAACAGGCGTTAGGAGGGTCTACGTCGTGGAATGCAAAAGCGAAACAAGGGCATATGCTTTGCGTAGTGTTTACTAATGTTTATAAACAACTACAAATAATAAATGCATTAATTCAATGGGTAAAGCATGATCTTAATCATATATTTTTAAATATGTATGTTATGCCATGTAAATGTTGTTTGCATAAGTGTAAAAAGGTGTTATTTTAGTCGCGTGAACTGCCAAAGATAGGTAAGTATCCACAGACTCGTTGACAGTAAAAAAAAAAAAAAAAAAAAAAAAAAAAATGCAATGGTTCGCTTTATAAAAAGTCTTAATCATACCTCGTCGATGAATCCTGTAAAGTTTTTTCCACCCACGCATCCAATAGTGACCGGCTGAATGCTGACACGAATTCTACCTACATGTCACAGCAGAAAGAGTACAGTTTGTATGTGTTACCTAAAAATTGTGTATCGTTTTGTACAGTATCGCAACGGTACTAAATGATACGTTTACTTTTAGAACCAGAAGTTGAAGCTAAAATGATATCGATAGAAATGCATGACACCTAAATTAAATATATATTTGCTATGCTTGATTTTGTCCTATGAAATTGCCATCATAGAGAGGCCCCAGAATTAACGTCATATATTATGTTGGGGATAGATCGTGTCAAAGAGCAGTAATTGTGCATAGAAATGCGGTCTTTTGAGGAAGATTGAAAAGTAATCCCAAACCAAACACACACTAGTGAGTACCGGTAATTTAAGACCATTTGCATGCGTCGAAAGTAGTGAATAGCACTGTTGCAATTACATCCAAACAAAGCTTGCAAAAAGCACGGGTACTCATCACTGAAAAATCGCAAAGTATCCTGCAGGTAATTATGCTGTTTTTGAAAAAAGTCTTATTCTTAATGATATTGTCCAAAGACCTGTATGTTAAACGGCATAAACAGCTGAGGGGCTCTGAATACTGCAGCGTCGCACCACCTACTCCCATCCTACCCCTAAAAAGAGGCGAAGAAGGAATACAGGAAAAGGCGACTGTGAGTACAAAGCAACAAAACAACATAGAACTGTTTTTGTCTTTTAGATTATTTACAAATCAAACCTTTGTTTGAACTCTTTTTCACTATTTGTGTAATAGGTATATAGGTTTATTCTTACCGTCAGGTACGAACGAAAATAATGTAAACGTTCATAAGCAAAACATAATACAAATCTGTTAAAATATACTTATTTTTAACATCTTTTCCTGTCTCCTCTCCAGAATGGACCACTTTAGATGCTTTGGTTAAACTTTTCCCTGAAATGCATGCCCGGGACCTTCCCCCACGAGGACTTCAGCTCCCCCCTTTAAATAATCTTGGCTACCCCACTGGATACATATTAGATAAAACGTTAGATTATTATTATACGTGACAATAAGGCATTTCCCAAGACATTTTACAGGTGTCATCTCTATCCATACCTCTGTCAGTTTTAGAATTTCCGACCACACGTAAACCATCTACATAGAATAGTAATGTTCCCATGTTTCGGTCTGTGGTCCCATTATACGTTAAAACCGCCAGATGCCATTCTTCTGCTGCGGCGACAACGCCGGGGAAATCTACTGAGCGCGGCGCATTGCTTCCCACAGTATCAACATTGCCGTCAATAAAGTTTGGGTTTGACGAACCATCAATTACAAACGATGGAGGTGGGTTGGGTGTCACAGCATTACCCACAATTCCCACTGCTTCTCGTGAGTTGTCGTTTCTTCGTTTAAACCAAACAGCTAATGTTAGTGCCGGAGTAAATCCATTTGCTGAAACCGTACCCCACTGGTTTTGTGCCATCTGAGTGATAGAAATACACTGGCTTCCGACGAATATTGCCGAGCAGTTGACACTTTTTTCTAAGCACGTGAAACTTGGAGAGGTATATCCGATTGTCACCGAGCCATCTCGGTCATTTCCGGAATAATCACGTGTATCGCGATCAAGTGGAAGATATACTAGCTGCTCTGGTGGGAAAAAGACAAATAACATTTCAAAATGTTTCATTCATTCATGATTCATCACCTAAATATAAAGCGCTCACTTACACAAACATACACATGTATTTAAGTTATACAAGGTAACGTAAGCAGTAACACAATTGGAACTTTGATTGTAATTGAATTAATATCTGTAGGAAACGGATTTGCGCACTTTTCTATGTTGTACACTAGTTTTAACACTCTAAAACATATTTTAGTGAAATATTACCGGCCTGTGTTTCGAAAACATATACATACACGTATGGATGGACGGACACAGACAGACGGACGGACAGATAGAGATAGATAGATAGATAGATAGATAGATAGATAGATAGATAGATAGATAGATAGATAGATAGATAGATAGATAGATAGATAGATAGATAGATAGATAGATAGATAGCATATCCATATCATTATATCGCATGGGTGTTGTCCAAATATATACGAGAAACAGCGTGATTGTATTCTACAAAGTATACACGGCGGTAGTTGTAGGTCGGCGAAGTATGGCGACGGTGGTGATAAACAAAACATTAGTTTTTGTCTTCGATAACTCGATACGATGTTTTTATGAACTGACATACAACAGTACCTTGACATATGCAAACTTTATTGAAATATTATTTGGTTGTATACTACATACTTTAAGCTGAACGTTCAACTACTTTTTTGTCGATAATGAGCCCATTTTCAAATGGACCTACGTCGAAGAGCCTCCACGCTTAGTCCATTGCAGCGGTCACCGTCACACAGACACACTATATCTCCGCCGCCATGGATGTTGCAGCCAAGTCTCGTGTACGACTGAGTCCAACAGCCGCGGTCGATCACATTTGCTTCAAAATCATGTGGAATAAAATAGGTTACACTCAGCGGAGACACTGAACAGTTAAAACTACAGCCATGAAAATCAACCAACATATCTTGTCCCTATGTCACCAAATCTCCACAGCATAAGACTTTGGATATTAAGTTGCATTTAAATATAGATAAGATTTTTGTGATAAATGGGGGGGGGGGGTGTCATCAAGTATATCCACTAACACCATGCGATCACTCCCTTTCCAAGACAGTATGTGGATGGCGATTGTAAAATGTTGGAATTGACCGAGAGATATTGCCTTACACTCTAATTACAAAGAGAGCTATGTGAATATGTATTCAAATGCATTAACAGGCCCATAAAATTTACATTGGGCAGAAGACGATTTTTCTTTTTATTGGGTAAAAACAAATAGTGCGTGTATACTTACATCCACTTATACTCCGTTCCCTGACATAGCATACCCCTGGACACGGTACCTGCGCTGTATTTATATCAGTGACACTGCGGTCTGAATCGAGATATACCGCACCCTCCATAACCCAGCAGTATAACGGAGCTAGCCATACGGGACAAACGCATATTAATTCACAATCATGGATAATAGTCAACATCAAATATAATACAATGTGCAAGGCGATTTTTAAATGCAACAAAATTACTATTATATCAACTTGAGTAAAGCTAATAAAATTCACATGGTTTCCCGTGGTTAGGTTTCAGTGGGAAATATGAAAATCGAAGAATCATATTAGAAAGATAGTACATGTATATAGTCATTCCAGCAACATCATAATTTAAAAAATAGTCAATACTCTTCATCTTAGCTTCTTTGTGATCATAATTTTGTGACAAAATTGTCTTACTATTCGAATGTTTAGATTTGTTGACCAATGGTTTGCATACATGAAATAGAACTAGAGTTTCTGTTATCTGAATTGAATTAACGTGTACATGCTGTGTCACCACAGGAAAGCAAGGAAAATTTCATATCAAAACTGTCCAAGTATGCTGTTTCTTCTTCTTTACACACACAAAAAGGGACATACAAATCTTTATTTACACCCAGCATGGTGATATATAGAGTCGAAAGAATACCATTGCAATTGCTTGTGTAAAAAGCATTGTAATGGGGGGGGGGGGGGGGAAAGATGAACTGATATTTACTATATTGCATGAACTAACTAGGAGATGCTAAAATTTTGGAAAAGAATATTATCTGAAAACAAGGATGATCGGATCCTTTGGTTGTTTACCCAGAGATATACTGACATAGAAATATTCTTACGCGGACAGTTAACCTTGCGGAAATGAGTAGTAGATATATCTGATGTTACAGTGTCAATGTTTAGTTCCCGATGAAAGTAACACGTGGTGGTTGCTTCGTTGAAATCCACAGCCATACAATAGGACCGCACTAAACACCAATGTTTGCACTCTTCCGCTGTCTTATAACGATCAGATACTGAGATATTCTGGCCATATGGGTGAGACAACTTGTCATAGGTCTGGTAAACGTAGGGACATCCTGCAAAAATACAATAATTGTACAGGAGACGTAGGACGTAACTTTTATGTAGCGAGTAGCATTGGAGTAAATATAAAAGGAAGTCCATACCGCATAGAATTGCTGAGCTCTTTTCCCATTAAGGCAATTCATAATTATATGTATTATGGAATAAAGGAAAGCAGTTTACAGCTAAACATTTCTTTATTTCGTCACTCAGTATTATATAGGCAAATATACCCGACCTAAGCTCTTACTTGTGAACAACAAACAGACTAGAATTTCTCCATAGATTCACGATACGTTACGTTTCACCAATTTCGGAAACTTAAGAAACAGCATAAAAAACGCCGCAAGATGCCCTCAAGTCACATTGTTTAGAGCAAATGTAATGAAAATGGTAACGATTGGTCTATTAACGACAAGTTCAATCCATAGCTATAACTGGGCATTAGAATTTTCGTTCCGAACACAAGAAATAATCAAAACGCAAACCAGTGTCTGGAATTGTTGTTGTTGTCACTGGCTGAGGGGTAGTTACGACTCCTGGCTCTTGATTAAAGTTAAAACGGGATCCTGAGTTAGACTCAGTCCCATAATACGACTCCTTGTTGCCACGTGTATCCGGAAATAACCCTCTGCCTCGGTCTGGTACAAACTCAGAACCTGCTCGTACGAATGGCTTCGGATATGACAAAGGCTTTTCTGACTTAACCGGAAAGTTTGCCTGTTGGGAATCGGAACCAGATATCACTATAGGATCTTTTGGTTGCGAATTTATTCGAACATGACTTTGTTGTCCAAAGTGCTGCTGGACCGTCAATTGCTCGTTATTTTCTTCTTGTAGAGGGATAGTGTTGGATATTCGATCTGACCTTTGAATATTTTGACCATGTTCCAAACGATTCTGTTGGTTGGATGCAAATATGTTGGTACCTGCATATTCCAATGGCTGGTGGTTTGAAGACTGAGTGTTTATTACTTGTTCAATCGGAATATTTGATGAAATTTGTGAAAATTCTCCTGGAAGCCCCCGGGGATGATCAGTCAATTGTTCTTTAATATTCTGTGGTGCTGTGCTATCCCTAGCATCGCAGTAGGTACGGCTGTAGTGGTCACAACAGGAGCTTGGATAGAGCAAGACTGTAGCATTGTCATACAGCCAGAAACATCTCTCGTCTGGAAAGGCATCTGTTTCTTTGTTCCAGTCTACGCCTTTGCAGTCTCTGTCAAGTAAACACCCCTGCTGACATGCAACCAGCGTGGTCATCGCAGGCTTAGCCGTTCCCCTAAATTTATGGTGGTTTTCCACAGCCATGTATCGGTCTGGACACCCTGAGGCAAATATTGAAAATATCAAGTTTACCAACGGAACTTTTGTGACAATAACAACCCAAATCATTACAGTTGATAATTTAAAGTTCGATCACTTGTTTACATGTATCCCAAGCCACAAATCTCATTAAACAGATGTTCCATCTAATGCAGACACAAGTTACAAGCACGCCACCATCAAGCAAATCAAATGTCCAGAGACAAACGCATGATTAAACACATCATTAAATAGTTAAAATTCGAAAATTCGTTATGTTTAACATACTTTGTATATTACGACGGGGTGACGTCAGTAAGATAATAAAAGCAGTTTCAAGCATAATTGCGGTATGTTCAATGGATTAAACTGGGACAGACCTAACAATATAACCCTTTCCATTAAAATTGTCTATGAGTGCTCAGTGTAATACATGTCCTACTCTTATCTTTTGCTCAGCAAAATAACATGCCATCATCTGTCAAAAGCGTTTCAGTGCTCTCTGGGGGCATTCCGCAGTAAATAAACGGTTAAATAATAATTTGTGATAAGTTCTAAATTCAAATATTACGAGAGGGTTACGCCAAATTAACCGATACACGAGAAACTACTTCGAAATTCATACAATTGACAATATTATAGCATTGCATTCCCATGTGGCATGTACGGCTTTATAGCAAATTTTAAGAATTGTACGTCTCATCACACCGACAATTTAGAAAGAGAGAATCTTACATGGTTGAGGGTGAGTTACTATTTTTCTCTCACGAGGGATCGTTGTTGGTGGTGAAAAATCAAGATTGACCATCGTTCACGAGTGATTTTCCACACCAACAATAATCCAGAGGAACAGAAAAAAGTGTTACTCACTCCCCCTGGCCGTGTCAGATTTTGTTTATTCTATGTTTAATTGGGTATTCATCACAAAAAATATGCCCTGGGACTACTTTAAACCCCGACTTGGTGTGCCGTGTTTGTTTACGGTCATCGCAGTTATTCCACGTCACCCGTGACGTATAATTAAACATAGTTCACGGACGTTTGATTTTGTCTAAATGTCAATGCATTACGTCACTGACGCAGGCGCGTCACGATTCACTTGTAACAATGTTTAGGTCATGTGATCTACAGTGAGTTACTACTTTTGTATTTCACTCTAGAAAATGATAACTTACTCTCAAACATAGAATTAAATGCAATTTTACATTTTTGGATCACCTGGAAATATCTGTCAGATTTGTACCGTGTCAAATGTATCATATGAACAAAATCAACATATAGTCCACAGAATTTTTATTGGAATCTAGATGCCAATCTTAAACTGACAAAATTTTCAAAGAAACTGAAATCCATAACATATCAGATTATAGTCAGCTTATCGCCCTTTAAACAAATTCTATCAGCGCACATTGATTTCTAAACAAAGGAAAAGATTTTTCTGTACTCCATTTTCTTAAGATAACTCCGTAAACATATATCTTAATATTCTTTAAACCATACTCGAAACACTACTATGAGATATAATATCTAAATCAGCTGACAGTGTCACCATGGTTGTTTTGCAGTAGAACTGATGGACAGTTAATGTTATACCAAACAAACCCATGGGAAAAACAGTTGGTAGACAGAAAACATATTATATACAGTAGCATCGACGATACATACTCATTTATATAAAAAGTATGTCATAGAGCATAAAAACATACTAAGAAGTTTGTGAAATTGTTTTTCACTATTACTTACCATTAGCTGACATAGCTGATTGTAACACAGAGTCCCTCCGGTTGAAATCCGCCTCAATAGGATTAAAATTCCGACCATTTGGTTGTTTAGCATGTTCTTGGGTTTTCTCGTTATAGGACAACGTGTCTAAGTCTGGAATGTCTTGGAAGTTTTTGGCATCCTCTGGTCGCACTATGCGAATAGGATCATACTGTGGTAGATACTGCTTGGCGTCTATTGACGCCACTGACTTAAATGAAGCACCTGGATCGCCATACTCAAATAGAGTACATGTACACGGCAAGAATTCCTTGCCATCCGTTTGGCAATTGAAGGAGCCAAGACTGCAAGTCATTCGCTGTCCATGCCCATAACTGCCTAAACAAGCATAGTACACATGGGCATCACTATTGATCCACTTAAATTTTCCGGGAACGCAACCTGTGAAAGCAGAAAAGTTAATATTAGGAATCATGCAAAATGAGTCTATTTCTATACCAAATCCGTGGAGAGTCATCAGTATGATTTACATCTCGTTTTCTGCTTAAGGATCAGCGTTGCGCATAAATTGACAGCTACAAATAAAGGTGATTGCTTTTACCAAGGCTTCTTTTTTTCAGGCACTTAAAACGTGGATGGTTTTATGCTACGTTCCGATCTGGTCTGCTCTACTCTGGTGTGTTACATGTACCCATGGCTCTTCTGTCTGATAAATTTCATGTTGTCCCATGATTCCTATAATTGAGATGTAGCGTAGATTTGCATGTGGATTCTTGTGCCCTATACATCATTTTCACGTCTCAAGATCCAAAGAGGCCCGTTTTTTCATACATTCCTGCATTTAAACATCTTAAAGCCCTTTTTCTTAGGTCATTTACAGATATCCCACTCCTCATAACAATTAATGGCAAGCACTTGTAGTGATGTGTGTATGTTTCTCACACCATGGTGTACATGGTGTATGTGTGTCTGGATATTTGTTGTGTTTGCATTCTATAAAAATCCTTTAGTTGTATTTTTTGCTTTCAGTCGGATTTGGCATAATTGCTGGAAATCAGCTGACGACTTTGATATCATAATGCGTTCAATTATATTCTTGTTCTTTTTTTGTCACTGTTATTCGCAGGATGTGCTAGTACTCTAGGACATACACGTAGGATCACAATTTGATGACATAATGGTTTGAACCATTTCTTGCCATCTTTGAGACTGGTATAATTATTATTGAAGTTGTTTTTATCTTTATTGTGCAGCTGTTGTTGTTGCTATTATTATTATTATTATTATCATTATTATTATTATTATTATTATTATTATTATTAGTAGTAGTAGTAGTAGTAGTAGTAGTAGTAGTAGTAGTAGTAGTAGTAGTAGTAGTATTGGTAGTAGTGATTGCAGTATCATGATCATCATACTGTTCATATATAGTTTCATTTTTTTTCATAAATAGAGTATTTGTTTTTCGTCTTGAATGGATGCACGGATGTTGTTCCCTTGCATTATTGCAAGTGTTTTCTATTGTGACTCAACGTAGGTTTGCCCCAGAGTTCCCCTGTGATTTGAACATAGTGTCTTTGTCATTTATATATATATATATATATATATGTGTGTGTGTGTGTGTGTGTCTATATGTATATATATATATATGTGTGTGTGTGTGTGTTTCTTCTTTCCGCTCCATTTCACAAACAGTCGTCAAATCAATATGTCCTGTTGCTCCTGCAATGGTACATTATTGGACTTATTCTTATTTACTATTCACTGTATGTTGACCTTAGCAAACGTGATTAAAGCTCTTAATGCTATTTTCATCTGCTGTTGGCAGATTTTACCAGAAACACATTTCTTCTTGTCTTCTTGTCCAGGATTGACTAGCATCATAGATAAATTTACAAGCTTCGTGTATGTTGAATCTAGCCCACTGTCCCAACCACACAGGGTGCAATTTCACACCACAGCACTTCGATATAAGTATAAACATGTACATGCAATGCTGTATCAGCTGTAATTAAATAATGTCTCTCTGGTTCTCTGAGTGCCAGGCAAGGGCGTGTTTCTGGCAGGCTTTACCACAACATTATTCCCCCTCTAGCGGAAGCTGAAGTAATAGGAATGTCCATTCTGATACATGGTTTACTCTCAATCTTCATCATCTGTGAAAGTACGGAAACTTGTCTTGAAAATTGTACCATGTAATGAAATCGAATCAGTGTCCCGGAGAGAGACGGATTTGTGTGAGAGCTAGGTATAAGCACAGACCTCAACCACATAAAACAACAACAACAACAACAACAACAACAACAACAACAACAACAACAACAACAACAACAACAACAATGTAGTGAATTTATCACCTGAGGCTAATCCTCAATATTAGATCAGCCTTACGGGTTAAGGACAAAATTTTAAATGCGAACTGCGACCAGAGTCAGACTACTTCAAAAGGAACAGCTACACATTATAATTAGGGTGCTAGATTCATGTTCTTTGTAAAAGACATTTCATTCAAATACCAGCATGCCTGCAGTCACATAGAATGTAATTGTCCGCTTTGGGTACAATGAAAGCCGAGGAAAGTAGTTAAATCAGTCCAAAATGTGGCACTGAAAGAGTTAATCATTGTTATGACCACAGACTGAAATTTAAACAAGAAGACCTGTTGTTCGAGTAACAGTACATTGCGCATATTCCACAGTACAAAACATTGGTCCAGACCCACAAACTTCCTTGTTGCCCTTTGGTCTCACTACGAAACATGCCAACGAACGTTGCTAATTCAGCTCACAATTCAGTACCGTTAGAGTTTGTCGGTAAAGATAAAAGTGACACTCAGTTTTTCAGCTTTTAAAATACTGGAAATTCTTTTGACATTAAATGAGCTGCAATTACACGGTAACGGTACATTATAAATTGTCACACGCATAGAAACAAGGGAAAAGACATCAAATATACGCAGCAATTAACGTATTTTAATAGTACTTGCATGTACTTACATGACATTATCAACATGTGAAACTGTTGGTCCATAAACCGTAATTTCCAGGCTTAACACAGATCATTAAAGTTAGTTGAACACATATAATGGCCTTCATTTCTCTGACCTCTGAAAAACTTCTCACGAAAACAAAGTGTTATCAACTGACCGCCATACGAAACAGTGTTTGAATATATTAATTATTTAAACATGTAAAGCCCGATCGACTACAGATATGTAGGTTTTAGAAGAATGTGCCCATGCTGGCAAAGGCATCGTTTACTTTGAATGCGCTTAATGCTTGATGAAAGAAATAGTACCTCATTATGGAACATCATTCTTCGGAGTTGACATGTAACGTAAAAGTTTTATTTTGTTAAATATTCTTTATCTCTTATTTTTGTGTTCGGATGATCTACACAATCACAATTAACCTTTTGCTTATAAGGCTGGTTGCCAAATGAGCTCGGAAGTCAAATTCAGTCTTCATATATATATATATATATATATATATATATATATATATATATATATATATATATATATATATATATATATATATTTACTTGACTGTCACATAAATGGGAAAAAAAGGTTAACGAGAATTTTTTGACGAGACCCCACGGGAGACCAGTGGCTCAGTTTTCAATCGGAAGGATACAGTTGAAGTGCTAATTTATGACATCTAAACTCTCCCGAATATGCCAAGGCGGCAGGTAAAGGGGCACAACGGCGACTAATTGTTTCGGTTAAATTCCACAGCAATGACCAGTTTCAGTGCAAAGTTAAGTGACGCAATGGCATGGCAGCTATGGAGAATTCCATTGTTTCAATAACACACGCACGTACCATTCGTTGGGTTCGACCCATCTGCTGCCAAGATGCCAGTTTCAATTATTTGTGTACATATAATTTTATGCGAGGGTAATTTGAGGTTAAATGTTTCCGGAAAATTCCCCTCTGTAATCATAAGAGGAATAAGGATAGTTTTAAAGAGACACTTGAGAGACCAGCAAGTTCACTTTGCAAATGATGCTGACGTTATTAAAAGGGACAACTTCAGAATAGAATAGTCCCAAGTTTACATAGATTAAACACGCAGCCGGCATTGGATCAACGTGAACTCAACGTCTGAGATATTGTCAAACGTTGACCCAATGTTGGCAGAATGCTCTTTACCTGCAGAGGATAAAATTGATTGATGAATTTAATGTTGAATGTTGAATAAGTTGCACACGCTTATTACAGACACGAAAAGAAGCCTGTCAGATCTGACACGAACTGCCAGGTAAAATTGAATATATTTATATAAATTTTCGTCATTTGAAATAAAATTACAATTCGGCATAAAATATTTTGCTTTAGCTTTTTCTCACGTATAATTTGCCAGGGTCACATGTGTGTATTTTTGACATATTAGCCTTGAATAATCCAGTATGATCTGATTCTAAGGTTCATGAATGTTTCTGGGTAATAAACTGGCATGTGATCCTGCGTGTAGTTTCCTTTGGTGTATATATTCTCAATTAAAATCATCTTAAATTTATCTTTACGGCTTTAACGGTTTTTCTATTTCTATCGTAATATTCAAAGAGAGGTTAAATTATTAACT